>JAQQAC010015287.1:16306435-16399349 GCA_029783875.1 Phataginus tricuspis
TTCAAGTGTACAGCACAGTGGTTCAACAGTTACCCATATTATTAAATTTTCATCCCCACTAGTGCAGTTACCGTCAACATAGGAAGATGTTAAAGAATCATTGGCTGTATTCTCCACGCTGCATTTCCATCCCTGTCACCAACTTATATTATGATTGAGAATTTTTGTGCCCCTTTATCCCCCTCACCTTCCCCACCCATCTGTCCTCCACCCATCCCCCATGGTATACTCACCTGTCCCTTTTCAGTGTCTGTGAGTCTACTGCTGTTTTGTTCATTCTACTTTGCTTTGTTTTTAGATTCCACAGACAAGTGAAATCACATGGTACTTGTCTTTCTCTGCCTGGATTATTTCACTGAGCATAATACCCTCTAGGTCCATCCATGTTCTTGCAAGTGGCAGGATATCAGCTCTCTTGATAATTTGACAAATGTTTTTTGAGTACCTATCATCTTGCAAAGCACTATGGGGCATTCAATGGGGAAGAAGATCTTTTCTCTTAACAAACTTACAGTGTAGTGGGAGAGGCAGATGAATGAGATGCAGGTACAATATCATGAAGTAGGTGGTAGGTGGGTGTAAGCACCAGAGGTGTATTAGCAATGTCAACTAACTTGGTCATCGGAGTGTCAAATATAATGCTTTTTGGAAGAAATGGTGCAAAATAAGGAACTTGAAGGATGAATAGATTAGTGCAGGTGAAAATGAGAGGGGAAGTAGAGAGGTGAGAGGAGACAAGGCTGTGGTTGTGAACTGCAAATAGCTCAGAATGGGCGAAAGATCCCTGGCCGGGGGTGAGTACCATGGAGAGGTTCAGCTGGGGTAGCGAGCCAGTGGGCAGCTCATGCGGGCTTCCTAGCTCATGGTGAGTTCAGCAATCATAAGGGCAGGTAACCTATTGATGTGATTTAAACAGAGAAGGGCAGTGGTCCAGTGCATGCTTGCAGTGTTATCTGGTGCATATAGATAGGCTTTTCTACTACCAATTTTGAAGGGCCTTTGGGGAGTACATTTTTATTTATACCAAATTTATATTGAGCACATATATAAGGAGCTTATAAACTATATGAAGGAAAGGTAAACTTTCACTGAAATTTTATCATGTGGCCTTCCCTTCTTTTCCGAGTGCAGTTTTATTTTGGCGCAAACTTAAGGACAAATGTGTGCAGTGTGATAGTTTCTCTACAAAATCCTCAGTTAATTTATGGAGAGGCAGCTGAACCTGATTTCTAGTTTTTCATGCTCTGTGAACCAGGGTTGAATCAGTTAACTCTGATTCGTGAACATCGTAGGCCTTTTTTTTTTTTTATCTGTAACATGAGAAAGAGAAAGTGAAGATGATCATTGAAGTTTTCTCCAAGCTCTAAAATTCACCTTTTGAAATATTCGGTTATGTGAAAAGTGACTAATTTTAACGACACACTGTTCTTTTCATTATGTTTCTCCTTCCCCTTCCTGGGTGATTTTGAGGGTGGATCTGACCGCAGCAAGGGGCTGAGGTGACAGTGGAGTGGGATCCAAAGTGACTCAAGCTAGAGAGGACCTTGTCCGTTCCCACATGTGACAGGCGAGGACACTGGGACATCCTCGTGACGTGACATACCCAGATTCCTGCAGTGGGTCAGCGGCAGAGTGAGGCCCAGAGCCCCGGGCCTTCTAACCCCAGCTCAGCCCCCTTCCCACCTCTGCCGGGAGACCTACGGTGACGTCTTAGGTAGTAAGTTGGGAAGAAAGATGTCCATGGAAGATTTCAGACGTTCTCACGTAGAAGTGGCCGTCACTGCTAATCAGGGCTGCTGTTTATTTTTCTGGTTTCAAGTAGTCCAATATATATGTAATGTATATCTAACAATAGATGTAATAATATAGATATTTTGCTCTTTTATTCTTTATGAATGATTCCTCCTTCAGTGGTGTTTTCTTCTCCGGTTTCTCTAAAAGACAGATTCCTCCCCTCCTTTCTCCACTCCCAGTTCTCTTACATCAGCAGCTAAATGATCTTCTTTTAGTTCAGGAAGCTGGTAACCTCCAGTCTGCAGCCTTTAGATAGCTGGCTAATTAAGGGGAAAGCAGGTGTGGATGGATCTATTCAGCCTGTAAATAAGTGCCAAAAATGAAAGTTATTGGTCTGTGAGTGCTAGCAGGTGGAAACACTGTTTTATACCTTTAATAGAAGTGGGGGTGGGAGGGAGAAAAACTGGGGGTTAGAAGGCCTTAAGGGTAGGGAAGAGAAAAAAATGATTTTTTATGACTAAAAGCTCTTCAAAAGAGAGTGTGTCTCTGAATCATTGTCTTGGTTGGGATTAATCCTGAAGACATATAATTGCCTGCCCTAAGGGTGTAATGTTCCCTGAGCAGGGCTCCATGAACTCTATGGCCTGGGTAGAAATAATTCATGACTGGCTGCAGACTTAAGTTTCTGTGTTCTGTGATTTCTCTTCTCCCTTCCTTACATACGCTCCAATGGCCAGAGTTCCCTATCTGCAAAAACTCTCACTTAAACTGAGAAAAAAATATGATCTATTGTTGCACAACTTAATGCATTACTTAATGAAGCGATTTGGAAGCAAAATTTATATGAGGAAATGAGTTCCTGGGAGCATACTTCGCCCTTTGTCATTTCTTTTCTCTTCCTGATTTTTTCCCCCTTTGTTTTTCCTTCCTTTGTGTTTAATAATTTATTTTAGCATTTCTTAACTGGAGGATATTTTTCAGTAGGGTGTTACGGCAGAGGACGACAAAAGCACCATATATTACGCATTCAGAATGCATTAATACACGGCCGAAATGCTAACCCATACAATAGAATGATTATAGTGTATCTTCATTGGAATTGTACACATGGCTTTGTGATCACGCTCATTAATTTAGATCCACATGAAGCAAAATTATTCTGCATGGTTGCTGAGTTAATTTATGTGATATAAGTAAAGAAAAATTAAGTGTGATGGAAAATGGGATTGCAGCCAGGCAATTAGGTCCCGAGGAAGAGGTGGACTCATCTTCCAGGCTGGCGGGTCCCTCTTATCTGCAAAGATTGGTCATGTGCTTCCAAAAGTGTGTTCATTTTAAGACTGTACCTTGAGATGCCTTGGTTGAAGTTCTGAAGCATCTTCTTCACAGCTATTTTTTTTTTTTTTGGTGAGGGGGAGAATAAAACACCAGAAGGATAGATACTTTTGCTTGGAACTGTTCGAAAGTCCAGGTGAAATAACACAGGAAGGGAGCCTGAACTCCTGGCGGAATGGAGAAAATGCTGCTCATGGGACTATTTTTAGGGGTTTGAACATCTTAACAAGTAGATTGCATATTGTGTATTGTTTCAAGTAGACAAAATGTATGCAATATTCTCTTCTTTTTAATTGTGTAGGAAAAAACTTATCACCATGATTTTTCTAGTAGTCCAGCAATATACATTTGCATGGTGCATCTTAGAGAAAGGTACCCTGTTGCTTTCTACCTTATTTCAGCTCATTTTAATGTGTTTGAGAGTGGTAACTGAGTTTCCTTTTGTGATCAGTGGGATAATTGTTTTACAAGATGGAAGGATGATTATTTATCAATAGATAGAAATGGGATCAATTTTGAATCTAAATGCCACTTAAAAGCATTCACAAAAACCTCTCCTTCATCTACTTAAACTTTCATTTTTGTGAGGGAAAAGTACACTCAGTTCAATTGGAAAAATTTTCACTGGCCTAAATGCTGAAGGTATAATGATAAATAGGACAGCTCTCTATCCTCCTGACTGTTTGAATCCAATAGACTGAAAAAAAAAGAAGATGTGCAAATAGCTAACCATGTCTACCACAGGCTAAGAAATGGTTCAAACTACAGTGGAGACTCAAAAAATACTTCAAATCTCAGCGGGACTGGGATGCAGACAGCCTTCCTGAAGGAAATGACCTTTTGTATTGACCTTGGAGGAAAGTGCAGGCTCTGATAGTCCGAGAGGACCTAGAGATTTGGGGCAGAGGAGGGAGGGGAAAAGGGTGAAGTACCAGGAGCTGGGCAGAGGTCTGGGGTGGGGCAGGTGATGAGAGGTAGGACTAGAAAGGCAGATTGGGATAATATGATGGGACTGAGGTTGGATGGATACATTTTTATTTCACTTGGAGGCAAGGAAGGGGTGTTGAAAGCTTGTGGGCTATTGGGTGCTGTCAGGGATCCAAGACATGGATGAGAGGCCCTTGGAGGCTGGGAGGTCACTGGGAGAGTGTGGCAACTACCCAGCCACGGGACAACCAGTGATTAAATTGGGAAAATGTCAGTGGAAATGATGACAAGGAGATTGAACCAGATAAATTTGCAGCCCCAACTGACTGATTGTTGGGAGAGAAAGGAGAAGGAAGAGATAGAAGCTGGTACATCGAAAAGAAATCCATAGGGTTGTGGCAGGAAGGTGAGTCCTGTTTTACACTTACGTGTTTTGAGGTGCTTCTGGAACATTTAGTAAAAGATGTATAACAGTCAGTTGGAAATTCAGGTTGGAGCTACTTTGAGAACTTGAGCCTAGAGAGACACTTTAGAAAGCTAAACACACAGTGGTCATAATTAAAGCCATGGGAGTGGGTGACATTCTTGAGAGAGAAAAGCAAAATGAATGAGTGTGGGGGTAGGTTTCTTCACTTAATGAAAGGAGATGCAATGGAAGGATAGAGAGGAGAGATTGAAGACACAGGTGACCATGAGGGTGGGGCGACTGAGTGACGTGTAAGGGCGAGAGTTTCAGGAAGGGTAGGACCCACAGAGTCAAATTAGCAGGTGGCCCAGCAGGAGGAGCACGAAGACAAGACTGTTGCCCAGAAGATCAGCGGCTTCTTCAGGGCAGTGACGGAGACAGAGAATGGACTGGACGTGTTCAGCCTCGGACGAGCCGTGGGTTCAGGGCGCTGCTCTCAAGGAGAACAAAGGACGCTGAGATCATCAGAAAAAAGGATTCTTTTGAAAAGATTGGGTGTGGATCTTTGCGCCTTCCCCGGTAGATGTTTCCAGCCTGTTTTCACTGAAGCCCCTGCTCCTTGGAGCACGAACCCCATCCAGTGTGGATTTCCATCATGTGGGAGTTCTTTCTGGAGCAGGGAGGTCATTTTTCAGTGGGAACCTGTCCTCTCATATACGGACCATGACCATGTCTCTTCTGTGAAAGAGCTTCATTTTCACATTGACTTGTTGTCGTCCTCTCACGTTTCTAAGGAATAACAAGTGGCCGCTACCATTGCTAAGGTCAGAGATCACGGTCCTGGAATATGGCAGCTCATACCTCTGTGGCTGTCGAGAGTTAGGAGTACATTTACCTGTGACCTAAAGATAATGAGCCACTTAGCTTTGGAGCAGATTTCAAACCTTCCCCTCCTGTCCCCCGATCTTCATGAGTTCCCTTCCATCCAGTGGGCCTTGGGCCTCATGCTTTGCACCCCTTAGATCTATTCTCTCACAAGAACCAGTTGTGAAGACTGTGTAGAGTAACATTTTGGTAGAGGAGTGGAAAAGAAAGAGGAAGAAAGGTAAGAAAAAAATTTAATGGAATTCTGTGCAGTCCAAATTCATTTAACAAACCTCTCATTTTAATTTTCATCATTAAGGGAGCGGCAAATGTCCATTACCCCTTTGTCTTTCATTTTATCCTGCTATTGATGATGCTTTACTTACTGTAGAAAATACAGTACCAAGGCTTCAAATAAATGTGTGGTTAAATCTCTATTCCCAAGATTCCAAAAATAAGTGGCAGTACTTCCTGGTGCTATTTTTTTTTTTTTTTTTTTTTTTTTGCTTTAAGTTTTTGGAATCTTTGGTTTCTCATCTCTATCCTGCACCAGGTGATTTATGCAATCATTGTCTTGGCTTAAGGCGCTTCAAAATAAGGTCCCCTTTTGTACATCAAGGGGTGTACGAAGTTCCGAACATTCTCTGAGACATTGTAAAGATCACTTGGGGGAAAAGTGCTGCCACAGCAGAAATGTTGTCGGTGCCACTGATTTGTGGAGACATCAAAAGGAAATGAAGGGAGACCAAACACTAAATAAAGCGGCGTTTCAAGTGCTATAAGTAATCCCCAGCACAAAGTTGTGCTCATTTATAGTTTCCACAATTTTAGAGAGTTAATGCCTGGGGTTTTTCCTCGGCCCCTTTTGTTTGTGTACAATTATCTTGAGACTGATTTTCTAGCAAATAGTATGCTCAAAAATGAGAGTAATTCATGAGAATGTATTTATTCAGTGACTCATTAAAACTACATTCACATTTCTACTAAGTTATACAGTTTTGATTTTCTATGTGAGCTGTTTGGCATAGCGTTATAGTTTATTATATCTGCTCTGGAATATTTGTATTTAATTCTCATGAAGTTTAGCCTCTAAATCTTTTAAATCGTCAGTCTAATTAACTTTTGTTAAAAGTTAAATGTAACTATCCTCCTCCACTGCTCTCTCCTCCTTCTGTTCGCTCAAATTCTCTACCCTCTCCTTAGGAAGGTAGGGAACCCCCTTTTCCCCAACACGGAAGACTCTGACCTTGGAAAGCATGCTTTGTGGCTGCTGACCCACCACACGCTCCCAGCACCTGACATCTCTAATGTCTTCCTACCCTCATCTTTCACTTGTGACTCTAATTTACTTTCCTCCAGCTTAGGCTGTGAAAGTACATGGTAAGAAGTTGTGGGTTGAATTCTGTTCCCTTAAAAGATCAAGCCTTAATCCCCAGCACCTATTACTGCAGCCTTATTTGGAAATAGAGTCTTTGTGGATGTCAGCACTTTGAGATGAGGTTTTGCTGGGCTAGGATAGACCCTAGTCCGAAGACTGATGTCCTCACAAGAACAGGGAAATTTAGATACAGGGAGAACACCACATGAAGACGGAGGCAGAGACCGGAGGGATGCATCCATAAGCGAAGGAATGCCAAGGATCACCAGCCCCCACTAAAAGCTGGACAGAGGCACAAGCAGATTCTCCCTTAGGTCCTCAAAAAGGACCCAACCTGGCCCATACCTTGGTTTTGGACTTCTGTCCTCTAGAAATGTGAGAGAATAAATGTCTGTGTTGTAAGGAACCCAATTTATGGTGATTTGTTATGGTAACCCTAGGAAACTAATTTACTTTTTTTTTAATATATTTAAAAAATTATTTAGTTTTTAACAACAGCAACAATAAAACCTGAAGCCAGGCACTAGTGAAGCCAATTAATCAGCGTTCTGAGTTGTAAACAGTAGAAACTGATATTGGCTATTTTAACTAGCCAATAAAGTAAAAAATTTCAGAATGGAACAGAATATATTAGAATTAGAATTCTAAATAAACTAGAATTTATCAGAATTCCATCAGGGAATGGAATCAGCGGGAAAGCCGGAGATCCGGGCTGGAGACCAGGGCCGCAGCTATGGGATGTGCCGAGTTTTGAGACACCCTGGTGGTTGGACCCACCCTACCAGGAGTGGCTGACTCCTGCATATTCACAGTAAATTCCTTTTATGATTTTGGTGCCTGACCCTGAGTTAACCCTTCAGAGATCTGCCCAACGGTGGTAGTGTTCCAACCTGAGCCTCAGCCACAGGCCTGTGCATTGCCTGCAAAAGAACAGGGATACACCACACCTCCTGAGGCTCTAGGAGTGGGAATCAGTGTTTTCTGGTGATTCCAGCCCGAACTTTACCTAATCTGTGTAAGAAAAATTTTGCACCTGATACTTGTTAAAAATAGCAAGGCAGATTTTATTTGAGCTACTGCAGTAGGGGAGAGAGACTTCGATTCTGAATACAGCAAAAAGAGCTGGAGATTTGTAGCCAACAAACAGAGTGAGGCTATCAGTGGATGGAAAATTACTAAGAGGAGCTAGATAAGACATTGACAGTGGTGGGGGGTTCTTGCTAAACGGACTTTACTAAAACTGGCTGAAACCTAGCTGAGAAGAGGGCTCAGAGAAACCTGACAAAGTTAGGTCAAGGAGAGTCTTTATCATCCATTCATGTCCAAGGTAGGGAAAGTGAATAATAATAGTGGTCTTGTTATCTTGATATCTATGATCTGTTAGGAATTTGGAGGAGGTAAGCAGCAACTTTAAAGGCAATCTGCCTTGACTTGAAAATGAGTGTTAATTTGTGGGCGTCCTAAGTCGTGTTTCTATGCCGTGTTTCCTCTACATGATTCAGCCCTTGCTTGGTTGCGGGAAATACCTTTCTTCTTGATATTTTTTCTTTTAAGTCACTTAGCTTCTTTGGCATCTGGAGAAGAAGGGATAACGCATCCTCTGTGCTGGCTTTGTCCATATGCATGCTTCTCTGCCACCCTTGCGTTCCGCAGGCCGGTGCTCTGTCTGGACCAGCTTCCCATCAGGGTGAGCCTGAGGAGGGCACTAGCAGGAGACCGAAGGGCAGGAGGAGTGGAAGGCTCCCTCCCTCCTCTGGTGGCATGGTTCTGGCAGCAGATAGAGTCTCCATGTTCAAGGCTTCAACTCTCATTGGGGCCCTGTGACACTATTTCTTCCTTTGGCCCATTCAGTCTAGGTGTGGAAATACTTCTCACTGGTCCTCTTAATCCTGTCCATAGCACTGCAAATAGTCCCTTTATTAAATCTTTTCTGATGAGCCATCAGACCCGTATCCTTTTCTTCCTGGGACATTGTCCTAACCATCGCCACAGTTAGATGTTCTCTCTGCTCAACAATATACTTTCTACTTTTCAAGATTCTAGTCAAAATCCATCTTTCTCTAAGGCTTTTCCAGATTGTACCCTTGCTATTTCCAGAAAATTGTGAATGAATACACTTTATTTTGAGAAATTATTTGTGTGCTTACATATTCTTAACTTTGAAAATGCCCGACTCAGTAGATTATAAATGCCTCAAAGTTAGGGGCAGTATATATTGTCTACTTTAAATGCTCTTTCTCTCTACCCTGCCCAATAGGCCTCTGTAAGATCCAGCATGTAAGATGTTGCATGTAGTAGATCAAGTCCAAATGCATACAAAGTCAGATTTCCTTACACTATAGGTGTGCATTACAATGCACTTAGTATTTATGAGGTGCTTTGAATTTCTGGAAAGAAAAGTATAAACATTTGTATTCTCAACTTTTTAAATAGTTTAAAAAGGAAGGAAAAAAAGGTTCTTTGTTCTTGTTTCAATGACTATGGGCCTTTTCTTTTACCGTATTTTTTCCCAGCTTTACTGAGAAAAATTGACATATAATATTGTGTAAGTTTAAGGTATACAATGTGATGATTTGTTATTTATGTATATATTGTAAAATGTTTACCATAATAAGCTTTGTTATTAGTTATGCTTTACTTTTTTGGATTTTGACATAATTTCAATTTTGTTGTTATGGTGAGAACAGTGAAGCTCTACTTTGATAGCAACTTTCAAGTATACAATACAATTTTGTTAAGGGTAGTCACCATGGAATACATTAGACCCCCAGAAGTTATTCATATCGTATAACTGAAAGTTTGTAGGCTTTGATCAACACCTCTCAATTTCCCCATCCCTAAACCCACAGAAACCACCATTCTACAATCTGAGTTTAATGTTTGTGGATTCTACATGTAACTGAGGTCCTATAAAATTTGTCTTTCTCTGTCTGACCATTTTCATGCAGCATAATGCCCTCAAGTTCCATCTATGTTGCAAACAGCAGGACTGAATAATATTCCATTGAATATGTAACAAGTTTTCTTTATCCATTAATCCATCAAAGGATACTTAGGTTGCTTCATGCCTTAGCTGTTGTGAGTAATGCTGCAATGACTGTGCGAGAGCAAATTTCTCTTTGAGATCCTGATTTCTTCTTCTTTATTATATACTCAGAAATGAGATTGCTGGGTCATATGGTAGTTCTGTTTTTACCTTTTTGGGGAACCACCATATTATTTTCCATAATGGCTGTACCAGTTTACATTCCCACCAACAGTGCCCTAGAATTCCTCTTTCTCCACATCCTTGCCAGCATTTGTTATCATTTGTTTTTCTGATAATAGTCATTCTAACAGGTACGAGGTTATCCCCTTGTGGTTTTGATTTCCACTTCCTGTTGACTAGTGATGTCGAGCGCCTTTTTATCTGTCTGTTAACCATTTGTATTTCTTCTTTGGAAAAATGTCTTTTCAAGTACTCTGTCCATTTTTAAGTCAAAAAATTTTATTTTATTTTTTGCTATTGAGTTGTATGAGTTCCTTGTATTTTGAATATTAACGTTTTATTAGATATAGGGCTTGAAAATATTTTCTACTATTTCTTAGATTCCCTTTCCATTTTGTTGACTGTTTCTTTTTATTTGTAAAAGCTTTTGAGTTTTATGTAGCCCTACTTGTTGATTTTTTGCTTTTGTTGCTTGTGTTTTTGGTGTTATATCAAAAAAATTATTGCCAAGAATGATGTCAAGGAGTTTTATCCTATATTTTCTTCCAGGAGTTTTGTGGTTTCAGGTATTACACTTGAGTCCTTAATCTATTTCATGCTAATTTTTGTGAGTAGCGTAAGATAGGGTCTAATATCATTGTTTTGCATGTAGGTATCTAATTTTCCCAACACCATTTATTGAAAAGACTATCCTTTCTCTTTGAGTGTTTTTGGTTACCTTGTCAGATATTAGTTGACCATGTTATATGGGTTTATTTTTAGGCCCTCAATTCTGCTCAGTTTGTCTATGTGTCTATTTTTAGGCCAGTGTGATACTCTGTTGATTACTAGTGCTTTGTAATATAGTTTGGAGTCAGGAAGTTTGATGCTTCCAGCTTTGTTCTTTCTCAGTATTGGTTTGGCTACTTGCAGGTATTGTGTGGTTCCATATGAATTTTAGTGATGCTTTTTCTATTCTGTGAAATGTGGCATTGGAATTTTGATAGAAATTGCATTGCATCTATTATTGACATTGTGTTGTTCAGATATTTAAACAGTATTCACTCTCCTGATCCATGACCATGGCATATCTTTCCATGTGTTTTTATCTTTTTCAATTTCTTTCCTCACTTCTTATAAATTTTGGTGTATAGATCTTACATTTCCTTGGTTAAACTTGCTACTAAGTATTTTATTGTGTTTGATGCCAGTATAAAGAGATTATTTCCTTCATTTCTTTTTCAGATAGTTCATTGTTAGTGTATAGAATCCACTGATTTTTCAGTGTTCATTTTGTATCCTGAAACTTTACTGAATTTATTTATTAGGTCTAAAAGTTTTGTGGCAGATTTTAGGATATTCTATGTAGAATACCATGTTATCAGCAAACAGAAATAATTTTAATTCTTCCTTTCTGATTTGGATGTCTTTTATTTCTTTTCTTGCCCTATTGCTTTGGCTAGGTCTTCCAGTACTATATTGAATAGGAGTGGCAAAAGTGGACCCTAATTCCACCCTTACGTCCTCATCTATACCTGATTACTTCCTCAAAACCCAACCTCCAAATACTACCACATTGGTGGTTAGGATTTTAACATAAATTTTGGGGCACATATAAATTTCAGTACAAAACAGGAACAATAATTTAATATCCTTAAAGGAACTGGCTGATGGAGTAGTTGATTAATACATATTTCCTTCTCATCTTCTCTTTCTGCCCATGTAATTGCCTAGTGGAATCTCTCAGCTGTCTGTCTGTATTGGGGCATCACACTAGATCTTATTCTTTGTGAAGTGGTTGCTGGTGTCTTATGATTGACCGCATGTTTATGATATCCATAGTATCTATGGGCTTCTACGTGCTTAATGACCCTTTTCACAATGGCAGTAAAAAGCTCAGAAACGGCAGTGAATGTATATAGAGCTGTTAGGAATGTTTGGAAAGGCAATTTTTATGTAGCTTGTTCCTTTTCCCTGTTTGGAATCACTGTTGAGAGCTTATTAGAAGTGAGAAGTTAGCTTGACATAATGGAGAGAGCATTACTTTAAGTTGGTGCTTAAATCTGGCAAATCTGAATTTGTATTTAGGCTTCATCATATACAGTTTATAGTGTTTGGAAAATTATTTCACTTTCATGAAGTTCACATCTCAAACTTGGATGAAAGTTTATTTTTAAGATCAAGTGGGGGATAAAAAGGAATTGAGGAGAGAAATGGCTATGACAGAAAAGCAATGATCCTGCCATATAACACATGAAGATAAAACCCTAAGCTACTAACTGTGCGACTAAGGACAAGTCACTCATCCCCCTTGGGCCCTAATGCAGCATCTTGATTCATTTGAATTTAACATGTATTTACAGAATTCTTCGCCTGTTTAAGGCAACTTAGTGGAAATAAGAGCTCTACCAAATGTCAAGGCTTTATCCCACCAGGTGGTCTTTTGAGTTAATTAGCAAATACTTTTACTGAAATCTTAAAAAAAAACAAACCCGAATTATCCCACTTAGATTGGAACTGTGCAAGAATAGTTTATGTAAGCATATCCAGATATTTCCTAGCTTATATATTTACCATTTTTAGCAGAGGGCAAACAGAACTCCAATTCTGTCTTCTAGTTACCTCCGCAGTTCTCATAAAAGTCTTAGAAATGTTCCCAACATCCAGAAACTATAGCCCAAGAAGCTCCACTCAGAATCATATCTTGGGTAGCTGGAATGGGTCAGCTTGATCTCCACTTTGTACTTCCACAGGCCATACTGTGGCAACAGGACAGTAGCAGACAGACCTGATGACCCAGTGCCTGTTGATGTTCACATCCTGTGGCATCAGCTCCCTTGAAGTGGGGGTGGGAGTCATGATTTGTTTCTAACCAATAGAATGTGGAAAAAGTAAAGATGTCACCCGTGTAATTTTGTTACGGTATAAAAAAACTCTGTCTTGCTGGTAGTGTTACTGTAGAGACTCTCTCTCTCTACCTGGATTTGAAGAAGTAGTCTACCGTATCATGAGGTCCGTGTAGCAAGGAGCTGGGGGAAACTTCTAGGAATTAAGGGCAATTTCCAGTTGACAACCACTAAGAAGCTAGGGTCCTCGGTTCTAATGCAAGGAGATGAATTCCGCCCACAGTCTGAGTGAGCTAGGATGTAGGCTTTTCCCCAGTCTAGCCTCCAGTGAGACCAAAGCCCCAGCCAACACCTTGATTGTAACCATGTGGGGCCCAGAACAGAGGACCCAGTTAAACTGTGCCTGCATTCCTAATCCAAAGAAACTGTTATCTACTATGAGATAATAAATACATGTTTTCAGTCTCTAAGTTTGCAGAAATTTGTTGCCCAGGAACTTATACAAGAAAGTAGATATTCCACTGTATGCAATTTTCTATATAGCTATTATAATTGGAAAAATACATTTGTACTGTAACTTTTTTCAATATTTTCAAGTTAGTGTCTTTTTAGTTTAAGAAGCAAAGAAGGCATTGGTAGTAACTTAGAAAATATTATAAAGCATACCTACAGCACTATGCTCTTGAACCTCCTCTAAACCTTTAAGTGTACACAATAGTTGAAAAGTTTGGAAAACATGCCTTCTCCCCTTGTGTGTGGCCTACTACAGTAACATTTGGAATTGAGAGGGAAAGGACACATTATTAATTGTTCACTGGTGAGCATTACACTGACTGTATGTAAGAACTTCCTTTCAGAAAGATAATAGTGCATTCAACCATTTTAAGTTTTATTTAATATTTTTGCCCAGACATCATTATTAATGCTGTTAGTTTGGTAGCAGACAGATGGGCAAAAAATAGATGATTTGGCAAAATCCCAGGCTCTGGAGGCTTCGTGAATCAGGCGTTGCCCTTAAACAGCCTCAGGGAGCTTCCCCAGGCGGGAACTTGCCTTTATTTTTTGGTGAGTACTAATATTCACCCAGGCTAAGCCCTACGGACAAGAAGCTGGGGTGCAAGCAGTAAGGCTCAGTGAGCTGGTCATGAGCCACAAGGAGAATTAGTCCTTAGAGGCTGAGATGATTCCTACTTCGTAGCACAGAGCCACTTAATATGAGCACATAACACTTTGTTCTCTTTTTCTTCAAGAGAATGTACAGAACTTATCAGGAAAGGGACTGTGGGCTCAAACTCAGGGAGTATTTCCTCTAAATAGTATATTAATAAGCATAACTATTTGTCAGCCGCCCTGGTATGTCTGATCAGTGACCGATGCTGGGTCAACACCAAGGGTTCTCAGGTGTGGCTGCACACGGGAATCTCCTGGTGGCTTTAGAAATCCCAAAGCCCACGTCATGGTGCAGAATTGCATTAAAATCTCTGAGGCTGGGTTGGAGTCGTCAGTAGTTTATCAAGTTCCTCAGGTGATTTCCAAGGTGAAGTTAGTGTTGAGAACTACAGGGACTATAATTTCTATTTTATAACAACACTTGTCCTGTGGTCACATATTTTGAAGACTTGAAGTAAAATGTAATTCGGGGAAAAATTGGAAAAATCAAAACCACACAAATAAACCCAAAGAAATCAAAGAACAAAACTATATGACTACAAACATTTTTTCTCCCAGGGATGCATTTCTTCTTTCATCAGACGCCTATTGTGTGCTTACTTTATTTTCTTCCCCTGCCAAGGGCTGGTGTTCAGACAGAGGGATCCAGACTCCGACCACACAGAATTTCTCATTTGGTGTCTGATATAAATAAACCAATAATTATAACTTTAAGATTAAAAATATATTAATGTCCGTAGTGTTAGATAAGCATGCAGGAGGGAAGCGTCATTCAGGTAGGGCTAGGGACGTGAATGCTTATTGAACGACTTGATGCTTGATTTGAGTCTCAAATGGTAGGAGATTGACTCCGATGGAGAAGCAGGGAAAATGCGTTATTGGCTGAAGGAACAGCATGTATGGTGGCACGGGGGCAAGGGAAAATCTGGTCCTTGCAGTAGGCAGAATAATGTCCTCTCTCTTCCCCCAAAGATGTCCGTTTCCTAATCCGTGGAACCTGTGGCTGTGTCATGTTACGTGGCAAGGGGAGACTGTGTCACCGGTGGAATTCAGTTCACTAGTCAGCAGACTTTAAGATACAGAGAGTGTTCTGGATTACGCAGGTGGACCCAATGCAATCACAGGGGTACTGTAAAGTATTAGAGGGAGAAAGGAGAGAGGGTCTAACCTGTGTGGGTTCTCAATGGCAGCAAATATTTTACAGGGAGAGAAATGAAAATGTTACTTTTCTGGCTTTGGAGTTGGAGGAAGGGCCCAGGAACCAAGGAACGTGAGCTCAGAAGACATGCTAACCCTGAAGAAAACAGAGTCACTAATTCAAAAGAATGTCTGCACCCTTATGTTCACTGCAGTTTTGTTTATAACGGCCAAGATATGGGAACAACCTAAATGCCCATCAATAGATGAATGCGTAAAAATGATGTGGTACATACATACATTAGCCATTAAAAAGAGTGAAGTCTTGCCATTTGGGACAACATGGACAGGCCTAGGGGTATTATGCTAAGTGAAATAAATCAGATAGAGAAAGACAAATGCAGTATAATATCACTTATAAGTGGAATCTAAAAAGCAGAACAAACAGAAAAGAAAGAAACTCATAAACCCAGAGAACAGACTGGTGGTTTCCATAGGGGAGGTCAGGGATGGGTGTAATAGGTGAAGGGGATAAAGAGGCACAGACTTCCAATTATAAAATAAATTAGTCATGGGGATGAAAGTATTGCATAGGGAATATAGTCAGTAATATTGTAGTATCTTCATATGTTGACAGATGGCAACTACACTTATTGTGAGCATTTAGTAATATATATAGTTGTCAAATCATTATTTGTACACCTGAGGCCAGTATAATATTGCATATCAGCTATATTTAAAAAAAATGTTCAAAACTAAGGAAAACAAAAGGCAATGTAATAGATTTTCCCCAAGAGCTACCAGAAGGAATGATGCAGTCCTGGCAGCACCTTGATTTTATACTCCTGACCTCTGGAAGTGTGGGATACTAAATGTGCATTTCTTCAAGCTGCTGAGTTTGAGGTCATTTGTTGTAGCAGCAATAGGAAGCTAATACAGCCCCCTGCAGAGAACTGCAAGTGGAGGTTTGCTCTTTTTGTGAGCTATTGAATGGCTTTTGACCCAGTCTAAATAAGCCAATGAAGCAGGATCATACTGTAGAAACGCCAGCATGGAACAGTGTTGCTAATGGTCTGGAAGAGAGTCAACTGCAGAAGGGAGCAGGATACACACAGAGGTTAGAGAGCAGACGGACACAGTAATTTGAGCAAGACTGACAAAGTGGTACTAGCTGCTTTTCATTGAGTGCATGTTAATGCATAAGCCTGCATTTTATACCTTAAATTCAAATTCTTAATTCCTAAAAATCACTCTCAAAGGAAGAGTTAATACCCATGAGGAGACTGAGGCTTGGAGAATTAATAGAGTTGTTCAGGAGTGTGCAGATAATTAGGACGAGCTAAGTTTGGAACCAGATCTGTTGACCTCAGAACACATGGACTTGCCACTGTATCAGAAGAAAGACCGAACAGCTAACCTGGGAATGAATGAGGAGATTTTTAAAAGTATAAGAAATCAGGGCCATTGGAAACAGTCTTCAGTGCTGGAAAAGCATTTGAGGGTTTTGGAATCATAATTGAAAGTCAAGAAAATGATGAAGTGAAAGAAAAGGGTTAAACATTGACTTTGTTTCCTTTCTGTAAAATACTCAACCCCTTTACAACTGTGCAATGACTTTTAATCAGCGTGTACAATATTTGCTGCCATGGAGAACCCACACAGGTCGGTGCTGGTGGGTGAGGACCGAGCGATATGGGTGCATAGTGGCTGCAGCGACCTTGATAAGTGACAGAGAACACCATGAAGCCCAAATCAAGAAAAACGGCTTGTTTTCTGGGGATGTGCAAGGGATTTCCTGCAGGAGGATAAAAGGGGTCGTGGTCAGGGAAGGTCAGAGCTCTATTCAGACACCTACAAAATAATGAAGGATCACTAAATGTATAGTGAGTGAACTTCAGCTCTTTCAGAGTGCCATCAAACAGCCCAACAGCCCATTCAGCAAACTCAGCAAAGCTGAGGACTTTAGATTTTTAGGCTTTGTTCACTTCTGTCACCTTAGTGCCTAATAGGGGCTGTGTTGAATATTTTGACTTGACTAAATGCATATCCAAGTATATTTTTCTCCTAATTGTTACTGGTTTTCGTGGTAGGCTGCTGCCAAGATCTTAGCCCCAACGATGACTTCAGTCCTTTTCTTAATGATAGCTCCGGAAAAATCCAAATTCTTGGGTTGTGCTATTAACTCACAGTGAATATTGCCTGTAGGAAGAGCGACTTAGATTAGGCTGGAATATTTACTTTTGTAGTCCCAAAAGATTGTCATTAATTTTTTTTCTTCTTTTTGCGTTCGCTTACTAGCTCCTCAAATCTTACAGCCATCTTTTCGTCCACTGCTGTCACTTCTACCATTCTCTTTGTCCTCTCTCTACCTTTTACTGTCTATATGGAGGGGGTTTCACAAAGAAGTAGAGGTAAACGAATGTGCTCAATCAGCTATGTAAGATACTGGAGGTATCTTTATTCCTCTTATCAAAGAAAGTCTCTTAATAGGCTGTTATTAATAGAAAATGCAACTTTTCAAATCAAAGATTTCCTTGAATCCAACAGATTCTACTTGTTATTGAATCATGTAATTGAGCACCAGTGTTCTTCCATGGGCTGACCCATTTAGAATGGGAGCTAGATTCAGATTGTGTTTTATTAGTGGAGGGGGACCAGAAATAGTGCATGCTCTTTTGAATTACTCTTGAAGCATAGTTACGGTATAAAACTAAGTTTATCCAGGAAAGTTAAATGCTGGCCCTCAAATCTTCTTTCATAGGAACTTCCTGCCACCTCCCCTCCTCCCTTTAGAAAAGCAAGTAGAAAAAAAATAAATCCCTCAACTTCTTTTAATTATGATTTGGGACTATTTGCTTTCTCATTGAGTTCAGTGGAATGATACTGGGAAGATAAAAATTGGATTATAAATTAATGTATTTCTAGCCCATTATGAAGCTAACCCATGAAGGAATATCATATGTACTATTCTTTTTAAAATTTTTTATTTTGCTATTATTAATATATAATTACATGAGCAACATTGTGGTCACTAGCCTCCGCCTATTATCAAATCCCCACCACATACCCATTGCAGTCACTGTCCGTCAGCATAGTAAGATGTTATGCAATCACTACTTGTCTTCTCTGAGTTGTACAGCCCTCCCTGTGCCTCCCCAACTTTACATCTGCTAATTGTAATGCGCCTTTTTCCCCCTTGTCCCTCCCTTCCCACCCATCCTCCCCAGTCCCTTTCCCTTTGGTAACTGTTAGTCCATTCTTGGGTTCTGTGAGTCTGCTGCTGTTTTGTTCCTTCAGTTTTTTCTTTGTTCTTATACTCCACATATGAGTGAAATCATTTGATACTTGTCTTTTTCGGCTTGGTTTATTTCACTGAGCATAATGCCCTCTAGCTCCATCCGCGTTGTTGCAAATGGTAGGATTTGTTTTCTTCTTATGGCTGAATAATATTCTATTGTGTATATGTACCACATCTGCTTTATCCATTCATCTACTGATGGACACTTAGGTTGCTTCCATTTCTTGGCTATTGTAAATAGTGCTGTGATAAACATAGGGGCACATATGTCTTTTTCAAAGTGCACTGCTGCATTCTTAGGGTAAATTCCTAGGAGTGGAATTCCTGGGTCAAATGGTATTTCTATTTTGAGTTTTTTTGAGGAACCTCCACACTGCTTTCCACAATGGTTGAACTAATTTACATTCCCACCAGCAGTGTAGGAGGGTTCCCCTCTCTCCACATCCTCACCAACATTTGTTGTTGTTTGAGATTGTCATTAAATTTTATTTGTTTCAGTGGGAAATGGTTTATGCTATTACTATGATATTTGAGTGGAGTGTGATTTGGTGTGAATTCCAATGGTGTGAATGTTTTCTATGGATTCATGCAAAGAGTTAAACAAGAGCATGTGAAAAGAGAGAACAGATAGATGGGACTTCACTGCTGTGGTCTCAAAAATGAACACACATACCAATGTTAATTTGGACAGAGAGACACAAGATTCCCAGGAAGACAGAAGGAGAGTGAAATCAAGGAACAGACTCAGAAAATGCAGGGCTGAACAAAACAGTGCAGACTGAAAAGCAGAGAAGCCATCAATAGGTCAGAGGTTTAGAGATGCTGAGTTAATGTGGTATGAGACTACAAAGATGGAAAAATTCTGCTCACTGATTATGGGGATCAGTAAGAGAGAGGCAGCTGATACACCACCTCCTGTGTAGTGTTATAACGTATCTGTCCAAAATAGGGCTCCTTTCAGTTCCTAGACTGTTCATCTTTCAGGCAGTTGGACGGTCAAGTGTAGCTTCTCCTGAGTCCTCCATGTACATGCTTTCAAGGGCTGGGAATGCATCCGCTCTTTACTAAATGCTGAGAATTAATTGGATGTTATAGTTGCTTTTGGGTACATTTATACCAGTTTCTAGAGGTCTTTTACAGGGTCCCCAGATGCCGACTCAGAGACTAGCTGTGTATGTCTGAATCCTCTGAAAGGACATATAAAATACAGCCTTGTAGGTCTGTCCCCTGGAGATTCTGATTTGGTATGTCTGAGGGAGCCCAGCCATCTGTATTTTTTAAAGTGTTTTAAGGGATATAATGCAAGAGTTGGCAAACTTTTTCAGTAATGGGCCAGAGAGAAGGTATTTCAGATTTTGTGGCCCGTTTGGTCTCTGTTAATACCCATCAGCTTTGCCACTCTAGCCTGAAAACAGCCACAGGGACAAATGTGTTATCCCTTCAGTTTTCTGACCCAATGAGCATGGTTATGTTCCAATAAAACTTTATTTACAAAAACAGGCAGCAGGCTTCTGCAAACAAAACAAAACAGAATTACCATATAATCTAGAAATTCCATCCTAGGTATGTACCCAGAAGAATTGAAAGCAGGGACTTGGGTAGATATTTGTCCACCTGTGTTCACAGCAGCAAGATTCACAATAGCCAAAAGGTGGGAGCAACACAAGTGTCCACCAGTAAATGAACAGATAATGAAAATGCGGTATGTACTTGAAATGGAACGTTGTTCAGCCTTAAAAAGGAATGAAATCCTGACACATGCTACAACACAGGTGAATGTCGAGGACATTATAGATGTAGAATAAGCCAGATGGGAAAGGGCAAACGCTGTGATCCCCTGGAGCCATCATGGAGAGAGAAGGTAGAATTGTGGTTCCCAGGGGCTGGGGGAGTGGGGAATGGGGAGCTGCTGTTTAGTGGGAGCAGAGTTTCGGTTTGGGAAGATGAAAAGCTTGTGGAGATGGATGGTGGTGATGGTCGCACAGCAATGCGAATGTGCTTCATGCCACCGAACCGAACACCGATGAAGGTTAGATGGTGATTTTTTGTTATGTATATTTTACTGTAGTAAAAAAAAAAAATAAAAAAACACAAGAAGCAAAAAAACCCAAAAAGTAAAACAAAAAACAGATGGCAGGAAACAAAGATTTGACTTGTGGTTGGAGTTCAACAACCCCTGGTCTAGGGGACAGCCAGCCCTGGGCCTCACCAGCAAAGGTCCCCTTCCTCTTTTACTCAGCATGGCAACCAAACCCTCCTTCACTCTTCTGTGATTTGAAACTGTATTCAGATATGGAAATGTCTGGTGTTTAACAGGACACAGTATTTGCCAACTTCTATGGAAAACAAGGCTCCTCTCAGTGTCATATTCTGATCAAATTATGTATTGTATTATGATCGGCTCTAGTCCTCCAAAATCCACTTGCCACCAAATAATAGACAGGGTTTTACATGAGGACATAGCCAAATACATAACTTACCCTTACATGTTCTTTATTTCTATGTCTATGTCTCTCTCTCCCTTGATTCTTGCATCAGTTAAATTACTTCCCTTCCCATATGGAAGAGGAAGTGAGGACAGAGGCTGGAAGTGTTTTTCTCAAATTACTCCTTGTGGGGAAGTGGAGTGGAAATCCTTTCTCATCTGTGGAGACATGAAGACTTCAGTGATAACTATTCTCTCTCCAAATGCTATTGATTTACTTGTCTTTTCCCAATAATAGTTTAAAGATCAAACTCAAGCAAAGTGCCTTTCAGATACAAATTTGGTATAAGTGAATTTCTACAAGTTAATAAAGCTTTAATATTTATAAAGGAATCACCTATTTTTATATGTAAAACTGGAATATTTAATATGAGGCATCACAGGTGTTTTATCTATAGATGTTTCCTTGATCTAGCAAAATTTTGTACTTTAATGACTGAAATAAAAGTGAAAGGATATAAAACGAATTCCCTTACTCAGAATAGTATCCTTTATCCCCTCAGTTTTCTGACCAGACATTCAGAGAAGTCACAAAATAACATGTTTGAATTAGCTTGGTAAAATAGTGCATTCATT
This sequence comes from Phataginus tricuspis, assembly GCA_029783875.1. Lineage (NCBI taxonomy): Eukaryota > Metazoa > Chordata > Mammalia > Pholidota > Manidae > Phataginus > Phataginus tricuspis. The sequence goes on from JAQQAC010015287.1 coordinate 16,327,779, forward strand.
ATATGGGGCATAGTTGCCCCATATAATTGGTAAGTTCTTATTTCTATTTCTTTGCTTTGTGAGAATATAGCCCCTTTTCCCATATTGTCACTATTGCATACACACCTTAGATTCCCTTTAAAAAATTTAAAAGAACAATTAAAGTAAGGAATTAATGTCAGAGGGTGTGTGTGTGCATGTGTCTAAGACTGAACATACAGTTGCAAAGCAGCCTAGCTTCAGAGCAAAGTACTGCAGGAGGTAAACTTATGTACCCAGACTTACGTTCCTAAGTTTCACTTCATGTGCACTGAGAGATTCTGGAATGAGACCCTATTGTACAGGTCTAAGACGGTCTTCCCAGAGTCAGCTCTTGTTTTAGAACTTGTTTTGCAGATGGACATTTCTCTGGTGGTACTGAGGCCGTCTGAGGGGATCTTGGACTACACAGATTCATGTGGTTCGGGTGCTAATCATTCATTCACACATGTACGCAATAGGAAGAAGCAGTCCTTTCTTGTCTGTGTAGGCAATGTGTTGAGAGGCCAGGGACAAGGAGGTGAAGGAAGTGTGATCGCAGGACCAGTTGCAGCTGTGACTGACCTGGCCTGGCAGTGGTGGGACTGAAAAGGAATGGTTGGAATAAGGACTCGGGGTTAGAGGTTAGAAAAACAGCAAGGTAACATTTCACCAGACCGAGCAGCTCCTGTGCGCCCAGTCTGTTCTAATTTGCTCAGCAGACTTCAGTCTTGCGGTCCTTAGCGACACTCTGCAGGTTCTGTTACTACCGCTTCACAGGGAGGGTGAATGATCACGGAGCTACAAACTGTTGGAACTGGAATTTACTCAGGGTTTAACGTCAGGGGCTGAGCTCATGACCATGTGCTCCTTCACAAAATGCTGCCACCATCCTTCTCATTCTTTGGATGGACAGAATGCCACCCTTGCTGTTTTGGGAGATAGTGCTGTCTTGCCAATGGGTTTCAGCCCCGGGCAAGTTCGCTATGGATTCAATGTGACCAAAGAAATGACAGTGGAACGTTCTTGAGGGGAAAGGGTTTATTACCCTGCTTGTTCTCCCGGCAGTAGGTCAAGCACTAGCATCTCTGCCTCCTCCCAGAGCACTGGGTCGAGCTCTCTCTATATAGCACAATAATAGCTTATTGCCTAAAGGTGTGGAAGTGGTAGCCTAGCAACAGGCCAGTTACATCATCAGGTGGTTTAAGTTCAGTGAGGATCCAGGCCATAGGAACCCCAACTCTCCCCCAAATGCCTTGAAAACGTGACAATAAAAAGGGGTGTAGCATGGAAGTAGAGAGAGTGTAGACTAAGAGTCCTAACTCAAGGAAGCTTCTATTGACACATTGTCTTGCCAATGGGTTTCAGTCCCGGGCAAGTTCGCTATGGATTCAATGTGACCAAAGAAATTGACAGCAAAACGTTCTTGGGGTGAAAGGGTTATACCCAACTTTATTTCCAGGTGGCAGGTCAGTCACTAAAATCCTGTTCACTCAGAGCAAGTCTGTATGCAGCAAGCTGGTCTCTGCCTCTGGGCTCCTCTGTCTGCACAGTCGTCCTCTGGGCCTCTCTGCACAGTTGTCCCACACAGCTGTCCTCTGGGCCTCTGTCCTTGGTGCTGCCACCACTCCAGCCTCTGCTCTGCTCTCCTGCAGCCTTGCAGCTGTGCCACTGTGTCACGCCCTGAGCACTGGGTGGAGCTCTTTATATAGAGTCAACAGCCATGTATTGCCCACAGGTGTGCAGTGAGCTAACCAACCAGGGCCAGGTGAGAATCCTGGCCACAGGAACTCTCATTTTATCCACACACATGTACCTGTGGAAATATTGCTTCACATATCTGAGCCTCATTTTTCTTAAGTGTGAGTGGGTGTTATATTCTATGGTTTGGGATATTACCATGGCATTACATGAGATAATGCATGAAAAGTGCCTTGTGTTTTTGGAGAGCAATTGAAAGAGAACAGGATCTCAATAACAACGCACTGTTTTGATAATGATTAAGAAGAGATGTGCCTGGCCATTTCCTATTCCAGTGTTACTCTACTGTTTGATTCTGAATGAGCAGAGGATTGGTAGTTATTGTTCATGATATTTTTCTATGGAATGTTTAATTTGTTGAACAAGGGCCACAGATTCTGTGAATGAAGATCAAAATGAGTAAACATTAAAGGAAAGAAAATTAAACAAGTATTTGCCAAGTCATCAAAGTATCATAGATTCTTTTTGGGATGGTGATAGAACATAAAACAGCATACCTGGAATAGTGTTTGATATATAACAGTAATTGGCAGTGTTTTAGAGAGCAGATTCTCTCCCCAAGGACATCTGAGCACTTTGCTGATATATCTTAAAAACTCCTAGACCTGAGTTCATATCGCATCCCTCGTCCCATTTCCCACCTTTTGCCTGGGGGCCATCTTCAGCGTCCCTCTGCCCCTTCTGCTTCATCGAACGAGCCAGTGTTAGATTTGAAGAAATGTATGGAAACCATAAAGTGCGTAGCATAGCGCCAAGCACCTAGTTCACATTCAGTAACAGCCAACCTCTTTCCCACTGACTCAAAAACAATACAGAATCCACGAGCAAATGGTTTTCTCTATTCTTTCTACAAAGCAGAAGAATGTCATGGGAGCCTCAGTGTCTGGACCCCTTCATTGTCATACTGGTCTTGAAAAAAATCCTCAAAATACACCCCAATATTCAAGGTGGATGGTCCCAGCACCTTCATTAGGAAGTTGTTTTTACATGTTTGTGACTGTTTAAAAATGGAACACATTTCACAGATGAGAAGTGTGTCTTGTAGCTGGTAGCTCTCTTGTGCCAGGTGATGTGGAAAGGCATTTTTCTCATACCCAAAGCAAACTTCTGGGGCCATCTTGTGACTCAGAGGTCTGATAACCAGTGACAGGCTGCCAAGGAGGCCGAGGCTGCAGGAGCTACGTTCAGCTTCTTCCAACTCTGGAACCAGGGTGACCCAGCCTAAGCATATTGTTGGTATTTTATGAAAAGGGTTGATTTGGGGAATGTTGTGTTTGCTAGGCAGTGTCATGCCTTGAAGCCTTGGTTTCCAGCCTTTATTTATAAGCTTAATTGTTGCTATGGAAATTCAATATTTAAAGAGGTAATTATTGCTGATCTTGTTGCCTGTGTCCATTTCTGATGTCCAGCTGTTAGCTCTTTAGCTCCAGTCTAGCAGATTAATTACCGCTATTGATTACTTTAAGCTTCTCTCTTCACACCTGCAGTCTGTGTAATTAGCTGGTGGCCTCCTCTGAAAATTAGGAGCAGTTTCATCCTGGCGCTTTGCCATTTCCCAGCCATGTGCACTGCGCTGATGAACAAAAGCAAATCTATTTTAAATAGAGATATCTGGGTAATGAACTCTTTGTGTTTTTTAACTATCCGTGGATAATTCAAATTACCCTCTGTTAGCAAATATTGTACCTTATGTGATGACTATCTACAAAGAAAAAATTCCAAAGCACTGGTTTTTATTCCCACTTCCACCTTGCAGAAACTTGCTCCTGTGCGTGGTTTTAAAAAAAATTCCAAACAACTTTTGATTTCTGCTTCCAAGGGTGTTAGGGACCTGGAAAGTTTTCCTAATGGAGTACAGTAGAAGCAGCCGAGCTAGCACTCTGAGTATCCTGGCATCTAGGTATTAATGTTCATCCTCTTGTTAGATTCACCCTCCTAATTTGAGACACAAACCACCGTTTCATGGGAATTGTTGATCTACATGGGGAATGAAAACATTTCCTATTAAATAAACGACTTAGGTGGAGATATGAGAGAGGCTTTGCAGGAGTCTTTACAATTTTCTTCCCAACCTTCTTTAGTTGGTAAGAATTTTTTCCTCTCTGCTTATTGGAGACCAAATCTGGAACTGCCCATATATTGAAATCTCGAGTTCTGCCTCCAGTGCCCCATGAGGATACGTTCTCATCTGTCGTGTTACTGCCTAAACACTCAGGGAAGGCAGGTTCGTGGTGGCCCTGGGAGTGGACTTCCCCAGTAATGACATGCTATGATCACTAACAAGGCCAGCTGTTCCCTTCCACGCCGGCAGGTCCCACTAATGTTCCCTTTCGCTATTTAATTTGTGCTGAGTTATTATGGGAAAGTTTATTGCTTATTGTAGGAAAAATACAGTCCTTTCCCCCTGCTCATGCTGTGCATCTGCCAGCTTTCATTTGAAGCGGAAAGTGGCCAGGTATATCCCAAAGCCCACCCAGCACATGGAAGGAGAAAAGTTGGCTTGTCACAATGATGGGAGTGTCGTGCCGCTGTGTCAGCCACCGGTGTGTTCGGCTGGAGGGCAGCCACCTGGGAGTGCATCAGCTCCGAGGTATCTCTGGGGAAGCAAAAAAATGCAACCTCATGCCCTCTGGGGAATCAGGTGGGCGATCGGCAGGGAGCTGGAAAGAGTAAAAGAGAGTAGAGCCGTTCACTCATCACCGCAACGAAGCTTTGAGGTATCTGGTGGGGAGGCTGAACACTGGCCTTCAGACCAGAAGGTCCCCAGCTGGACTCTCATCATTTCCACTGTTTCCAGATTACAATTTAAATTGTGAGCTGCCGTTTGGAGGCCTTCTGGGCAGGGTCTCACAGAGTCACCGGTTATTAGGAATGCCTCCCATTATCACGGCCCTAGAAGCTGTTTGAACAGCAGCCTAATGGGATTGTGATTTCCAAGGATCATTTGCCGCTATTGCTGCTCTGCTCCGACGTGAGTGAGAGCAACTAACCAAAGCTGCCTTCCCATAGTACCAGAGCGGAGACTCGGAGGCCCCAGAGAAATATTGCACTGGCCATAAATCCAAATTTGCCCCAAATAAACAATCTTTTGGTCCCTTCATTTGGGCAAGGTCATCTCTAATTCTGGCCAATAGGGACACTCCTTGCCTTACAAGAGCACAAACTTTAGAAATTCACACTAATTACAGTTTCACATCAACAGGAAAAATGGAAGAGTTTTAAAAGCGTGCAACAGTAAAATACAAATACGAAGTGACAGTCATATACAACATTCCATTCTTAGGGATGATGTGATGCTTTTCAGATGATGGGAATTTACACATGCATACCTACATATATATATATATATATACACATACATATGTGAAAAATTTTTGGCATTGCAGAATTCAACATGCTTTATTTAATGAATGTCTGAGGTGATGCACGGTGTATGCACTGTGGAGTGTGACCAGTCACAGCTCTCTGCTGTCGTGTTCAGCGTCGGTCTCTGAGCACCAGTGGGAGAGAAATGACAAGTCTATCTAGTTATGTGTTTTAAATGTGATTTATAAACCAGTTAATTTTTCAAATCATGACGAAGTTCGGTGTATTTTGTTGTGTTCAAAGTTACTGGGAGTATTTGGCGTCTCTCTTATATCACCAAAGGGTGTACTAAATGTCTAGGTACAATGACAGATGAAAGTTTATCTAGCGAATAATAAAAATAGTGCAGCTGACATGTATCAAGTGCTCGTTTTGTGCTAGGCACAGTGCTTATTTGAATATATCATCTGTTTTAATCCTCACAGCAAATCTATATTATGGAAAGCTACCGTCCTCTGGCTTTTACAGATGAGGACATTGAAGGGGTTGCATGACTTGAGCCTGGTCAAATCTAGTGCAACTTCATTTGTCTATCAAGCCAGGCTTTTAACTACTTCTGGTTTATTCCAACTTTATAGCCTTGATGACATTTTGCTCCATTTATATGGATCCTTTAATATTTGGGTTTACCAAATGAAATATCCACTCATAAACCTGGTATCTTTGGGGCCAGCTAATATTACTGAAGTCTTAGTTATATGACATTTAGTTTTTCTTAATTTACTGTAACTTATTATAAGCTGTTGTGCTAGGAGTTACAAAACCTTGTTAATCTTGTCCATGAGGAAAGATCCCATATTAACAAAACGTGGGCAGAACAGAACTGGGCATCTGTGCACTGTTGCCCAGTCTGGTCGGGGCAGTGCTCGGTGACTGTCATGTTCTCCTGCGGGGAACTTGTTTGCTGGAGAATCACAGATTATTACTGGATCCGCTACTGGAAACACAGGGAATATCTGCCCCTACAACTTTGCTCTTGTTTCTTTTTTGCTGTGTAGACTTATTCTTGTTTTACTTAGATGCCTGAAAAATTAATTTTTCTCTCTCTATATTTATGTACTCTACATAAATATATTATGTGCATATGTATTGCCATGACACACACGCATATACACACACACTATAGCTGTTCCATGCAGTGTTTCTGGCAAGGACCTTTGAGGAAATGAAGGGCAGAGCCTTCTCTGTGTCATTATGTGTGTAAATATCTTCAGATTCGATGAAAGCATCTTCACTTTTTCAACCACAGATTCCTGTTTGGAGGGGAGTTGTTTTACGATCTGTAGCACACATCAGATAACCTTCAAGAAAGTCTCTTGGAAAAACAGAGAGGCTGATTTTCCTCTTCTTGTATTTCCCTTTTCATTTCTAATAATGTCCCATCTCTAGCATCAACCCTCACCTTAATGAGCTAAAACTACATTAGCAAAATTTTAGACGGATAAATTGACTCAAACTTTGGTTTGATTATCCTACTTAAGAGATTCAATTAATTCTGTTTTGCTACAAGCTAATTTATGACTTTGTATTTATTCAAAAGATGTTGAAGGTACAAAGCAGTGGGAGACAAAATAATGAATTATTCTGCCTTCCTTCATGTGCTCATGATGTGCTCAGTACAGTGAGGGAGGAAGGGAAAGAAGAAAAATGCTTTTGATGTTAGATATGTGGGTATTTTCTTGTCATATCAGACAGTCTCTAACGGATATGAACAGATTTATATCCCTCTAGGAGATACTAATTAGTGCAGTAAATGTTGATCTATTAATTTTTTGTTAAAATTTTCCTTATTTAGCCAGTAAATAGTTTTTATGTTTTCCTTTTCCCCTCCCTCTCTCCGTCCCTCCTAAGATAGCACTTGGTTTACTGTGGTCATAAGGCTTGTTTTCCTTGTGGACAGACTGCCTCCTTGATAAGGCTGTGATATAGTAATGGGTATTATGCTCCACTTTTCTGTGGCAAAGCTTAATAATTGATCTGTGCAATTTGAGAAAAGAGAATAAGTCTGAGAGTTTTAAAGTAATTTACAGCCCTACACCACACTTGGTGTGTTTTTAATGAGCTTCTCTAGATCTACAGGTAGTGAAAGTTTTCTCTGCTTGATGTACAGGCAACTTGTCAAGACATCCTGCAGGGAAGTGTGTTCAGAGAAGGTCAGCCAGGGAATAGAATTACATTAAGTGATGCTGTGGTCCATAATTGACTTCCTCTGTCTCGGGAAAGTGATAGAAGGCGAGGTTAAGACGAAGCTGCCCCTTCTCAATTCCCTCTCCCTATTTCTTACCTTATTAAAGCTGCTTTTCATGCACCACCTTCTACCGTTTCTCTTTCCTTTTTGCATTCTTGCTGCCTAACATTCTAACTGCCACCCATGTTGCTTTTGTTGCTGAATTAAAAATATGAGCTATTTTCTTATAATAATCAGCTCCAAATAGCCAAACTGCTCTGTTTTATAAGCCTTCTGTTTTTCTCAGGGCAGGCAGTGATCGTGTTCCTCCTGCCAGCAGGACAGTCAGTGTTACCGTGTAAGGCAGGTGAGGCTTGCTATGCTGCAAAAGAAAGTCGTATTCCTTGGGAGTCTTTGCTGAGAGTTTTTTTTTTTTTTTTTACTGTCTTTACTCCTGTCCTTTGGGGGACTAAAAATATCAACCCATCTCAACAAACTTTTTGCCACCTGGTAATAACTGTGAACAAAATGTACATTTGCCAAAGTCACAGATTATTCTCAGTATTCTTACGTCTGTTGGAAAAGTAGGTACTTAAAATGTTGATATATTGGTCAACTTAAACTCTGTCTTCATGGTATGAAGGAGGATTAATTGTACAGAGTGTGTTTCTTTTGCTCCATTTTTTAATGTAGTTCTGAGTACCTACTGTATTAGATAGTAGTTCATGAAACACCTGCCTCACTGTATCCAGACAAGTTGAGAAAGTGAACTTGTCAGCCATAAAAATCTGAACTTATCAGCCATAAAATCAGTTGCCAATAAGGTGATGTAGGTACTTGGACAACAATGATGAAAAGTAGAGGCAAGTGAAGATAGTAAGTATGCAAAGATACTAAAAAAATTGATTTTTCTTTTCTTTTTATGTGGCTGAGACGGCTTCCAGCAGTGTTTTTGTGGGGCTGAGTTTACAGACAAGTGGTACAGTGTTCTCGCCGGGCGGGATTCATCTTGCATTTCCTGATTAGGGCTCTGGAAAGGGGGCTTCCCTCAGTCGTCCAGAGGAGGACCGAACCTGAACACCCTTTCAGGGCTGTTGTGCTGCTTACAGTGAAAGGGACGGGCAAGAGGCGGAGCCTCAGGGCTCAGCATGAATCTGTCCTGCATTATATTGGAGTTGCCAGGGGACATCTCATGCCATATTCCGATTGTAGAGGCTGAAGAAATAAGAAGTGGATGAGGGGTGCTTCTGATGAACTCTGGAAGTCAGCCATGTGTCTGAGGTTATAGCTTAACTCCCTCATTATACAGATGTTTAAAAGGTTTGATTTTTCAAAGATCATTTTATGAAGAAAATGGTGACAAAGGAAAAGGAGATAATGTGGTTTTCCAGAGGTCTCCTGAGAGGTGTGTACGTGCCTCCATTTCCCGAGGCTGAGCTGGTCTCTGGTCGGCAGAGAAAGCTGGGGCGGGTCTGGCAGACGCAGGGAGTCCTGGCTCAGTGTGCCTGTGGGCCTGGGGCAGTGTGCTCGTTGTTCGCTGCAGTGACGTGCAAATTTCATGCTTCCATGATCATGCTGAATTAGGTTCTAACAGGTAACTATCTTCTTAGGGGTTGGCAAAATTAAAAAAATTAATTTGTCACCAAGGAACTAAGAAATGAAGTATCTATTACCAGACATGGCAAACTCTCACAGTACTTGGTAAGTCTTCATAACTCTGACCGGCATTATTCAGCACAGTTCCACCTGACGTGGGCCAGGCTGTAACACCCTTGTGCTGCTCTCCCAGGGTGTTGAAACTACACCCCAGTGCGGCCACATCAAGCCCTCCCCTCTCCTACCCTTACCTTCTAGACGGTGTTGACCTGCTCAGTTGATGACCAAGACTGACTTGTTCAACTTTCTGGATTTATCCTGCATGTTGTTTAATCCTCTTTATCACTTGCAATATGAAACCATTATTCATTTTGCCATTTAAAATGTAGACATAAAAAATATTTCATATTTAAGTCTTGATGTTTTGAACTTCTCTGTTTGGATAGAATCTGTTGGCCATGACAACTCTTACAAACTTTCACAGTTACATTTTTATGCATAACTAATAGAGAAAGATAAAACCTTGAGCCTGGCTGTTACTTGAGTTATAAAGTGACATATTTGAAGACTGAGTTTTCAAAATAACTTATATCAAAATGTATTAGTTATTAGTATTTAGATTAGTTATAATACTAATAATAGTATAGTACATTAAGCTAACTATTCTAAGACATGGTCAGAGAGTGAATATTTGGTTTTAAACAAATTTGGCTCTAGAAAGGACCATGTACTGTGGGCAGTATATATCTGTGTAGGAGAGAATAATATATACTTAATTCTAAACTGATATCGAACAGAATTTAATCTTTTATTTAGAAAGCTTTTTGGGATTTTGCAAGGCTTTACAGTTATTAGGCACAATACTTATTATGTCTACTTTTATGGAATGCATACTGAAGGCATGTGGAGTACATGTTGAAAAACTCAGGTATTGTTCTGTTGAAATAGCTGGGTATTTGCAAAAGGCAATGATGTTCTCTTTCGGGTGAGGGTACAGTGAAGGAAGCCCTCTCCCTCCTTTTCTTCTCGCTCCCCTCCTCTCTCTTCCCTTCACCAACATCCACTGGGTGCTTTTTCTGAGCCACACGTGGTGCTGCGAAGATACAGAACTGAATAGGCATACATTTCATTTGCTGTCTGCTTAATCCCTTAAGCCTAAAATCTACAGTGTCTTTCTTTTTTTTTTTTTACCTCAAACAATACATCCAGCAGAAAGCTGGTTGACTCTACCTCCAACATACATAACCTGGGTCTGTTTCACCATGTCCGCTGCACACCCAGCTGCCCTAACCGAAGTCACCATCCCCTGCACCCAGTCGACCACAAGGGCCACCTAACTGGCACCCCTTGTCATGATCATGCCTTTGTTATCATTCATCTTCTACTAGCTACAATGATCTTTAATCATATAACTTCCCCCATTTTTTAACCTTCTAGAAGCTTCCCTGGCTCTGTATTATACTGTGAATTTCTAGTTCCTTCCTTTGCTCACATTATGTGGCCCCTGCCCATCCTCTTGTCTGCCCTCCCCAGGACACTCACGGTCTTCCTGAGCCTCCGGCATATCCAGCTTGTGCTGCCCGACTCTTTGCCCAGAACGCTCTTTCCCTTGGTCATGTGGCGGCCTTCAGCGCTTCATTCCTGTCCCAGCTCAGGTGCCACCTTTCCAGAGAGGGGCCTTCCATCGCCACCACCGCGATCCCCTTCTGAGGCCCTCTCTCTGTCACATAACATTGTTTTATTTTTTCCCATGGAACTATTGTTTATCAAAATGACTTTGTAAATCTGTTCACACACTTTTTATTTGTCTCTCCCAGTAGAATGCAGTCTCGGTGAGGGCAGGCACTCTCTCTGTTCTGCTCACTGCTGTATCCTCAATGCCAGAAACAGTGGTGAACATAGCCAAGGTACTCACTGCCTTTTTTTTTTTTTGTATTAAAAAGAAAATTGAAACTTTCATTTTAGCAGCTAGTTTCCCATTTCCTCACAGTTCTGGAGGCTGGAAGTGCCAAGTCAAGATGCTGTCAGGGTTGGCTTTGAAATGATTTCTTGGATGTGGCACCAAAAGCATAGGCAATGAGAGAAAAAAAATATTCAAGGGGATCCACATCCAACTAAAATGCTTCTGCACAGCAAGGGAAATAATCAACAAAATGAAAACGACTTATGGAATGGGGGACAATATCTCCAAACCATATATCTGATAATGGGTTACTATCCAAAATATTTAAGGAACTTCTCACAATAGCAAACAAAACCAGCAAATAATTCCATTAAAAATAGACAAAGGAACTGAATAGTTGCTCTTTTAAAGAAGGCAAACAGAAGACCAATAGATATTTCATCTCTTTATAAAAAGGTGTTCCACATGGCTAATTACCAGGGAGGTGCAAATCAGAGCCACAGTGAGTACCATCCCACACTGGGTAGGATGCCTTTTAGTTTAAAAAAGCCAAAAGATAACAAATGTTGGCAAGTAGGTGGAGAAAAGGGAATCTTTGTACCCTATTGGTGAAAATGTAAGTTGTTGCAGCCACTATGGAAAACAGCATGGAAATTCCTCAAAAGAATGAAAATAGAGCTACTGTATGGTCCAGCAATCCCACTTCTGGGTATTTACCCAGAGAAATTAAAATCAGGATCCCAAAGAGATAGCTGCGTTCTCATGTTCATTATAGCATTATTCACAATAGCCAAGTATAAAAACAAGTTGAGTGTCCGTCAAGGGATGAATGGATAAAGATGTGGTGTGTTTATTATTCAGCCATGAGAAAGAAGGAAACCCTGCTGCCGAACAACTTTGGGTGAACCATTCTACTCAGTGAAATATGACAGACACAGAAGGACAAATACTATGTGATGCCATTTACATGCTGAATCAAAAATAATCTCATAGAAGTGGAGAATAAAGGTGGGTGCCAGGGGCTGCAGGGAGAGGAGGAAATGGAAAGCTAATAGTTAAAGGATACCCAGTTTCTGCTATACAAGATACGTAAGCCTTAGGGATCTAGCACAATGTAATACCTGTAGGTGACATTCCTGTACTGCATACTTAACAGGTTGCTAAGGAGGTTAATCTTGTCAAATGTCCTTATCACACACACAAAACAAGAGGACAGGATGAAACCTCTGGAGGTGATGGGTAAGTTTACAGCATTGATTTTGGTGATCATTTCATGGGTGCATACGTACCTCCCAACTCATCAAGTCGTATACATTAATTATGGACAGCTTCTGGTATGTCAAAAAGATTTAAAAATAAAAAGTAACATCAGGTTCCGTTTCTGGTGCAGCCCCTTCCTGGCTTGGAGAGGCCGCCTTCTCCCTGTGTCCTCACATGGCCTCTTCTCTGTGCGCAGGGAGAGAGAGAGATCTCTAGTCGCTTCCTCTTAGAAGGCTACTAGTCCTGTTGTGTTAGATGCCTGACCTTATGACCTCATTTAACCTTAATGACCTCCCTAAAGGCCTTATCTCCAAAGTCACATTGGGGAGTAGGGCTTCAATGCAATGAATTTGGGGGAGACAGAATTCACTCCGCAACAAAGGGTGAGGAGAAAAGCCCTTTGGTTTCACTTGCTTGAACTGCAGTGGGGTTGTGCACCCCTACGGAGGAGCAGTCAGAGCAGGTGCACATTATTTGGCCAGAGTATTGCTTGACTTGTAGTCTATGTCCATGCAGGTTAAGGCACAAATTGTGTGCTTTAAGGGGATATTTCTCGGGGGTTCTCTTGTTGACTTACAGTGGGGCCCAGCCATGCTGATAATTTGAATTGGGATCAGACTCTTCCATGACGTAATGACTTGGTTAGGAGATGTGCAGTGCTCACGACAGGGAGCTCTTCTCAGGAGTTTGCTTTTCGAAATTTCCAGAAGCTTCATGTTTTCAATGAGCATCCTATATGATGGTCACAAATTTACCATGAGAAAAATGTAGTTGCATGATGCCCAAGTAGAAGCCTTCAAAATAAGATGAAAAACAAATTATGAAAAAAGCATTTTCATTTTCCTGTGTTTTCCTTCTCACCATGTCTTTCTCTCTCTCCCCTCGCCTCCCCTTTTCACTGCTTTTGGAGAGAATCTTGGGTGAGAGACGATCCCCTTAATTCATTTATTGCCCATTTCCATAGCATGGAGGCAGTTAAGGATGGTTTTTAGGCAGTGACAGAAATGGAAATTATTTACCCGAAGACCCCTGAATGTATTCTTGTTAATTCATCTGCGTACTATTAAAAAAATAACATATTGGTGGGACCGGAAGACTCAAAACTCTTCACCACCCACCCTCCATTTTTATATTCTGTTTTTAGGGTGAAGATTGTTTTGTTTGCCTAAGTTACAAGTCTTCTTTTATGTTGTACAAATAGAAAAATTAGTGGTGCAAAAACACGTATGAATGAAGTCATTGCCCTGCTTTGTGTCTTCTTAGGAATCCGAGGAGGAATAAATGGTCCCGTCAGGGTATTCGTTTTCAGAGGCTGAAGAAGTTAATAAAGAATTAAAAGATATTACATAAATTTTGGCTATGATTATATGTGCACAAGATAAAATCCAACAAATACTTAGAATAAGCCAAATCCATATCAGCTTAGAGAGCAGATTGCTTAGGCACTGAGGGATTCTTAGGGCAACTGGTTTTAGATTTGAATTTTTGAAAACCTTCATGTAGACCCTGATAAACTGGCTGCCCTGTGGTAAATATGACACTGTGGGATAAAACCAAAAACACGGTGACATGCTGATCGTCAAGTCACATATAAGAACCCTTATAAATATTATGGAATATAAGGAAGTTGTCACATGCATATTCAAAATGGCATATATTTGAATTTGGTTTGGAAAGTGAATTACCTGGGATCGGGTGGGAGTGTTGGTCACTAGGTTGGAAACTTTTTAGGAGCTTGAAGGAAGTAAAATTGTATGGCCTGTGAGATCTAATCCTCTTATCCATATGAATAAATGAGCATTTTCTAAACTGGGCAATGCTGTGTATTCCAGCTGCAGACAAAATGATTGCTGTATTTCGAGCCTCCTTGCGGCCGTGGAACCATCTGGTACGTGCTCGCGCCGGGGAGTAGGGGGAGGCTCCGGCTGACACTCACCTCGTCAGCTAGTCTAAGCTGTTTCTTATTTTCCTCTTCATACCACACCTGGGTATAGAGGCGGAATTAAAACTGAAGTCTGAATCTCTTGCGCCCATCTTTAAGCTTATTCTTGTGTGTTTTTGGCTTTCACCAAGGTGTCCATTTTTAGAAAAATTGTTGGAAATGGGAAAAAAAAAGAGCATTTATAGCTGAGGAAATCTGAAGTGGGAGAGATTTTATTTCATTCACATTTAGAGGTTTTGCTCCAATTACTGCTTCGGATCAAGGGGAAAAAGGTTTATATATGCTTTTCCCCCATGTGCTACTTTGAGCAGCGTACACGTGTTCTGTGAAATGGTTATGCTAAACGTCTGTGAGAGCGTGAGTCCTGGTGTGCAGATATAATGAGTCTATGGGACCCAAAAGAGAAAAACAGGAAGAGGAGAGGAAAAGCGAGGGATTTTTTAAGCATGAAGAGCTAGTCTGAGATGGGCAAATCGGGGATTAAATGAGAAATTGGGTGGTTTGAACAGATTGTGTATGTATTTTCCTCTCTGAGACCCCTACGATCTGTCCTTGTACACTGTATGGGGAAAGGTAATCTTTGCTTTCTTTTTCACTTCTTAACTATGCACTTGCATCACTGCTACACAATTATTAAAGCTTGGCTCAGAAAAAGAAGGGGCGATGTAACACAGGAGCTCAACGTGGGGACTGAATACTGGCTTTGGACCTGCCGCTGGCCAGGAAAGACACAAAGTAGATCTTACATGCATGTGATTCGTGCTAAACTATACATATCACTACAGGTAAGAAGATTAATGTAATGCCTAGCACATCCGTGTACCATTTTTTAGAAGTCATGCTACAAACAGAAACAACATCTTTTAGAACTGCACACGGTCTGGGCATGTGCTTGTGGTAGAAAATGCAGATCAGCATGGCCTGGCGACTTCCACTGCCTGGCTACTGTTTGGGTGCTAAAGGGTCTGATTCAGTCAGTAATCAGAGACATAGTCATTGCTGTTTGGTGACTTTGAGAGACTTGATTGTGAATTATATTTGCAGATTACAAGTTCTTTCTAAATAGGCTCCCTTATATTCAAGGATCTGAAGAGTCTTGCAATCTGAGATCAAATATTGAGTTTTCTCCACCTAATAATACATCAGGCATCATTTTATTTGTCAAGATTTCAGTCCATAGAGCCAGGAGAAATCCATGTATATGAGTAATTAATTTAGTCACATTTTGTTTGCGAGAAAGATTTTGTTAGCCACCCACCCCCGCTCCACCATCCCTACTCCAACAGAGATGCCGAAGGACTAACACGTATAATTTCAAAAGAGGAACATCCTAGGTTTTAAAGTCTGAAGCTACTTGTCTTTAAAAGTTGAGCCTTCCTTACGAATGGCACTATGTTATATCAGAGGCATCAAAAAATAAAAGGCATGGTCTTATCCCCAAAGGAGTCCCCAGTCTTTGGAAAGTCCAGTTCTATATGGGTTTAAGAAACAACCCATTTCATAAGCTATTTTGTGATAAGGTACCAAGTATATGCTTTATACTAAGCAGCTTTGCTATAAAGGTGTGTGTTTTGACTGTAAAGTTTAGAATGAACGTAACCAAAGTGGAAGTGTGTGTACCAGGAGGTGGGAGAGTCATTCTGTCGGTGAGCTGGCACACGGATCATTTTGTTTAGGAACCAGACAAGTATGAAAGGACATGCAGAGCAAATGGGTGACAGCCGCACCGAGAGTTAGAGAGTTACTGAAGGTACTGTGAGAAGGGTGGTATTTGAGGCTTCCTCTTGAGGAGCAAGGAACACACATTTAGATAGTTCCATCTGTGGATGTGGTCTCGTGGACTGATTCATAAACACGTCAGAAGTGGGAGAAAAGCTGAGAGTTTAACCCGTTGTTACATTCCTTGATTTTGCTCACCAGAAAACCAGTTAAGACAGGTTGTGCCTATGGCTCTGCCCCCAGGTAAATAGTATATAATTCCCATGCAAGAAAAAAAAGTGCCTCAAAGAGAGAAGCACCAGTTTGCTGACACCGTCATAATGGAGTACGGCCAAGGCAATTGTCGATCTCTTACAGCTTTTTGAACAGTTAGCTCAGCAGTTAAGCTCTGAATAGGTCCACCCTTCTGTTATTTAGCCAGCAGTCTGCTCCCTTCCAATGAATGGAATAAAAGCTGAGAGGCAGAATTTCATCTCTGTTCAAATTAGGAACCTGCCACCTATAAGCTGGATCCCTTCCTTGTCCATTAAAAGCTTCTGCTACCAAGGGAGAAAAAAAGATCTTCGATGTGTGCTGTTAACAATCATTCCATCAGCCAGAGGCCTCACTTGGGAATTTTTTTTTTTTCTGTGAGTACTAGGAAAGTCTAAATGTGAATGCTAAATGCAAATGCATTATTCTTAGTACTGCTACCTATAATTAAGACTGCCCAGTGGAACTTTAAACATATTTATGAAAGAGGCAACCGAGTAACAATTGCCATTATCTCAACTAGACTCCTCCTCCTCCGTGTTTTCATCCAGAGAGCGGTGTTGTCCCTTCAGCAGGCACAGTGTTGTGGTGACTTCTGTGGTACAAACAAAGCAAGACTGAAATTCTAATTGTGAAATTTAAAAGGAAAGTAATCGCTTCATGTCGGTTAGTTCCATCTTTGTGGGATGATAGCAGCTGCATTTCTCTGCCTCGCGTACTTTAACAGATGGCATTATTATTTCTTAGGGAGCGTTACAGCAGCGACCGGGGTGACACTGAAGGACCTTTCTGTGACAGTCAGTTAAGTGACATATTACTGACAGTCCTGCTGAGCAGTGATGCAGACCTGCTGGTCACGGGTCGCTCCTAACCTCAGAGCCCCTGCCAAATGGTTTCCACTGTGGCGTGTGGAACCAGAATGGAGAGATGAACGGAAAAATTATGTTCTTTTCCAAATTCACTTCTTTGCATACAGTGAATAGGCCTGGAGAGAAGGCACAAGTCTGGCAAGAAGGCGCGTGCATCAATCCAGTATTGTGCTGATGTACCTTTCTCTTAGCTAAGAAAATGGAGAGGCACTAATAGACTAGGATCTGTTACAAGTCACTTTTCCTTGGATTGGTTTCTTTTGTGCACAAGGCTGGACTTTGACTGTGATCAGCTGTCTCCAGGACCCCTACTACTCCAACTCCCTGTGATTCTGAAAGTCCCGAGCTTTGTGCACAAAAGACAGAGTAGAATGCGTGATGGAAACCAGATTGTTCTGTATGCCGTTCATGTTGATGTGGAGAAAATGCCAATGGGTCACAAGTCAGGAGATCTGGCTGCGGTCCAGCCATGAAGCAGGTCACCACGTCAGTCTGTGTCAGCCTTCTGACCTCGGCAAGGCTGTGGTCAAGGTCTGATGGGATCATGCTACTGAAAGGTGACCGACTAATCCACCACATATTGTGTCTCTACTCTGTGTAGACACCATGTCAAGTGCTGGGGATTCAGTGAAGGGTAAAGCAAGGTCTTTGTTTTGGAGGAGGCTGTCTAGTTATGGAAGACAGACTGAAGTGGGTAATTACAAGAGAGAGTAGCAGGGGCTCTGAAGGTGCAACACAGGGTAATGTAAAAGTGTAGAGGAGGACAGCTCCCCCAGCTGGGGGCATAGGAAGCTTCCAGGAAGAGGTGGATTCTCACCTAACACAAAATACAGGTGGAAGGGGAAGGGACAGATGACATAACCGGCAGGTTCTTGAACTAACACTTGGAAATCACTATGGTTTGGTTTTCTCTCACTGCTGGGCTTTTTTTGTTTTCTTACTGAAGTATAGTTGATGTACAATATGATACTGTTTCAAGTATAAACATAGTGATTCAACATTTATGCACATTAAGTCCTCACTATCTGTCAACATAAAAACGTGTCTGTGCGGGTTGTGTGTAAACCAGTGGAGGGGGTGAGTTTCATGTGCAGGTTGACATGGAATACAGCAGTGACAACAGGAGAAAAGAGGGGATAAAAAGGAAGCCAGAGGGTTGAAGGTTACTAGGAATCACAGCGCCCTTCTGCAGACAATGCACTTGTGTGGACTGTGGAATTGGAGGCGGAAGGCCATTGCCCCCAGATCTCCAAGACGACTGGGCCCCCCAGGTATCATCTTATTCATCAGCTATATCTGCTGTGTAAAGTAAAGGATTTGATCCTGATGCCAGCCCCCTCTGTCCCCCACCTTCCTGGATCCCCCACATCTAGTCTTCTTACCCATTGGGCTCAGCTCCTTCTTCTGAATTACCTTTCATGTTTGGAGCCTGGAATTCAGAAAGTGATATTGTAGGAAAAACAGAAGTTCCTATGGCCAGGATCCTAATCTGCCCCTAAAGTACTTGATGATGTAATTGGCCTTCTGCTAGGCTACCGCTTCCACACCCCTAGGCAATAAGCTATCACTGACTGAGTCACTGTGTAAAGAGCTCTGTGCTCAGTGCTCCAGGAGGAGGCAGAGACATGGGAGGATCTCAGACCTGCAGGCTGCTGGATGCAGACGTGATTCTCATGCTTGAGTCCCCACTGTAGGTATAGGTCACAGCCGGGCATAAACCCTTTCACCCCAAGAATGGTCTGTTGTCATTTGTTGGTCTCACTGAATCCATAGCGAACTTGCCGGGGGCTGAAGTCTCAGGCAAGACATCTGCCGAAAGGTACGTGACAAAGTAGAAATGATCATGAATATTAATGTAATTTTTATAGGTGATTCAGCACATCGTCATTTAATCCTTATGACAATTCTGACATAGACCTTATCTCACTTTCACAGATGGCCACATAAAAAGAAATTGTGTGGCCACATAAAAGGAAATTGTATTAAAATCTGGGTATTCTAGTTTGATGTAGTCCCACTTGTATTTTTGCTTTTGTTTAAATTAAAAGCTGCTGTACAGCAGAAGGAACCATCAACAAAATGAAAAGGCAACCTATGGTACAGGATAATATATTCCAAAATGATATATCCAATATTAAGCTAACATCCAAAATATATAAAGAGCTCACATGACTCAACACCAAAAATACAAATAACCCAATCAAAAAACGGGCCCAAACAGACATTTCTCCAAACAAGAAATACACATGGTCAACAGGCACATGAAAAGATGCTCCACATCACTAATCATCGGGGAAATGCAAATCAAAACCATAATGAGGTACCACCTCACACCAGTTAGAATGGCCACTATTCAAAAGACAAGAAATAACAAGTGTTGGTGAGGATGCAGAGAAAAGGGAACCCTCCTGCACTGTTGGTGGGAATGTCAATTGGTGCAGCCACTGTGGAAAGCAGCATGGAGGTTCCTAAAAGTCTAAAAATAGAAATACCATACAACCCAGTAACTCCACTTCTAAGGAATTTACCTGAAGAAAACAAAAATAACTGACTATAAAATATACATGCATCTTTTTATTGCTACATTATTTACAATAGCCAAGATATAGAAGCAACCAAAGTGTCCATCAATAGAGGAATGGATAAAGAAGATGTGCATATATACAGTGGAAGCCATAAAAAAGAAAGGAATCCTGCCATTTGCAACAACATGGATGGACCTAGAGGGTATTATACTCAGTGAAATAAGCCAGGCCGAGAAAGACAAGTAGCAAATGATTTCACTTATATGTGGAATCTGAAAACAAAGCAAAACAAAAAGAACAAACCAGCAGTGGACGCATAGACACTGAGAAGAGACTGGTGGTCACCACGGGGGAGGGGTTGGGTGGGTGAGTGAAATAGGTGAAGGGGATAAAGTGACCCACAATCTCAATCATAATGTAATTTAGTCACGGGAATGCAAGGACATCTTAGAGAATGTGGTCAGTAGTTCTGTAGCATCTTCCTATGTTTGCAGGTAGTAACTACACTAGCTGGGATGAGGATTTAATAATGTAGGTTACTGCTGAATCACTATGTTGTATACTGACGCTGATATTAATATTGTATATCAACTATACATCAATACAAATAAATAAATAATATAAAAAATGATGAAGAAAAAATCTGGGCATTCTGCTTTTATATTCTTCCTTCCCAAATTAGTCTGAGATCAGTCAAGCAAGACTTAAAATAGCTTCCCATTAGTAATTTAACAGTCGTTAAACATGGAGTAATAGAGGAACTAGGAAAATTTCTTTCAGCACTTCACTAAAGCACATCCCCTAGTCTGTGCCTTTGGGGCTCGGATGAGAAGGGGGGAAGGTGAGACTGAATCCTAGATGCAGAACCACTGGCAGAATCTATATTGTCTGGAAACTTGTGTTCCAAATAATTGGCCCAAAAATCTTCAGCAGAGGTTTATGATGGGACTGGTTCTTTCAAAAGAAGCCAGTCCTACCAACAACATCATCCTCAGAACTTATGATGTACTTACAAACTCTTAACTAAGGATTCTTAGTTACTTTCATTGACAGAGAAAAAAAAATTTTTTTTGGATCATGCCCAATAATGTGACATGTGAATCGTACTTTTTTTTTAGTATTATGATAAATTTCAAATAAAAATATCTTCTACATCTGAAACTTTAGAGGGAGCAATTTCTAAGTGCATTGCCTGTAGTGTGACCTAGATAGTGTGGTGACAGCCCTCTGGGACAACAGCAAGACCTCTCCATACAGGTGCCCCTTATGAGCAGGTGTATCAGTGTGATAGCTCGAATTATACACAGTTTCTCCTGTTTTAATATACACCCAAACATTTCCCAACCATCTTTAAAACATGGATTTATCTAGGATCCTTTGTGGTTGATTATACACTCTGACCCACCTAGAAAGATGGGACAGGGAAGGCACCTGACAGTAGGATTGTGAGGTAAAGATCGTTTGAACCATCATGTGCAGTAGATTTGTGGATAGCACTCAAGTGACAGTTATAAATAGCAGCCACGCAATTTAGCTTTTCCTACGTACACCACAGAGTGGACATTCTAAAGACTTAGACATAAAGGGAGTGTGGAGTTTCTTACCCTGGTAATGGCAGCGATCGCTACATGGTTGGTTCTGCAAATTGACATTTTAAAGAAGACCCCTGTGTTTATCGCAGCTCTATTTACAATAGCCAAGACATGGAAGCAACCTGAGTGTCCAACAGTAGATGGGTGGATAAAGAAGAGGTGGTACATATACACAATGGAATATTATCAAGCCATAAGAAGAAAACAAATCCTACCATTTGCAACAACATGGATGGAGCTAGACGGTATTATGCTCAGTGAAAACTTGAATGGATTTTAATGACCACAGAGAATGTCTGTACCCAAATTTCTTTATCTGCTTTCCTATTGATCATGCTTTCCTGTCTTTTGTTTTTCCCCGTTGAAAGAAATATTGTACTGGAATTTGTAAATAAGTCTTTATATACCTACACAATGACCTCTTTAGTGGTTAGAATGGTTGGGTGAGTGTTAGGCATTTGAAATGAATGGTCATATAAAACATATATTTTTGAAGTGTCTGATATCCAGGACACTCATTATCTGCCACACAGATTAAATTTACCTAAAGTGAAAATAATCCGGATTGACCTCAATATTTAAAGAGTGCAGTATGGCCAGACACTAACAACGAAGACAGCCAGCATTCTAGAACGGACACTAGAAATGAAAATAAGATCTCTCTGGTGACATTTCTTCATTTTAGGGCGATCAGGATCAAGCGTCATATAACACTTCCTGATGCAAACAAACCAGGCTCAAGGTCGGAAGTGGCTCTGATAGTATTAAGGCACCAATAAATATTTTACTTTAATGGTCATCTCAGAGCCAAATATTGCACCTAGAGATAATCTTTGACTGGATCTGGACCAAAAGGGTGAATGAATGAACAGGAGCTGTGAACACATCTATAAATATTTTACTTGTTTGAAACATTCTTGTGGACTGTTCCTCCGACTCTATCCTATACTGTAGTTCTTGATTTTGAATATCAATGATTTTCTGTGTGTACCTCTACACTTGGAATCTCATGGCTGTCCACCCCACCCGCTCATGACAAATGCGGGCCCCCAGGCGTCTGCCTCTCTCTTCCTCTGCATGTCATGACTAATGCTTCGCTTTGCCTGGACACCAGTGAATAGCTCAAACATGCTGACAACCTGCTAACGTTACCTTTTACTTGGTCTCTTTCTAAATATAAAAAAGGATGTTGACCTAAACTGAAATTCAGTTACAAAAACCACTAAAAATAGGATGAAATAGTGGTTTTGCATCTGGAGTGTCATCAAATGCGCTTTGCTCTCTGTTCTTCCCTGTCCCCTCTGAAGTGGAGCAGGAGAGGATTGAACTGAATAGAAAGGTTATTCGAAGAAGACCTGTTTTTAAGTGACTTTATGTATGTGATCTTAAGCTGAATCAGTTACCACATTATTATTAACAATTCCTCTCATTTTTTTGGATGAGTCGCATCTAAAAAATAGCTTTATTACTTTAAAATGGAAACATGCTCATTATTTTAAAAACTCAAATTATTAGGAAAGGATAAAGTTTAATATGAAAATAATCACCTGGAATTCTTCTGCCGAGGACTAACCACTGTTAATATATTGGTGAAAACTCTGTTAGTATCTCTCTATGATTGTATGCATGTGCACACACACACACACACACACACACCAATTTTATGTATTCGGGATCACACTATATACTGTCCTTTATGTATATACTTATGTATTATATTTATATCTTTACCAACTTTGAACATTTATTCATGACAAGAAAGATTCTATATTATTTTTAATGCTGCGGAGTATTACTATCCTATAATTTACTTAAATAACATTTAAGAGAGAAAGAACTTTTCTTTTTCCTCTTTTTTCCCCCCTCTCTTCCTTCCCCCTTCATTCCCTCTCTCCTTTCTTCCTTTTTCCTTTTCTTCCTGCCTAGGTGCCTGCCAGAATGATCTTTAGAAAGGGCATATGAATTGTAATTCTCATCAACAAATCCTAAGTGTCCGATTTTTCTATTACCTTTTCAATATAGATTTTGATATTTTTCACCTTTTCCAATCTACTAGTAGGACATACAGTTGTTTTAATTTGCATCTCTTGGTTATAAGTAAGAAAGAATATCTTTTCATGATTGCTGGCCATTTTTAAGTTTTTCTTTTGAGTAGTTGTGTATTCTTGTCATCTTTTTTTCCTTAAGATTTTCTTTGAGCTATGTGCATCTTAAGGACAATATTCTTTTATCATATGCTTTAAGAATGTGACTTCCTGCTTTGTATTTTTACTTTAAAATATGTTCAGTATACCTGATTTTCCTTTTATAATGAAGTTTTTAGTTTCATGTAGTTAGTTTACAGTGTTTTTGTTTTATGTTTCTGAGTTTTTATGACATGTCAAGATTTTCCCCACTATGTGACTATTTAAAACAAAAATCCCTTCTAAATTTCAGTTAGAAATTTTGTGGCTTAATTTTACTCTTTAAATATTGGGTGATGTCCTATTATTATTGTTTTTTCCTCCAAATGAACAGTTTGTTGTCCTGAACACTTGGCAGTGTTTTTCTATCAAATGGACAGCTTATGGTCCAAATGACTTTATTGAACAATAATTGGAAATATTTTTGAACCCTCTTTTGCCAAGTTTTCAAACTTATTTGGTTGGGGTTTTGAATGGCATTTGAATAAATTTCGATAATGTTTTAATTCAATGTATGACAGTTTAGAGAAATTTATGTTTTTATAATGTAATTCCATTCAAGAGAACATTTATTAATTTATTTATTCAGATTTTTCTTCTGTTTTGTTCCTTGGTGGAGTGTTGCACTATTGCTGGTCCTTTTGCCAATTTATGAATATGGTATCCAGTTGCTTTTTTATTTCTTTGATAATAACTGAGAAGGAGTATCTCTTTATGTTACTGTTGATCACTTTATTTTTTCTTTGGAGTTTATGTTCTTTTGAGTTTTCAAAAATAATCAGTTAGCCTCTTTGCCTTTTAGGACTAGTAACCCGTTGTCATGTGTTTTGTAAATATTTCCCAGGTTCATTTTTTTTTCCAGATATGTTTGTAGTCCTTTTGTTTTTCCATTAAAAGGAAGTGTTTCATTTTATGTAGCCAATTTAGCAGTCTTTTTGTTTAGTGATAAAAAATGTAATAAATTTATTCTGGTAAGGTCCAAACTGCACATGTCATTCATTCTAGTCTTTCTCATTATAGATCTAATTTGAATGTCTCTTAACAATATGGTGCTAAGCAAGTATCTTCTTTTGCATTTGGTTGCCATCTGTGTATCTGTTTTGGGGAAGAGCTTGCCCAGGTATTTTGCCCAGTTTTTATTGGGGGATTTGTCTTCTTACGATTGAGTTAATATATTCTAGGCACAAGTTCTTGTTTAGATATATATTTTGCAAATATCTTCTCCCAGTCTGTGTCATGTCTTTCATTTTCATGACTTTGTTCTTTGAAGAGCAAAAGACTTTAATTTTAAGTCTAATTTATCAATTTTTTTCTTTTATGGATTATGATTTTTGGTGTCCTACTTAAAAAATCTTTGCTAAGCACAAGGTCTGTTTTATTCTATCAGTTTAATGGTTTTAGCTCTTACATGTAATTCTTTGCTCTTTTCTGATTTAGTTTTATATATGTTGTGAGTTAATCAAGTTTCATTTCCTTTTTTGTTCATAGCTATCCAACTGATTGTTTTTAGCACTATTTGTTGAAAAGATCCTTTTCCCATTAAATAGCCTTGGAACTTTGTCAAAAATCAATTGACTATAAATATGTAGTACATTTCTTTTTTTTTTGCTATTATTAATGTACAATTACATGAGCAACATTATGGTTACTATATTCCCCCTATTATCAAGTCCCCACCACATACCCCATTACAGTCACTGTCCATCAGAGTAGAAAGATGCTATAGAATCACTACTTGTCTTCTCTGTGTTATACTGCCTTCCCTGTATCCCCCCCACCCCCGCTATATTATGTGTGCTAATTGTAATACCCCTTTTTCCCCCTTATCCCTCCTATCCCACCCATCCTCTCCAGTCCCTTTCCCTTTGGTAACTATTAGTCCGTTCTTGGGTTCTGTGAGTCTGCTGCTGTTTTGTTCCTTCAGTTTTTTTCTTTGTTCTTATACTCCACATATGAGTGAAATCATTTGATAAGACTTGTCTTTCTCCACCTGGCTTATTTCACTGAGCATAATACCCTCTAGCTCCATCCATGTTGTTGCAAGTGGTAGGATTTGTTTTCTTCTTATGGCTGAATAATATTCCATTGTGTACATGTACCACATCTTCTTTATCCATTCATCTACTGATGGACACTTAGGTTGCTTCCATTTCTTGGCTATTGTAAATAGTGCTGTGATAAACATAGGGGTGCATCTGTCTTTTTCAAACTGGGCTGCTGCATTCTTAGGGTAAATTCCTAGGAGTGGAATTCCTGGGTCAAATGATATTTCTATTTTGAGTTTTTTGAGGAACCTGCATACTGCTTTCCACAATGGTTGAACTAATTTACATTCCCACCAGCAGTGTAGGAGGGTTCCCCTATCTCCACATCCTCGCCAGCATTTGTTGTTGTTTGTGTTTTGGATGTTGGCCATCCTAACTGGTGTGAGGCGATATCTCACTGTGGTTTTAATTTGCATTTCTCTGATGATTAGCGATGTGGAGCATCTTTTCATGTGCCTGTTGGCCATCTGCATTTCTTCTTTTATGTGGTACATTTCTGGAATTAATTCTCTTCTTTTGACCCTTGTGTCTACCTTTATGGCAACCACACTTCTTAATTACTGTACCTTCATACAGTAAGTCTTGAAATCATGTCTTACATTCTCTTTGTTTTTCTTTTTAGAAATTTTCTCAAGACCTTTGCATTTCCATATGAATTTTAGAATCATGTTAGTTTCTATAAAAATCATGCTAGAATTATACAGTTCTCTTAAACAATTTCCATAAAAAAAAGAAATCTTGCCTTTGCAACAGCATGGATGGGCCTAATGTGTATTATGCCTTGTGAAATAAGTCAGAGAAAAACATATGCCATATGATTTCACTTATATGTGGAACCTGAAAAATAAAACAAATGAACAAACAGAGAAGGAATATAAATACAGAGAACAAACTGGGGGTTGCCATAAGTGATAAGGTGGGAGGATGGGTGAAATAGGTGAAGGAGAGAAAGAGGTACAAAATTCCTGTTATAAAGTAAATGTTATCAGGGAATATAGTCAATAATATGGTGATAACTTTGTATGGTAACTATAGTTATTGGGGTGAGCATTTGTAAGGTATATGATTGTCAAATCACTTTGTTGTACACCTGAAGCTAATATAGCATTGTGTCAATAATACTTTTCTAAGAAAGCATATTGGAATTTTTGAGGTTGTCTCACAGTTCCCTCATGTTCTTACTGTTTTTTTTTTCCTTCATTTTCTGTTTCATTTTAGGTAGTTTCTATTGCTGTATCTTCAAGTCCACTAATCTTTTCTTCTGTGGTGTCTAATCTCTATTTTATCCAATATATATTTTTTTATCTCACTGTATTTTTCATCCTTATGAGTCTATTTTGTTTCATTTTTTTATTTTCTGTATTTTTCTTTAAGCGCTAATGCTTTTCTCTACATATGGAATACATTTATAATTGCAGTTTTATTATTTTTGAACATTTGGAATACATTTATAATTGCAGTTTTATTATTTTTTTGACTCTCTTATCTATGCCATTTTTGGGTCTGTTTTGATTGATTTTGTCTTACTTGTCATCGTGTATTATATTTGCCCACTACTTTGTGTGCTGCAAGTGGGGCCCCTCAGACTGTCTGCACTTCTACTCCACTTGGCTCCAAATTTAGGATTCCCACAACCCAGTCTCCTGTTTGAAAAATCCCTAGAAAACTCTCAGAACTCATGAAAGTGGTTTACTTACTGTTATAAAGGCTGCAACTCAGAAACAGCTGAATGGAAGAAACCAGGGCGAGATGGTGAGTGTGGAGGGCTCAAGGCTTCCACAGCCTCTCCTCAAGGGGTCCATCTCCCTTCCAGCACATCAGTGGGTTAGGCAGAAAGCTCCTTCAGTCCTCAGTGTCCAAGAATTTTTGTGGGAGCTTCAATACTTAGGCACGATTGATTAAATCATTGACCATATGATTGAATTCAGTCTCCAGTTCTCCCCTTCCCAGAGGCCAGGCAACTTGAGATTCCAGCCCTCCAGTGACAGGGCTGTTTTTCTAGTGAGCAGCCCCCATCCCAGTGAAGCCACTTTGGGAATCCCTTCTATGAATGATCCCATTAGCATAGCGCTTCCACTCAGGAAATTCTAAGGGGTTTTAAAGCTCTGTGCCAAGAATCCCGGGCAAAGACCAGATATATTTTTTTATTACACCACAGGACCAAAACAAACATTAGTCTAGGGCTAAGTGAGTCTTTCGCTGAGGCAGCACAGTCTGAGTACTCACCCTGAGGCTCCGTGTAATATGGTGTCTACACCGGTTGTTGGGAACATGATTATTTCTGATTGTGTGGGAGAAATGGGGGTGGATGCCTATGATTTTTTTCTTGTTTCCTCACATTTGCACCTCGATCAGTACTCATGTGAGCCTTCACTGGGAGCCCTTGTTGATCTCCAGGGCTTGCTGTTTATATGTCTCTTCTCTGGTACTCTGCCTTGCAAATTCTAATTACCTTGATGTCCTTGAAATGTCGACTCCATCTCATCACTTAGGGAGATTGCCAAGAACTATCTGAGTCCCCCCTCTCTGTGTTGCACCCTAGAAACTCTTTCTGGCAGTAAATTGGGGCAATCGTAGTGCAAACTGTTTCCATTCTTTTAGGAATCACTGTGTTTTCCAGTGTCTTAAGACTGTTTTATATATTTTGTCTTGTTTTTTAGTTGCTTAAGATAAGAGGGTAGATACAGTCCCTATTACTCCATCAGGGCTGGCATCAGAAGCCTATGAACTTTTTCAATCTGAATTCTTTCCAGGAAACTTACCTTTCTTATTACTGCCAATATACTTTCTCTCCATTTTTGTCTCCATCCTAGCCCTTGGATGACCTCAGTATTACCATTTCTGCCTTTATCCTCCTTAACTCTTACTTTTTCTTTTGTATTTTTCTCCTTTCTTTCTTTTGGGAGCCTAAATTCACTGATTTATTCCTCAGTTGTCTCCATTATGTTATTTACCTTGTTGACTGTATTCTTTATTTTAACCCTTATATTTTTATGACTAAGATTTATGTGTAGTTGTGTTTTATATTTTCTTGTTCTTGTTTCATATTGCTACTATTTTCTGTTATCTAATTTAATATAATTAATTGTCTAGTTTTAAGTTCTTGTTGTCTGTTGCGATCTTTTTTTGCTTCTGATGGGATGAGTTATCCAGTTTATTTTATTTTTGGGAAGTAATTAGGATCTTCAAGTGCCTTTTTATTTTGGCCTGTGAACTCATTTTTCTCTTAGGGTATTTGCTACCCTGTCCAAGCAAGTTTGTGGAGGACCACCAGAGCCCAGTCTGTGACAACCCCAGTGAACTCAGGGGTGGGATGTGAACTTAAGAACGAAGAACTCCACATACTGGAAACCATGGGCAATAACTGCACACGTAAAATAACTCCTCAGTGTAGTGATTTACCTTTCATCCTGTCCCAGAGAAGCAGTGCTAAGAGGACAATGGTTCTCAGACCTGAGAATTCATCAGAATCACTAAGAGAGGACTTTTTAAAAACATAGATTACTGGGTACCACTCCCCAAATTTCTGATTTAACAGGCCAGGGCATGGGCATGAGTATTTATTTTCAACAAATTTTCATGTGATCTTGACGCTGTTGGTCCTGGCACAGCATTTTGAGTACCACTGGCATAAAAGAATGAAATGCAGAGTGCCAAGGTACCAAGCCTTCTTTTCTGCCTCCCAACAGCCTCCTGCCCCAAGTCAGATCTGCCTGGTCCTTCCCCACCCCACATCACCCCAGCCAAAGCAAAACCACTTCAAAAAATTACACTCCTTGCCTAAAGCAATCTATAGATTCAGTGCAATCCCTGTCAAAATACCAACAGCATTCTTCAATGAACAAGAGCAAATAGTTCTAAAATTCATATGGAACCAAAAAAGACGCTGAATAACTAAAGCAATCCTGCGAAGGAAGAATAAGGGGGGGGGGGTTTATACTCCCCAACTTAATGCTCTTCTACAAAGCCACGGTGATTAAGACAATTTGGTACTGGCACAAGAACAGACCCATAGACCAATGGAACAGACTAGAGAGCCCAGATACAAACCTGAGCATATATGGTCAATTAATTTACCATAAAGAAGCCATGGATATACAATGGGGAAATGACAGCCTCTTCAACAGCTGGTGTTGGCAAAACTGGACAGCTACATGTAAGAGAATGAAACTGGATTACTGTCTAACCCCATACACAAAAGTAAACTCAAAATGGATCAAAGACCTGAATGTAAGCCATGAAACCATAAAACTCTTAGGAAAAAACATAGGCAAAAATCTCTTGGACATAAATATGAGCAACTTATTTATGAACATATCTCCCTGGGCAAGGAAAACAAAAGCAAACATGAACAAGTTGGACTATATCAAACTAAAAAGCTTCTGTACAGCAAAGGACACCGTCAATAGAACAAAAAAACATCCTACAGTATGAGAGAATATATTCATAAATGACATATCCAATAAGGGGTTGACATCCAAATTATATAAAGAGCTCACACACCTCAACAAACAAAAAGCAAATAAGCCAACTAAAAATGGGCAGAGAAGCTGAACAGAAACTTCTCCAAAGAAGAAATTAAGATGGCCAACAGGCACATGAAAAGATGCTCCACATTGCTAATCATCAGAGAAATGCAAATCAAAACCACAATGAGATATCACCTCACACCAGTTAGAATGTCCAACATCCAAAAGACAAACAACAACAAATGTTGGCAAGGATGTGCAGAAAGGGGAATCCTCCCACACTGCTGGTGGGAATGTAAATTAGTTTAACCATTGTGGAAAGCAGTATGGAGGCTCCTCAAAAAACTCAAAATAGAAATACCATTTGACCCAGGAATTCCACTCATAGGCATTTACTCTAAGAATGCAGCAGCCCAGTTTGAAAAAGACATATGCACCCCTATGTTTGTCGCAGCACTATTTACAATAGCCAAGAAATGGAAGCAACCTAAGTGTCCATCAGTAGATGAATGGATAAAGAAGATGTGGTACATGTACACAGTGGAATATTATTCAGCCATAAGAAAACAAATCCTACCATTTGCAACCACATAGATGGAGCTAGAGGGTATTATGCTCAGTGAAATAAGCCAGGCAGAGAAAGACAAGTATCAAATGATTTCACTCATCTGTGGAGTGTAAGAACAAAGAAAAAACTGAAGGAACAAAACAGCAGCAGACTCACAGAACCCAAGAATGGACTAACAGTTACCAAAGGAAAAGAGACTGGGGAGGATGGGTGGAAAGGGAGGCATAAGGGGGAAAAAGGGGCATTACGATTAGCAGACATAATATAGCGACCGTGGGGGGATATGGCGAAGGCAGTATAACACAGAGAAGACAAGTAGTGATTCTATAGCATCTTACTACACTGATGGACAGTGACTGTAATGGGGTATGTGGTAGGGACTTGATAATAGGGGGAGTCTAGTAACCATAATATTACTTATGTAATTGTACATTAATAATAGCAAAAAAAAAAATTACATTCCTCCCCACCTGAAATTTCACTTCTCTACATTTTCTCTTTCTCTTACTCTATACTTCCTTCAGGGTTGATTTTGGGGGAAGAAAACCTTCAATCAATGTAGTTAAGCTTCTTGTGAGAATTAGGACCACTTATTAAGTTTCTAACTGATTATCTTATTGAATTCCTAATATTCTATTTTTTTTAGTTGAATCTTTTGCTTCATTTAGGTATACAAATATGCCATTTTAAAACCATGATAATTTTGCCCTCTTCTTTTCCTGTAATTGTGTTTTTAAAACTCTTTAATTGTATATATACATAAACATTTTAAATAATGGAGTTAATAGCAGAAGTGACTATTTACGCTTGTCCTTGACTTTCATATGATTGATTCTGGAGCATCACCATTATCCCTGAATCTGGCATTTACTTTGAGTTTAAATTTTTATCATTATGGGAGTATCTTTCTATCAAATGCCTTCTTAGCATCTGCTGATATAATATTTTTTAACATGAGGAATTTTAAATATGATCAATTTTCTTGGTACCTTTTCTAATAAACTGTTGACTGTTTTTTTAATATGGTGAATTTTCTTGGTACATTTTCTAATAATGAACTATTGTTGAATTCCTGACACGATAACCGCTTAGCAATGATTCATTAGTTACTCTTTTAGTTACTGCTTGACTGAACTTGCTAATATTTTATTAAGATTTCTTTTGCTTTATGAGTAGGATCGGGCTTCGTCCAGTGCTTGATATTTACCTATACGTAATTTGAGTACACAGTACTTTGTTGCTAGATAACAAGAACACTCTTCCTTCCAATTTTGCTTCCTTCCAGAATTACTTTGTGTCAAGTCACTGTGTTGAGCAAGAAGGATTCAAAGACAATGGTTTCAATGTGCTCTGGTTTCTGCCTTGGAGGAACACACTGTTTTCTAGCAGAGAGAAACAAGGAAACAGACACAAAATGGTGGGGGAGCACACAGTAGAGGCATATTACAGATAATCTGAGAGTAGAGAGGAGAGTGTCTTTCGCATTTATGTGGCCACTACATATGATTGGCTGATAACGTATTTGTTGACCTTGTTTCAAAGAGGATTTTTTAGGAGAGGCTTCATAGGGCAGTTGACTTTTGATATTATTGATAAATAAAGAATAGAAGCCAAGTTCTTTCCTCTGAGAAGAGTGAATTACTTAGAGAATTAGGAGGGGAGAGACCCATCTTTCTTTTTCATAACCAGTACCTACAATTTCAAAAGAAATCTTTTTTGCCTTCATGAATTTGTTATGAGTCATAGTTACTTTCTGAACTGTTTTCAAACCCTTTACCAAAATTAACTAAACATGGCTATGCCATGAATTCAGAGAAAATATTTCAGAAAATTATTTAATCTGTAAATGGTTTTAATCCCAGAGAAATTTTGTATTGAGATTCTTACCTTTTAATTTTCAGAAATTATTTAAAGAAAATAATTCACACGGTCTTGGCATCCTATGTTTGATTTTTATTGTACGTTAGCTTTTCTCTATTTTGTCTATTTTCTTTATTCTTTTTCCACTGGTCACAATCACACAGAATAGGGAGGGGGAAAAGGGGTGAGCTTGTATGGGTCATTTATATGGTGCCTTACATTGCTGGACTGTTTACATCCGCCCTGAGGGACATAGTCTTGTATTCCCATTTTCTCAGCTGCACAGAGACTTTAGGTAACTTTCTGTTGAGCACATGACAGCACTTCACACATTACAGTGAAGCTGGAATTCTAACACAGATGGGTCAGAGTCCAAAGGCTAGAGCCTTTCTGTCGCCACATAGGAAGGACTGGGTTTCAGAATGAAATAGATGTTTCTATGCATTTATGATATACTTTATCTATATAGGTCTAACAACTATTAAGCCAAACATAAGAACCTCTTGGGTAGTTTGTTAAAAATGCATAAAGGGTTTATGTCTAGAGACTCCTGATCCACTTAGTTACTTGTTCCTTGGAATCTGCATTTCTTAGAAATGTTTTGGGTGATTCTCACGCCCAACCAGTTTTAAAAATGAGAAATTGGTGCCACTGTCTCCCAGTGGTAGAAATTATGTTATGGATCTGAGCTCATTAGGGCCCTTGAGCATGACTGCAGTCTTGGATGTTATCTGTGGCATTGAGGCATGTCACAAGCACTGAGATGGAGAAGCTAAGTGTCCCTTATGGAAGAAGGTGCTGACTCCCCACAGCATCTAAGGTTCTTCATGGATGAACCCAGGGTAAAGATGTTGCTCTTTGTTGAGACTGTTGTTCACCATCTTTCACTAGAATGGCTCTTCTCAACCCTGGCTACACATTAGAATGGCAATGCCTGGGCCCCGAACCAGACCAGTTAAATTGGCATCTCTGGTATGAGGCCTGAGCAGCGACATATTTTCAAGGACTCTAAAGTGACCCTAATGTGCAGTGAGTGCTGGGGTCACGCTTTTCTCAAGTTTCAGCAATGGACATTTTTTCCTTCTGAAAATTGGAAAAAATTTGCATTAAAAATGTTGAATATTTTCTTTTAAAAAAATAAATTGTATATATTTAAGATGTACTGCATGCTGATTTGATATTCATGTATGAAGTGATTGTATAGTCATGTTAACATATATTCTCACCATTACCGTCTTCTTTTGATGAGAGCACCTGATATCTATCTTAGCAAACTTATAGTATTCAATTCAGTATTATTAAGTACAGTCATCATGCTGTGCATTAGTTCTCTAGTCTATATTATGGCATCTTTATGCCCTGTGACTGCTGTCTCCCCGTTTCCTCCACCTCCCACCCATAGTCACCACTGCTCTACTCTCTTCTGTGTATTTGGCCATTTTTTAGCTTCGACATATAAATGAGGTCATGCAGTTTTTTTTTCATTCTGTGGCTGGCCCATTTCATTTATCATAATATCCTCTAGGTGAATCCATATTGTTAAAATGGCAAGGTCTCCCTTTTTGTGACTGAGTAATATTTTGTTGTGTGTGTATGTGTGTGTGTGTTTTCAATCCATTTATCCATCAATGGACACTTAGGTTGTTTCCATATCTTGGCTATTGTGAATAATGGTGCGATGAACTTGGAAGTGCAGATTTTCTTTTTTTGTGTACATTATTAACACTTTGCGTATTAAAACAAGGCAAGAATAAAAATGTAACCACCTAAGTAAACATTTGTCTTGAACATGCATTCTTCCCATCAACTTTACTCATCTGAAACTAGCATGAAAACACCCCATACTTACACATTCTGAGGCAGGTCTTAGGTTTTTAGATAATCTGGCAGTAACTGTGAATGGCATTATAAGGAACATGGAGTTTATAACCACTGATTTATGCTTCAGTCGATGACCTCAGTTTTTCTCTCCCTCGTGTATTCTACAGATCGCTCACGCCAGCCGTGGGTCACTCCACGGAGTACTTAGAGTAAATAAAATACGCAGGGTTCTCGCCTTCACATCTTTCTAATGGGTGAGAGAGAGAGAGACGATGAGAGACATGTTACAGTAGGATAGCTAGAGGATGTTAGGATAGCAGAGGGGAGGAGGGCCTATCATGGAGACAGTCCAGAAATCCCCAGAAATCAATTACCCTGCATCACAGCTACAAAGGCAAGAGAAGGAAGGAAGGAATGGCATAAACTGAGTCTTTTTCTGTGGCAAGAGATTAACACATACACCAACACAAATACAGCTCTTAACGTGTGTGTGTGTGCAGATTTTTGAATGATGTCCTGGGAATTAATTTCTCTTGGGATGGTGGGAATATTTGTAGTGATTTTTATGAACTATTTTTCACTTACCTATAACACCTATAACATGGTTTCGCATTATGCTATTACTATATTTTGTATAGAGGTAAGGCAAATCACTTGGTAAAATTTGCAGTGCCCAACCCCAACCCTTGATCTCCCGTAAGCATTCTGGGAGGTTGGCGGCTGGGGCCACGTTTCTCATTCTCTCTGAGTTTCCGATTTGGAACAAGGATCATCGCAATACACTGACTCTTAGAATGAAGTGTCTGGGGCCCCTTTGTTATGTGAATAAACTTTATTGTTTATTTTTATGATGTTTTTTACTTCACTCCTGCTACAATCTACACACTGAAGAGAGGTTGCATGGCTTATATTCTCAATGATATTTAAAGATGGCTATGCTAAACATGGTATTTTCCAAGAGTTGAAAATATCCTTCCTTTCTTTTCCAAGTATTGGAAATGCCCTTTCTGTGACACAAAACTCTCATTAATAACCACTGAAATGTCATTTTTCCCCCTAACCTCTTTTCTTGAAAGTTTGAGTCCTGCTATTGACTTAAAATATTTTTTTTAATGCCCTGAGGATTTTAAAAAATTCCCTTCCTAATGAAGAAAAGAAAAAAGGCCAGTGAACAAGAATGGTATTGTCTCTATAAAGAGATGTGGGCAAAAGAATAAACTCAGTGTTGGGATTTTCATCCTTGCCAATACCCTTGCAGGTATATTTTGTAGACTGCATTAGGCCAAAGGACAAGGAAAGGCTTGAAGGCACAGAAGGCATCCGCACAGGCAGTCTGTTTGGCTCAAATGCTTCAGACCCAACGAGGGCAGGATATTCATTTAGAAAGAAATTTTTCCAGTTATAATCTTTTAGGCAAAGATAACCCACCAAATGAAGCCAAAAGGCTTTTTATAGTAGATGAGAGTGAACTTATATATGGAGGAAAACAGAAGAAAGTCTGTTCTCTGAAATGTTCTTGGTCATTTTACTCTTTGGAAGCCTGTTTGAGTGCCCAGACAAATCTGTATTAGTTGTCTTTATCTTTTTATTGATACCAATATCATTAAAAATTAAACTGAGAATGTTTATGGAGTATGTTTTCATTACATTAGGGACATGTAAAAATTATCCTATTCTTCTGACAGGTTCCAGAATGATGCTTCCAAAATAAAGTACTTTGGATACATATAAAATGTTTAGTTGATTTTGTGTTAGTGTTGACTTTTAGGATGATTAGATACTATTTCCCAATCTTGTTCAAAGAGGGAACAACCATTGGACATTTTTGCCCCTCCATCCATTGAAAATGAATTTCAAAAATCATTCCAATTATGCTTGTTTGTTAAAACTGACCATTCGGCTCATCTGGTGGTTGAAATTTCCATATAACTTTTCTTATCCAGTATGACTTTTTAAAATACAGTCTTTTCTGGTGATGCTGTGACTGTGACATTTTCTACAAGAAGGAATTATCGATTGTGGGTCATACAGAGAATGCTAGGTTGTGACTTCCCCAGTCCTTTCAGAGACGGCCTTTTATCCAACCTCATTTAATGGCGTGGCACTTTCTCAGCATGCATGCTGCAGACCCGGGTGGCTACATTTCCAACCTCTCCTGATTCACACCCTAAAGGGGAAAAGAAACGCTATACAAAGAAGGTGAACCTCAGAGTTTGCTCTGAGGGAGCAAATGTTTTTATGTGCCAGAGCGAAATGAGGCCTGGTAGAAGGAGAACACTGGGTGCTCGGAGTTAAGCGCCACTGCCCCGAGTCTAATGGGTAATAGAGTCATTAATTCTGCTGATTAACTTGGCCTTGGGGTTCATGGAAATGACATCCACTTCCTTTTTTTTTTAAGCTCAAACTGTGGAACGAGGGAACATAAAAATAACAAGCTAATTAGAGAGAAATCGGGAGAAAAGAAGCAGAGAAAAAAAAAAGACAGTTTGAGCATTAATGAGACTTGTTTGGGGAGAGAATGTGACAGGCTCTTCAAAAGCATTACTGTCAAATGTGTCACCATTCCGTAGACGGCGAGAGTTACCTTTGAGCTTCATGCTGATAGTTAATGATTTGAAACTATAAAAAGATTGAAAAGGGAAAAGGGAAAATGTCAGACCCAACTGGATTTTAATGAGCTTATTATTATTTTTTTCCTAAGGAAAACAGCCCAGAAAGGAGAGAAAGTTCACACTCTTTCCCTCCCTTGCTCGGTGGATTTCCGTGTCTTTCTTCGACATGCAGTTGGCAAAGGAGCGGTGGGGGAGGGACATCAAAGGTCTACCCTTGAGCCGGGACGTTTTACTACCCGGAGATGGCGGTGCGTAGGGAGACAGCACAGGGGTGGGAACGCCAGCAATAAGGAGAGATTGATGGAGGAGATGGCCACGGCGCTTGTTTGTTTTGGGGGGACGTGCTGAGCAGAAGCCATCTTCACACTGTGAGATGTAACAAAGGAATCCAAAGTGATTACGCAGGTTCATTTATCAGTATCCCTGCTCCAGCTAGTGCTGTGCGCAGCAATGAGATGACAGGGCATTCATTGCTGATGGCTGCTTATTAGTCGCATTATAGGAAACATTAGAGCAGAGTAGGGTACATAGACTACGGAGAAATAGCTTTCGGGGCTCAGAACACAGCAGGGTAGCCTTGTCATTAAATTCGGTAGTGCCAATTTAATTTTTAGAAAAAAAATAAACTGGAAAGAAACTTTGAAAATGAATTCTGTAACCCCATTTTTACATTAATAGTAACTGTCAAGGCTTCATTCCCTGGGCTCTCGGTTATGTGTTAGCACACGAAAAAAGCTCACGTTTTCAAAGGAATTGAATGCTGGCGGGCCCGAGCAGAATCCCATTTCAGTTCTTTTCTAGGTGATTTTCCTGCGGTCTTTGAAACATTAAATTCTGATTATGGAACAGTACCTAGGAAAAATTACTGATCAGGTACCAGGGTCAGACCAACGGCCTTACTTATGACTTTCTGATAAATTCCTTTCTGAAATAAAACATCTGCATTGCTGATTTGGAAGTGGTAGCCCAGCTCCTTGCAAGGCAAAGAGGCTGCATATAGAATAGGGACCTGAAGAGTTTTTGTTCCTAGAGTCCCTCATCTCGTTCCCACTAATGCACATATCTCTACACTCACTGTGTGCATGCACCTGAGCTTGCTATGTCTGGTGTGTGTTGGCCCACTTACCTATAGAGGGACTGTAAACAGAACAGAGATGAAAAGACCCATCTGATGAAGATCTTGAGGGGATAGGGGATTATTACTAAAAAGGATTCTTCTACTTAAAAAAATACTTTCTATTCTAAAGTTTCAGAACCCATTAAAACACTAATTCTCAGGCCAGTCCTGCATGGTAGAAATTACTAAGCTAATTCTGCTCTTGGATAAATGGAGGCAAGTTGTAGTCCTCTGACTGAAGACTTGAAGTTTGGATATATATTTCAGAACTTCTCTGATTTTTTTCTCATGGTGCTAAGGGTGCACTCTTATTAAATTTCAGTGGCTCTCTTCCATGCTACTGTGGATCATTAAAATAAATTTTCTGCAACTCAGTGGCAAGCAAGAGGGAAGCCCCTTAGCCCTCTCCAGGGATAGTGGACAAGAGCAAAGTTCTACATGAAGTACGGAAGATACTTGTACAAAGTTTGCTGGAGAAAAGAAGAGTTGGTTCCAACCAGAAAGGCTATTGTTTCTTGGAGACTGCTACTTCCCTGAAGGCTGGGTTTAGGAATTTCCTCTTTAATTAGCCTCTGATCCTAAGAGCTGTGTTAAGTATCTGTATTCGTGCTTTTCTGTCGTTGCACTTAGCATATTTTATTAAAACGAGTCATTTACACAGCTGCTCTTGTCCATTTCAGGATATAAGAAATGAGCACAGTTATTTAAAATGGTTGATTTTATTTGTCAGCAGTGCTTTAAGGAAGAAAGAGTGATTTAGAGAAGTCCAACTCAGTCTTAATCTGTCAGGTTTTTCCTGTTCTTTGCCTTTTTAAGCTCCCTCCTCTCTGCCCCGTTTTCCTCTGGCCTTATTCACAGATGTCTTAGAGAACCATACACATGTTTCCTGTATTTTTCCCAGCCAGTCATTGCCTTTTAAGTGACATCCAAGTTACCAAGTGGAAGGTATATTTGTAAGGTCAAACCATTAGTATTTGATTTAATCTCATAGTCTTTCATAGCCATGTTATAGAATATTTCAAGAATGTTTGTCTGGAAGAGAAAATACTGGAGTCCAGAAGTGACCACGATATATTCCTATAAGGAAGAAAAATGGAGGCCCACACACTGCCTCTTCCCTGAGTTGCTTTCATGGGGTTTTAAGTGAATTCCTGTTTTAGTCAAGGGACTGGGGTGGCATATATGAGGTGCTGGATAGTTTGCAACTCCCATCATGTATGTTTCCATCATGTGTTGTGCAGCATCCCTGTGAGGGGGCAGGACAGCGTCTGGGACCCCTTGTGCCGGCAAGCAAACTGAGTCACAGGAGTGTCTTTCCCTCGGACGGGAAGCCGGCTGTTGGGTGGTGGGGCTCATGTCTGGCACTCGATCTTCCTGCTCCAGCACTCCATCTGCCATTCCCACCCAGTCACCAAAATGAGCCCTTCAGTCTGCTACGAGTTTCCTGAATGTTACAGTATTATCAATGTTGCCACATTTTGCACCAGGAGCTCCTCAGAAAAGGGTACTACATAAATGAATATCAAACCATCACTTTTTAATGGATATTTCTAAAGGTAGGCAAGCTCCTTCTTTTAGAGTTGTGTTAGGCAGAAAAATAGATATGAGTAGGTAGAGGGAGAATAAGGCCAGTAAAGCCCACTAAATGGGACTCAAAGAGTTAGCCAGATAAAACCGGAGAACCAGAAAGGACTCACAGAGTTAATGCCCTTTGCCATGTGGTTCATTCCTCGTGCTCTGAGTCTGGGCTGACCTTGAGATGTGCCCTAGCCAATGCAGGTGAGATAGAGCAGAGACGTGGGGCAAGCATCATGATTAATTTTCCTAAAAATGCCAAGGTGTGAATAGCATAGTGGGAACAGGAGGGACTTATCTGGAGGCCAAGATTCCATTTTAAGAGCAGAGTTGGGAGGTTAGATTCCTAACATATTCTATGGTAATGAGCCAATGACTTACCTAAGGCAGGGCAAGCAGTCTTTAACTGATGTGTTCCCAGTGCTTGGGAGTGGCCACTATCTTGGACAGGAACAAAAACTTTGTCCTACAGAATTACCTAGAGGACTGGTTACAGGTGATGACATATTGTCTCTCACCAGAGATTGACATCATGAGGCCACCTGCCAAGCCTGCTTGCCCTGACACTTTACCTTTATTCCATTCTTGAAAATTCTTTAAAGACAGAATGCCAGCTTTTAAGTGTACCTCCTCTCTGAGGTTGCCCACTGTGGATAAAATTACAATATTTCCAGAATCTCTTGCCTGGCCTTAGTGCATCTCCACATCAATAGGTGTTTCCAAGGGGTGGAGAGAAGTGGTCCATCTCCATATTGATGGCTGATTACAAAGGGGGCGGAGAGTGAGCACACACTGGGACTGGAGAGGTTTGGTAGGGTCCTTCTGCAGCTGGGTTGCGAGAGACACGGGTGACTGGAAGTAGATGACTGCTTGTAAGCAAAAAACTAGTTTTTCCTACTTGATTTTTCCCATTGATGGATTTCAGCTTCATAGGTCATTTGCTCTGGGGTGGGAACATATTTTTCCCCTGGAGTTACACCCACACCCCCCTTTCTTTGAGTGTGTGCTTTTTAAATAAAGCCTTCTCACTGCTCAACTTACAGCATTTGTCTCTGTGTTCTTCCAGTGGTAAGCATCTTTGTCTCTTTGCTATTTCATTCTGTTTCCAAGTCTTCACTCTGTCTCTGTCGTACTCCAGGTAAGTAGGGAGGGGCTGCTGAGAGCTTTGATTTGGGCTTGCAAGTTCTCGTTGCCTGGGTGACCCAGACAGAACTGCAGCTATATGATCATGCACCTTAATAGCCTGCCTGAAAATCTCTTTTTTGCCTTTGGGAAGTTCTCAGAACATAATCTCATTCCATTCAGTGCTTTGTGGTTTCCCCAACTCCTGGGGTGGTAGGGCCTTAATTCCCACACCATGCAGATCCAAGCAGACCCTAGATGTCAGGTGACACTGGCCTTAGCAGTTGTCAGGGGACGTGCCCTATGCCGAGCAGGAGTTCAGTGAACTTCCCTCATCTCTTTGTTCTTTCTTGCTCTCTGCTGCCTGCAAGGCAGCAGCCATTCCCTGCTATTTCTGCTTTAATGAATTCCTTCCTCACCTTGTAGTCTGTCTTCCCTGAATCTCTGAACTGACTTCCTCCCCAACAGTTACAGATGTACAGATGTTTAATTGAAGGATAAAAGGCCTGTGCATAACAAATGACACTTGATTCAGGAGGAGCTTAATATTGCTGGATATAAACCCATGTACAATTTCAATGCAGAGAGTAAAAGAAAAAAATATTCTTGAAAAATAGTTACAAAAGGAGAAAATCACCTTGACCATCCTAAGCAGAGTGTCTTAATGACCCAAGGGCTAAGCACATTGCCAGGGTGTGTGTGTGAGTATAAGCATGTATGTGTGTTTTCATGGATATATACAATGTGCCAAATTTTTGCCAGGGGTGCTAAATAGGAGTTATTGAGCAATCACAGTGAGGGTTCCAGGACTCTACAGCTGGAATCCGTGCAGGTGCAGCTTTCTGGTTTCTGGCCAGCATTATTTTGCAATACTGCTGGCAGTAACCACTTTTAAATAGAAACATGATTGCACTTTATTTTAATATTTCTCCCTTCTATTTTTTACCCCTACTGTAAATCAACCCTGCTCTGACTATAAAGTCCTTGCTGAGGTTTCGGGAAACAGAATAAGCCCACTAAGCTGAGCCTGTTTTCAGTGCTTGGAAACACACTAAGTTTATTGCAATCAGTGTAGCACACATGACTGAGTGAGAAAATATTAACCACACAAAACAAACCTTTCTTCGGCTTTTGTGGCATTTGGAGGTGAGCCGTCTCACTA
Organism: Phataginus tricuspis; assembly: GCA_029783875.1. Lineage (NCBI taxonomy): Eukaryota > Metazoa > Chordata > Mammalia > Pholidota > Manidae > Phataginus > Phataginus tricuspis. The sequence continues at coordinate 16,369,262 of JAQQAC010015287.1, forward strand.
CTCCCAAGACTGCAGCTGTAGCAGGCATGTATCAACTGTGTGACCAAATTAAGAACAACACCTTCTCCTGTTCTGCTCTCTTACCCTGTGGGTTCTGGGAGGATTCTGTGATAAAAGAAGTCATTGGGAATCAAACAACTCCCTTTTCAGAACAGGAAGTAGCTTACACTTAGGTAACACTCTGTGGTCATCACTGTTCTAAAGTCATGATGTGTTTGATTTCCCTTAATCCTCATCCCATCTCTATGAGGAAGGTACTGTTCTTATATGACTTTACAAATGGGTAAACTGAGACACAAAGAAATGAAGTAACTTGCCCGAGATCACATAGATAGTAAGTGGAGAAGTCAGAATTTAAACAGCAAGGATCTAACATCAGAGCCGTGTTCTTAACCACTTGGCTATACAACATGCCACTGTGGAAGTCTGAGGCTCTCTCTTTTCATACTAAGGCAGGACCAGCTTTCCCACACTCCTCATGTGCTGTTTGTGTGCATATCTGTCTTGCCAATGGGACCCTGAGCTTCTTAAGGGTCAGGGGTGGGTTTTTAACCTCTATGTCTGTGCTTGCCGTCTAGAACGAGACTTTTCCATAATAAGTATCCTTATAAGACACACAAAGCAGACATTTCAAGGGTTTGAGAAGTTTATGAACCAAAATGTTTGACAATGTTGAATCAAAATAATTCAGAGATTAGTTTTAAAGACTTAAAATGCACTAAATTCAGCATAAAGAGAAATATCCACTGTGTCAATTTGTAGCACACTTTCTGACAGGATCAGGGCTCATGTAAAGTTCTTGCTTGGTCTCAGACAAACCTAATAGAATTCTCTATTTTCTGTGACACAAATACAAGCAAAGTGTTTCCATGCAGAAGGAAACATCCTTAGTAATTTTCCTTAGTGTTGGACAACATTATTCTTGTTTTTCAATTAACCCCTTCTTGAACTAGTTCCCTTGGAGCTTGGCTTTGCCCAATAACTCACTTTACTTAGTTTCTTGGAACGCTTATTATAAGCACAAATGACTCACAAATGATAATATATTTTTCAAAACACCTTGTTCCTGTTTCTTGATCCAAGGCACAAACAGACACTATTTTCCTACTGATCACAGCTGGATGGTCCTGTAAAGAGGTCATCATGCCAGCCTTTTGTTCGTAAGCCATTTGAAATGCCAAACCTCTATTAGAACCTGTTTTTCATAACCAGTTTTGCATAAAGTTTTATAATTGTTAAATACTCCTCTGAAAGTAAAGGTTAGAAATGGAAATTTTTACTTTCTATTGCAGAAGTCAAAGCAATGAATTGGGAGTTAAGACAGTGATTTAGCTCCACGTTTTCCAGGGATTATCCATGCGACTAGCTGGGTGACCCTGAGGAAATTGAAATGGGATAAATTTCCTTGTTAAAAAGCCAGAGGGTGGAATTAGATCACATCTTCTCCAATCTCATCTTTTAATCCTGTTTCTAGGATACAAGAAGCCCCTCTTCCCTGAACCCCCGTCACCACCACTTTCCACCAAAAATCTTGAAAGGAACCCAACACAGTAGGAAATGGAAGCCTTGGCCTCTTCTTCTGGTAAGTGAAGAATGCAAGCTTTGCTGTTGAATTGTTTGTTGAAACTTTCTGGAAGAGGATGGCTGGTTTCCTATGTGCAGCTGTACATTTTGGAGCACACGCATTGACCTGAGAGTTAGGTTATTAGAAGTTCTTTTCTCTGCTGGCGACCTGTTGAATGATCCCAGGAACGCTTGCATGTGGACAGCGGCTAAGGATCCTTCTAACTCTCTGTTTCTGAGAAGCTGTGTCTCTATCACCCTTACTCCAGCTGCACTCTGACACTCTTTACCTTTCCTTGTTTGCTCGGCAAATCCTTGAGCTTCCCACAGTGTGATGGTAATTACCTGGGAGCACATTAGCTGTGCAGACCTACTGGATTCGAAGGTGAGTTTTAGCAAGATCCCCAGTGATTCTCATGCACGTTAATGTTGGAGACGTACAACTTTAAGTCACTGAGGCTGCTAAACCAAAGTTCCTCTCTCTTAAAACCTGAGTATTTTGTTTGATGTGGTACTACCTGAATCAAAACTGATTGGCATACTAGAAACTCAGATCCTTGAGCTTAATGCCTCACTAAAACGTGCATGTGTGGTAGAGGAGAAGGCATGTAGCATCATTTTCAACACATACTAGGATGCTAGCTTCTCAAGCTGGCACAGGCCCACAGCAAAATTTGGGCTTTGATGCATTAGGCATTAATCAACTCACGTTGCACATAGAGGGATATGTCCAAGAAGGGGGGATTGTTCCACAGGGTGTGTTCTGACTCCTCTGCTAAATGAGGAAAGAAAAATGGGAAAACTGCTCTTTAGCAAATGGGGTCCTTGCTTTGATATCCCCTTGCCTCTAGTTCCAGATTTGTCCTTTCCTATCATCACCTTGTTAGGTACGCAGACCCTCCGGGTGCTTCTGGGCCCTGCACCTACCTGCCAGGCGCCTGGGTCCCTCATTCCTCATCTTCTTCCCCTCCTGACACCTGCTCTCTGTTTTCTCTCGAATCGTGTCACATTAAATAATTCACAAGGCTTGAGAGTCTCTTTTCTCTGGAATATCTGAAGTTTTGCAATAGCAAAATCCTGTCTGTCTCCAAGTAATTGTCTCTGCTGGCCCTTCAGACCTCAGTGCAGGGGCACGGAGGAGATGGCACAGACAGAGGGGGGCAGCAGGCTGCTCCGAACTCCTCGAAACCCCTCTGCCTGGATGTTGTCCTTTGTTCTCAGCCTGGGGGGGTCTGAGACTTCAGCACTTCCATGGGCCGCAGGCAGAAGGGCCACACACACAGTGCCATGGAAGATTAGATCTTGCACACAGAGGATGGGAAATTTGCTTGCCTCGTGGAAGTTACCATGGAAGGTCTTAAGAATATAAGGAACACTTCGTTTAGGTTGGAGATGGTCACCGTGGGACGGTGCACCTGTATCCTTGGCCCACACGTGTTCTGGGAATGCGGCCGGCATTTTTCAAAGTCAGGAGGTGGACCCTGGGGGGAAGCTGGCCTCCCAGGAGGCTGGTGAATGAGGCTGAGAAGCAGTTCAGGGGGGCAGTGGGAATGGACTCTGCTGTCGCTCTGACGTTGCTGAGCCTGGCCCGAGGCTCGGGGTTGGAGGAGGTCTCATTATTTCCAGTCGGACCCAGACGTGGTTGGTGTGCTCTCGCTCACCTTTTCTTCCTTCATCCACAGCAGGAACAGGGCTGTTGGTCCGGCAAAGGCCTTTCTCATGCCGGCAGTGTGTGGACACGTGACCCGGGGCGGGACGCTGGGTTCCTGGAGACAGGCTGCCTCTGCCTCCGCTTTTTGTGGCCGTGTCGCCTCCCGTACATGTGTGACCTGGGATGGCTTAACTGGGAGCTGGATCTAATCTTCATGGCACTGCGTGTGTGGCTCTTCTGCCTGTGGCCCGTCCAAAGTGCTGAAGTCTTCAGTCTTGGAAGAGAACTCCTTAGCCATGGGTGAGATATATTTCAAGAATGCCTACATAGTTACAGGACAGCGGACGGTGGAGCCGATCCTGTGCTGAGTAATACCTGAGGCATTGGACACAGACACCCTGGCGGCAAGTTCTACCTTCCCTATTTTGCAGCTGAGAAAACTGATGAGGTTTAAAACTTTGCCTGGAATCACCAGACATGGGACGGTTGTTTTGCGCACCCAAGTGGTTTCGACTCCAAAGTCCATCCCTGGAAACCTCCTTTGCCACTTGAATAAGAACATGATTGAACACACGCCTTCTCTGTGGGTGTAGAATATTTTCTTCCAGTTATAGTAGTTACATGAACACATGACGACCAACATTCCTAGTCTATATTCTTTCAGCTCTCTAGGGTCAGTCCTCATTCAGCTCATCTGCCCACCTCTGGACACTTTCACAAGTCTGAAAAGTTTTCCAGTTATCAAGAAGGCAGACTTTGCTGTGAGGAACCCTCTCCTCGCCTTTTCTGGCTTGCAGTTTTTGTAAGCAGTTACACCCTTCATCCAAAGCTCATAACGTTAATGTAGTCTCTTTCAAATGGTTCGTTTGGCTTGGGTACTATTTAAATATCTTTATTGGATTCATTTCTTAAATAAACAAATTTGGAGAAAAAAAGGTTTACATTCTCCATTCAACAAATATTTGAGTTTCTATTTTTTTATTTTTGTAAAACCCTGTGTTGGGAGGGATGGGCATGTGACACTCATTCCAAAGTTTGGTGACCAGGTGTGATGGTTAATTTCATGTGTCACCTCGACTGGTGCCAAAGGGTGTGTGGTCCATGTGTCTGTGAGGGTGTTTCTGCATGCGGTTAACTTTTGAACTGGTTGGCTGGGTAAAGCCAGTCCACTCCCTAATTCAGGCAGGCCTCACTCGGTTAGTTGAGGATCTGTGCCTGGCTGCTCCCAGCTGCGATGTTTGTCTTGTCCTGCCTTCAGATTTGAACTGAAAACTGAAGCACCGGCCCTTCCTAGGTCTGAAGCCAGACAGCTTTCCTGTGGAGCTATACCATGGGTATTACTGGTCCCCAGCCTGCCAGCGGCAGATCTTAGGACTTGTCCGCCTCCATAATCACATGAGCCGGTTCCTTATAAAAGATTCTCCCATTGGTTCTGTTTCTCTGGAGAACCCTTGCTAGTATACCAGGTGATACTAAATATGCCTTTCAAACACATCCCTTTTTCTTTCTAGTTTTATTGAGAAATAATTGACATATATTGCTGTGTAAATTTTAGGGGTACAGCATGATGGTTTGATTCACATATATTGTGAAATGATTACCACAGTAGGTTCACTGACCTTCCAGCATCTCATATAGCTACAAATAAAAAGAAAAGGGAAGAACATTACCCTTGTGATGAGAGCTCTTGGGATCCATTCTCTTAACAGCTTTCCTGTGTGTCATGCAGCACTGTCGGCTGTAGCCCTCACGTTGTACTTTCCATCCCTAGGACCTATTTATATTGTAATTGGAAGTTTGTACCTTTTGACCCCCTCCCCTCACCCCTCTGCCTCTGGTAACCACAAGTCTGATTTCTCTGAGTCTGGTGTTTTTTGCTTGTTTTTAAACACATCCCTTTCTATGGCAAGTGTCTTGCTTGGAAGCTGTTCTCCAAGATACATTAGATGAATTCCAAGTGGGTTTTGTTTAATGAATCCTATAGATATAATGCATTTAATAGGTCAGTCTGAGGAAATATCAACAGTAATTGGACATGCTTCAATCAGTACATTAGACAAAAAATTCTTCAGATGGATCTTTTCATAGGCATTGTGACAAGACTATAAATGGGAGACAGTATCTCCATTGTTTTCTGAGCTTCAAAAGAAAGGAAGACGTTAAATGCCAGCTGCCAGGACCCAGAGGAACAGTCACTGTTGCCTAACTGGTGCAGGGCCACTCTCCTCTGGGTGGGAAGGTGGCTTCACGCGCCTGAGTGCGGCTGGGCAGAGCTTCTCTGTGAGAAATACAGACAAGGAAATGCTGTATTTTCACATGGGCCAGGAGCTGATTTTCCTAATGAACACAGGCCCTTCCTTCTCAGATTCCTCAATGCCATTTTAACATTTTTAAATTGTTAAAATATTCACCATTTAAAAGTGAACAATTTGGGGGCATTTTGTGCATTCACAGTATTGTGCAACCGTCATCTTCGGCTACTTCCAAACATTTTCGACCCCTCAGAAGGAAACCCTGTACCCCTTAAGCTATTGTTCCTGGTTCCTTCGTCCTTCCCAACTCCTAGAAACTCTGTGGATTTACTTAACCTGGTCTTTAAATAATACTCTTTTTTCCCCGAGGAAGAGCCAACAGAACAGACTGCAGACACCACAGCTGGAGGAGCGAATTCAGCTTGTGGATAGTTTTGGTACTTCTTGCACATAACTTGGAGGGTTCTTGGTGAAGGATTAACTCTGCACGTGTCACCCAGCACCCTTCACACTGGGGTGAGGCGTGAGCTTGTGAGGGTTTCCCAACAACCCCTGGTGAGGCAGGCAGGCTTCAGTCAGAGCATTTGGCAGGTCCTCTGACATGAGAGCACGTGGAATGATGCCCTTTTGGCAACTTCCTCGGCCCGCTCTGGCGGCAGTCAGGTTGGCACACACACAGGCTTCGGTGTAGAGTCCCCGTGCTCTCCGGCCGTTTGGCTTTGGGTTAGTAGAGGGCTGAGGAAGCTGGCGGTGGGTTCTGTGTGAGGACAGCTCCTGTATCTGACAGCCCCCTCCCATGGTCTTTTTTCTCCTTAGTCATCAGATGTCATAGATGAGCTTTCAGTCCCCTGTTTGTCTCTTTTTTCTCAGTTTTAAATATTCTATCCAAAACAGGCAGGAATTTGACTGCAGACAGTCCAGGCCTTTGAATGTCTATGTGAGCGTGAATGTGACAAAGTTGTTGCTCTGTTTGCATGCCAAGGTGGTTGGGGACAGATGGGGATGTCCTTTGATTTGCCCTATTCCACACCTTAAGTGTTGGGGGCAGCTTTCCTAGGACAAGGGGAAGAGGTTGTTGGGATGTGGGAAGAGCCCATTCTAGAAACCCGTTTCTTGAAGATTAGGGAGAGAAGGCCCGTGGGATGGACACTTAAGGGGTGGGCTTTGTGACTCTTGGTCCTCTCTGTGGACTCATGAAGATAAAGACCTGTCCCTCCCTCAGCGGGGAAGAGGGCCGCTGGCTTGTAGTGCTGGGCGCATTGTACATTCTGCATCTTGAGAGTGTGCTTTTCACACAGAGAATCCATGTCAGAGGATCCCTCCCCAAATCACCAGTGCTCTGCCCTTTCCCATACCTGAAACTCTAAGATACTGAGCTGAAAGGCACCACAGGTATTTATAATCAATTCCTTAGGCAGCTGACATCCCCTCCGTGTAACTTCATCTACCTGGTTTGGTTCTGTTCTCCGCAAGGAGCACAGCCAGTGGTCCTTCCTCACGACGGCTCTTGACACAGGCGGAATCTTTGCAGCGAAGGTGATGCACTACGTAGGTGGGAATCATGTCCTCCGAGGTCTTGTACTGGTGCAGCCTAGCCAGTGAGGATGGAAAAGGATCCTTCCCTCGCTGCTACTCTGTGAAGGCCACATGGGCTGGTACAGCTTTTATATTAGCCCCACACCAGGTGTTGACGTCCTTCTAGTGGGTCATCAACTGTAACTTTAAAAACTTTCAGGGCTCGAGGTTGTCCTGCAGGCTCTCTGCTGCCTCAGCCCCTGGTCACAGCCATCCTGCTGCCCTGTTGGTGCGAAGGGCCCTTGGAAGCCAGTTCCGTGGTGGGTGCTGTAGGCTGAAATGCTGCTCGTGGGACAGATAGGACCCCAAAACGGATGTGAGGTGGTTATGAGGCTGAGCTGCGGCTCATACTGACTTACTGGTCAGTGTCTGTTCAGTGTTTGCTGCACATTTTGTCAATGGACCTTTGCTTTCTTCACCTCTAATTCTACTTTATCTCCAGTTTAGTGGCTCCTAATTTTCTTTTGGTTGATTTCTTCTGGCATTCCTTTAGCTTTCTATTATCCAGAAAGGGTTCTCTAATGAAACCTCTCCACGCTTATTTACTTGTTTATTTATTTAGCCAGGTTGGCCTTTGTTATTCTGGCATATTTTGTCCTTTGTCTTTTCATGTTCTAAAATATTCCTGACTTTACACAGAACTTTTCCAGAACTTTCCAGTCCCTCAGACTGGCTGCCAGAGCTCAGCAGAGGGTGATATGGTTGCATCAGTTTGTAGCTGATAACAGGGCACCACGTTAAGGAAGGAAGGGCTGAAGGTTCTGGTTCCAGTTTTTCTGCATAACTGGCATTCAGTGGTCTTGAAGTGAAGCCATCTTTCCACCCCTGAAAGTGCTTTCTTTCATGTTTTTTCTTTGTCTTGTGCATGTTCTGGAAAGTTTATTTCTTTCAAATGATTATATAAAAATATTAGACAATCAAAGAGAGAAGTGGGAAGTAGGGGCTTTGGCTCCAGAAGAGGGGAGAGGAGGACATGATGAGAAAGTAAGTAGAGGATGAAAATGGAGAAGGAGGAAAAGGAGGGAAAATATCAGGAAAAGGGGAAGGGGCCAGGCTGTCTGAGAAGGTGGAGAACATAGACACAGGTGCTTCCTGTGTCAGAGGCTTGAGGATTTGTTTTATGAATAGAGGAGAAGGTAATGGGGAGACAGTGAGGGGGAAGAGGAGAGGGGCTGCCGAAGCAAATGTTGGAAAAGTCAGATTAACCTGCTTTTATTGGTGGTAAAGCCATCAGGGAAAGTGCATGTTTAACATACTGCTGAGTACCCTGTAATTCATACTTAGAGACATTATTGTGAACTCCACAGGAAAATCTGTGTACTTTGAGCAACAGTGCTGTAATACAGAATTACCTGGGACCAGCAATTTTGCAAGAGTTTGATTCTTATGTTTATTGCTTTTATTTTCCATAGAAGCAGGAGTTAAATAAAATCTGTGACCATTTGTTTCCGCTGACATGAAGCAGACCTTCTTTGACCACTTAGTTTGACAGGACCTGAGATTTTTAATGGCTGTTTTTGTTCACCAAGGCTCATGCTGGTCATGTGAAGTGACTGACATCTGAATACTTCCTACTGGCCGAATGGAATTAATGCGTCTTTTGAAGTCCCATATCCATTTAACTGATATTAATTTCAGAGTCAAAATTGCTGAGTAGCAGCCTCAACAGAATGGGCAGGAAGGCATTTCTTGAAGCTGAAGGGTGTTCTCTTCCAAGGAAACCCTTCTTTTTAAGACTGAGAGCCGTCCAGGCGGAAGGCGGTGTGTCCTGGGTGTCTATCACAACACCACACACGTGCAAAGCGTTCTTCAACAGCCAAACTGATTTCATGTGTAAAAACATACGTGACTTTGTGCCCCTTCATAATGTTTCCGAGAAGTGGTTATGGGGGAGTCCTCAGTTCATTAATCAAGAGACATTTAACCTCCTGTCTCACTGTGTGTTCCTTATTAACTGACACAGATGGGGACCTGGGACACCTGTGGATGGCACAGGTATCTTCTAGTGCTTTTAGGGGCTTGGGGGATCTGTGGGCTCTGAGGGACCAGAACACCATCTCTGTCACCCATGCTGCGGTTTGGGGGCTGCCCAAGGGAGCCTTGCGACCCTTGACCAGCCACTCACTTGGTACTGTCCTCTCATTCCGTGGGCCTGGAGGTAACGATTCGTTCCCTGTCTCCCTTCTCCAGTTAACACCTCATGAAAAGACTGGGGTGTCATCAACTTTTTTCCTGTTCCGCCTTGGTTTGCTGACAACTGCACTCGGCTATCGTATACTCTGGTCCATTGGAAGACCTTTTCAGGCTTTTTAAATCCTTCCCTTTGAGTATTTGCCATAATGACCCAAACAACCTCTTTGCCCTTGAAACTGCAGGCAGACAATCCTTTTTTGTTCTATGTTTCTTTTTTTAAATGTTTTTTTGTTTGAGTTTATTGAGATATACTTGACATGTAACATGGTCCAAGGTGAACAACATGATTTGATATCTGTCTGTATTGCAAAAGCCATGTTACTGAACTTGACGGTTCGTCATCAGATCTGGTTTGTGGAGAGGTGAGGCTTAGCGAATAATAGTTTAGGGCCCGTAGGCTGTACCTCCTCGGGCAATCCCCCTGGGGAGGACGCGATCAGAGGGCAGCCGCGCCTTGGGGCGGTGCCTGCGGCTGGACCAGAACTCTCAGCGTGGAGCTTTGGACCTACAGGAGTGACTTGTTTTCACTCCGTCTGGGGGTGGGGGCAGTGGGGTGTCGGCTACGGAGGGGGGGCTGCCAGGTATTTTCTTTCCTTAAACTGCCGCTGCCTGTTCACCAACTAGAGCAGCTCTGCCAAGTGACACAGGGGGTGTCAGCTCAACACCAATCTGCCCCATCTTCATTTGCACTTACTGAGGCCTTCTGAAGGTCACTCGTCCCTCATTTTAACCACGGGAGAGTTAATCCTGCTGGGAATTCTGGAGCTAGACCATCGCATGAGTTCCTTCTTGCCTTAAAGTCCTCAGGTTCATGGGGGAGCAAAGACTCAGAAATGTACAGACCAGGTTGGGCTATGTTCTCAAACCGGGGCTTTTCTTGTTGGGCACTGCATTCGTTCAGAGGTATTGTTTGGTAACGAGGGAAGGCTAGGAAGGCTTTATTGTTGCTTGCTTTATAGTTTATTCCACTTCCCAAGGTTTTAGGATATATAATATACATCTTAGAAGAAAGAGATTTATACTTTCCCTTAGTAGTATTCGTATAACATTGCTATTACTCTTTTATTTCAAAACTGTCTGCTTATTTTAAATAAGTGATAACATGATTACAAGCTAATGCATCTTTATTGCTGAGATAAATAATTCCTTATAATATGATGGGAATACTGTTAGGAGTTACTTGTTCTCCAAATGTGATGTCACAACATGGAACTGATGGGTTGGACTCTCTACTAAGGGAGTTAGTACATGCAATTCTGTAAAGAAAAGTCACAGATCTGCCTCTGAATTATTTCCAAGTCTACTTTCTGACACTCAGACCAAAACCATCTTTAGTAGATATGAGGTGGATTCAATAATAGGTCCAGTATTTTTTCTTGAAGTCACTGTATTTTGACATGTGTACAATGTCCTTTTGGCAACTGAAAACACTGTTTAGGAGCTCATTTCTCTCCATGCTCATTGATAAAGAGCATCTCAGGTTGTCAGAAATTATGATGTTTCCCCAGGCTTTTAAAGTCATTATCTCTGTAACATAAGTTGTTCTGATGGTTATTCTACATGTAACATGGCTGGCCATGGTGCCCAGATATTTGGCCAAACATTATTCTGGATGTTTCTGTGAAGGTGTTTTTTGGGATAGATTAGCAGTTAAATTGGGGACCTTGAGTGATGCACATTGCCTCCCATAAATTGTGTGGGCCTCATGCAGTCAGTGGAAGGCCCTGATATTTAAGACTGACCTCCCTCCACCGAACTGGATTCAGACCACGGCTGTTCCCTGGGTCCCCAGCTGGCCAACCTGCCCTGCAGATTTCGGACTTTCACCTCTGTGATCACGTGAGCCGATTTGTTAAAGTCAATGTCTCTCTCCTTCCCTCTGTCCCATTGGCTCAGTCTGGAGAATAACAACTAACGCAAGTATTGTTAAAGCTGAGAAGGTACTTTAAGTCGTCTAGAACAATGCTCTTGTTTTAATGATGAGGAAAGTGGCACCAGAGAACCAGACTGACTCACCTAAATTAGCCAACTAATGAACTGCACTTCCCCACATGTATTTATTGCAGATATAAATAAAGCAAAACCCAAGGGAGCAGGTTGTAACAGAGAGAATATATGCCTATAGGTAACTGTCTAAACCTTTTAATATGAAGACTTCAGTGTTCCGTGGGTAGATTGGAGGAGCGCTTAGAGCTTACCATCCACTATTTTTTGCTTGTCCATCATTACATTTAGCCTAGTAACCAGTGGCTGTCCTTGAAGAAGAGTAAAATAGTAGAAAGCGTTAACCCACACAAAACTCTGACCTAGTTTAGAAATGCCTTCAATGAAGTTTAAAAAACAATTACTCCAAGAATGTATCTGGGGGAACTGGTTCCATTTCAATTTATTCAGGGTTCTTGAAGCGCCTAAAAAAATGCTTTAAAATCCCGTTTCAATTATGTTTAATAAGATCAACTTGTCTGATACAGATGCAATATGAGAGGCAGAGCAAAAAATACCTCCCTTTTGAAATAATTCTTTCTAAAACAATTATAGTACATTTTCTTTAAACCACTTTAGGGTGGTGAGTCGTGTTTGTCATTTTAACTTCCTTCTGTCTTAGGAAGAACACAGACACCATCTCTCTGGGCGTCTAAATGATTTTGTAATGAAAACCTGATCGCGGGAACTTGCTTGTAACACTATAACAGAAAGACAGTATTTTCACCCCAATCTCAAGGATATATTCCTGCAAGTAACTTAAGAGTCTTTTTGCATATGGTTCTATTTCAATTTTTTAACATTTTATTTTGAAATAACTTTAGAAAAACATTGCACAAATTGTACAAAGGATTCCCTTAAACTATTCATTCAGAGTCTTCCATATATCACATCTGCTTTACTTTCTTACTCTTTCTGTATCAATTTCTCTTTGAATTTGTATTTATATGATATGTATGTATAATATAAGTACTTATGTGTGTATACATTATTTTTTCTTAACTTATGGAGGGTAAGTTGCAGACACAAAGCTCCTTTTACTCCTAAATATTTCCCCTTTTGTCCTTAAATATTTCCTAAGCTAGGGCATTCTCTTTCATAATGGTGGTATAATTACCAACATTAATACCAATTATCAATTACCAATAAGTACTAATACCAAGGAAATTAACCTTGATGTACTAATGTTATCTAATCTACAGGATTTATTCAAATTTTACCAAATTGTCCACTAGTGTCCTTTATAATAAAAGAAAAAATATTATCTGGTTCAGGATCAACCAACTGATGGAGTGTTTTACTTTAACATTTATAACAAGTCAAAGGTCAAAACTTTGCCTGGAAATTAACAGCCTGCCTTCTCTCTCAGTTCAGTCCTACCCCTGCTAGTGAATCAGAACCAACATGTATTTTTCAATATTGTTTGTACTCTGTCATGTATACAAAGTGTATTTATGTCTTTTTGACTTTGTGAAAATTAGGAAGTTTACCACATCCATTAAGATGCATTCTGGCTTTTTCATTTAGTTGTAAATCAGGAGCCTCCTTTGACAGAAACAGAGTTACACAGTTCTGTTTGGTTTGTTTTAAAATTTCCTTTCAATTTAGGTAATATATGCATGTTGTTGAAGATAAATGAACTTTTCTTTTGATACAGAACACTGGTATTTTCCTCATCCATCTCACTTTTCAGAGAAAACCACTATCACTTATTTTATCTACCTACAGATGGATTATTCTTTCCATCCACATTATAAATAATACTCTTATATCACTTCTTAGTTCATCATAGTAGTATTTTATCAAATTCTTTTTGTGGTGTGGGAGGATTTCTCTCTCTGTCCTCACTGTCTTTCCCATCCCTTCTTTCTAATATAATCATGCTCCAAATTTTTTATTAAAATATTTTTAGGCTGTACACTTTGTGATTATGAAACAGCATGTTTCACGAAATGTTGTTCACTGCTGAGTCATATAGTATTCTAGGGCCAAGGTGTTTTTCTTCCTTAAACTTTTTTTCCGTGCAGTTAAAACTTGTCTCAAATTTTTTATTGGCTTAATTTATATGAAACTAATTCTAATTCTTCTCATACATCCAACAGCTTTTTCTCTTATCTCCAACAGCTGCTCGGTGCACTCAGCATGTGAATTGTTAGACTGACTTTTCCCTTTCGGAGCCCTTAGTTCCCAGGTGCCAGTCTGGGTGGCGACCTTTCTGGTCCTGCTCTACACAGTCTGTCCTATACTTCCTTTCTTTGTCTTTGTTCTGGAGATTATCCTTTCCCCCATACTGCATTTCCTCTCACCCCATTCTCTTCTCTCTACTGACGTATTCCCTTGTTTTGTCGCTGTGCACCTTTCAATAGTTTCCTGTGCGCAGGGACCTTGTGTCCCAGTGTTTTAGACCTTGGGCGTCAGTGTCTTCTGGTCTCACTGACAATTGGTTGGCTGGGTGCTGAATTCCAGTTGCAAATTCGTTTCCCACAGAAATTTGAAGTCATCATTCCCTTGTCTTTGGCTTCTAATGTTGCTTTTGAAAACTCCCATGCTGTTCTTATTCCAGACTGTTTGCAAATGATCTACATCAGCTCCCCTGGGACATGGTTAGTGGTCTTTTCATCTTTGATGTTCTAAAATTTAATGGTTGTATTTCTTATTGTGACTTATATTTTATCATTTTTCTTAGCTCTCAGTGGGTCTCTTTCTACCTGGAGAAGCATGTTTTCTAGCCTGGAAAAGCCTAATTTATTATTCTTTTCATTAATCCCTCCTTTTGAATCTCTTTCTGGAACTCCTGTTGGTCAGATACTACAGTTCCTGGATTGATTGTCTATTTTTGTTGTTATTATTATTATCTTTTTTACCTTCTAGCTCATATTACCCATTCCTCTCCCTTATGTTTTATAGTTTGAGATTTTTCTTTGGTTATATTTTCAATCCTATTATGTTTTCTATTCCAGCATTTTAATTTTTCCAAGAATCATTTTTGTTTGTCTTCTTCACGTCCCTGCTTTCTTCCTCCTCCTCCACCTTTCTCTTCTTCTGGAATTCTCTTCCTGTTCATAGACGCAGTCTCTCTTTTACTCTTTCTGAAGATAATTTAGTTTCTTGGTAGCTTAGCTTTTCAACCTGTATTCTGAATTGTTTCTATTTCCTTAAAGTTTCTTCCTTTGGTATATTTTAGCCTGCCTTCCCTGTTGGAGATTTTGATCAATTTCTGGTGGTCCTTGGCAGCCTGTTCAGGTAGATCTGTATTGGGGTGCGGAATTTATTGGCTTGTGGACATCATTATAGGGGTGAGGCTTTCTAGTTTTGTTGTTGAGAGTCCACCAAATGTTCATTTCGGTGGATCTTTTCTCTTGGTTACCCAGTTTTCGGATAGTGATTCCGTCAGAAATCTAAAATGCCTGTGTTAGTTATCTGTGGCTGCATAAAAAAATCACCCCAAAATATAGCAGCTTGAAACATTTAGTATCCTATGATTTCTGTATGTCAGGAATCCGGATGTGGCTTAGTGGCACCTCTGTTTCGGGGCCTCTCACAGGCTGGACCAAGGCATCAGGTCAGGCTCGTGACCTCAAGACTCGACTGGGGAAGGATCAACTTCTGAGGTTACGACGCTGCTCTTAAGTGTCAGCTCCCCAGGGGTCACTGGGCTGAGCACCTTAGTCCCTTGCTGTCTGGTGGCTGCGCTGTTTCTTGCCACCGGAGGCTCTCCAATGTGAAGAGATACTTCTTTAAAGTAAGTGGCCAAGAAGACAGGAGAGAGGGAGCCGGCCAGCTGGGGCTCCTGGTCTTTCATAATGTGATCTTCCCCCGCTTTTGCTGTATTTTATTTGTCGGGAGTGAGTCCCTGGGGCCAGCCCACGTATAAGGGAAGGCTGTTACGCACGGGTGTGAATACCCGAAGACAGGGGTCATCTGGGAATCATTGTGGAGGGCTGGCAAGCACAGCGCCCAAGAGGTCATCATCCAGTCTGCGGGCGTCTGGCAACTGGGCGGAGGAAGAGACTGTAAGGCCCAAGCCGCCTTTCCAGTGAACAGATTTAATCTCTGTGTTTTTTTTCTGTCTAATTCCTTATTCTTGCTTATAGTTGTGCCTGATGTCTTCAAGGTGGAGACTTTCTGATTCAATTTCTTTAGAAGAGAGACTCTTATCTTCCTGTAAGAATGGGAAATGAGCAATTACCCTGAAGTATGGGGCGCAAGAGGGAACCTAAGAGTTCTGCTGCTTCTTATGTATATTTTAAAAGTAATTTTCCCTTTCTCACCTTCAAATTTAACCTTCATGTTGCATAATGTGCTATTTTCCAATTCCTGAGCCTTTTAAAGGTTCTTCAGGGATGAACCAATGTGCTTCTCACTGATATTACCCACTTGGGGCCCATAGGCTTGTGCTTTCTTTGCTCTGTCTTAAGTCAGCATCACCGCTTGACTTTATTTCCGTCTTCTGGAAATTAGCTGACATGTCTAGCTTATTGTTGTCTCCTTT
Source organism: Phataginus tricuspis (assembly GCA_029783875.1). Taxonomy (NCBI): domain Eukaryota; kingdom Metazoa; phylum Chordata; class Mammalia; order Pholidota; family Manidae; genus Phataginus; species Phataginus tricuspis. The sequence continues at coordinate 16,384,971 of JAQQAC010015287.1, forward strand.
CCATTCTCTTTGTCCATGAAGAATTCTAACTTTTTAATCCTACTTTTGTCATGTTATTGTAGTTTAGGAGAAGGTGGTGATAAATGCATGTGTCCACACACTCAACTAACCATAATTTTCTCCACAGCTCAGGGTCCAGGGAGGGTTTCTTTCTTTCTTTCTTTTTTTTAAAAACTGGTATATGTCTTTCAAGGAAGTCTTAGGCAGTAATCAGTGGCCAAAGGTTCTCCTACTGCATCCATATTGGTTGCTATCTAAATGTTGGAATACTGACCCAAAGGAAAATTATTTATTTTGTGATTCCTACCTATCTTTGTATCACCATTATGATTCAATTCCTCCTTAGTCCCAGGAATTCATGGACTTCCTATCACACCCCTGAGAGTCCCTACATTTGGCCTGTCATTGGAACTCTTCCAAAGTTCCCATTCTGCAACCTTTTTCTCTTTCTCTCCAATTAGATGGGTGAATCATTTAACTTGTTATTAGAAAGAGAAAACCTATTGGCTCGTTAGAATAATTCACTTTAAAATGTCAGTGTGAGCAGTTAAGAACTTCAAATCCTAGCCTAGTAAAATGACCATTTGAAAATCCTTTAATTTCTTTCTAATCTTCACTTTCCTCACCTTTAAATTAGGAAAAATATAATAACATCTTCATAGAAAATGTAGGTAAACTTTCTGCATAGTACCTGGAAGATAAGAAGCATACAAACACCAGTAGTAGTTATTGCTGTTATATTATCATTATTATTGCTAAAGATGGGTGAGGCACCTCCCTAGGGATATTTCATGTTAAGAGATATGGGAATACCGACAAGAATCTGCCAGAGAGAGGGAGTCCTACCCTGAGTATTCTATTCTCCCTAACAGAAAATCAGGTGTCAGAAAGTTGGCTACTGAGCATCTTTTCAGCAGTAATTTGACATTATCTTGCTAGGTGCATTCATATGTTGGATTGTTATGTCCTCCTGACTTTGATTTTAGTAATATTCCTTGTCTTAAGGTTTTCTTTCCCTGATAGTAGTATAGCCACACGCTGATTGCATGATACAGCTTTTTTCTATTTTCTTACTGTCTTACTGTCTTAGATGTCTCATATATGTGATACAATTTCATAAGATATCTCTTGTAAAGAGAACATAGTTGGGTTATTTATTTTAATCCAGCACTAAGCCTCTATCACTTATGAATAATAGTGCAAAATACTAAATAAAATATTAGCAAACATAATCCAACACAACATTAAGAAAACAATACTATTTAAGAAAATAATGGCACACCTGTATTGTTCATTATGAGGAAAACCATTAACATCATACACCATATTAATAGATAATTAAGAGAAAAAAATTTCTTCCCCACTCTGTTATGTAATATTGGAAATTTGCTATTTATTATTTCCTTGCTCTAAAATAGACTTAATATATTCATATGTGTATATTGTTTAATTTTGCTTTCTTTAAAAAAACCTTTATTGAGTGCTATACTCTACATTTTTTTCTGCAACTTGCTTTCTTCACTCATTGTTATATTTATGGTAGTCATTTGTGTTCCTTTGTGTAGGTCTCATTCATTCATTTTCACTGTAGTATAATAATATGTCGTGTTAACACCTTGCAATTTATTTATCTCTTGATTAGTATTAAATGATTTATATTTTCTTGTCTTCAATATAGTTGTACTTATTTTCTTATGTGCATGTGGAAGAGTTTTTATAAGGCATGTATAAAAAGGGAATTGTTGGTTTTAGGGTAAATGCATCTTAAATTTTACTAGATACCATTCAAATATTCTCCAAGTGAGATTAACAATTTTCTACTATAAGTGTTTAAAGGAGGAGGTTGCTGATAACCTTTTCAGCACTTGATTTTTGTCAGACTTTCAGTATTTCTAGTGTGATTCATCTGCAATGGTATTCCATGTGTTTTTAAAATTTATTTTTAATTTATTTTTCACTTTTTTATTGGAATATAGTTCATATACAATATTATGTTGGTTTCAGATTTTCCAAATAGTGGTCTAATAATTATTTATGTTACTAAATGCTTTCTACCATAAGTGTAGTTACCCTGTTACCCTACCAGGATATTACAATATTATTGGTTATATTCTCTATCTTGTGCTTCCATTCCTATGACTTAATTTATAATTTCAAGTTTGTACCTCTCTATCCCCCTCATGTATTTCATTCATCCCCCCACCCCTGTCCTTATGTTAACCAGTCTGTTGTCAGTATTTATGGATCTGTTTCTTTTTTGTTTTGTGTTTTAGATTCCACAGTTAAATGAAATCATTTGGCATTTGTCTTTCCCTGACTTAGTTTGCTTAGTGTGAATCCCTCTAGGTCCATCCATGGTGTTGCAAATGGCAATATTTCCTTCTTTTTATGGCCTAGTCATATTCCATTGTATATATGTACCACATCTTCTTTATTCATTCATCTATTGATAGCCAGTTGTGTTGTTTCTGTATCTTGGCTATTGTAAATAGTGCTGCAATAAACATAGGGATTAATATGTCTTTTTGAATTAGATATTTTATTTTCTTCAGGTAAATTCCCAGAAGTGGAATTGGTATTTTATTTTTAGTTTTTTGAGGAACCTCCATATTGTTTTCCACAATGACTGGACCAATTTACATTCCCACCAGCAGTGTAGGAGGGCTGCCATCTCTCTGCATCCTTGCCAGCATTTGTTGTTCCTTGTCTTTTGGATGGTGGCCATCCTAACTGGTCTGAGGTGATATCTCGTTGTAGTTTTAACTTGCATTTCCTTGATTATTGGTGATGTGGAACATCTTTTCATGTGTCCGTTGGCCAGCTGTATTTCTTCTTTGGAAAAATTTCTATTCGGGTCCTCTAACCATTATTTAATTGTTTTTTTTTATTTTGGGGGGAGTTGAGTTGTATGAGTTCTTCATGTATTTTGGATATTAGCACCTTACTGGGTATATCATTTGCAAGTATAGTCTCCCAAACAGTAGGTTGCCTTTTTGTTTAGTTGATGGTTTCCTTTGCTGTGCAGAAGCTTTTTCGTCTGATGTAGTCCTGCTTGTTTATTTTTGCTTTTGTTTCCCTTGCCCAGGGAGACATATCCAGAAAAACATTATTCATGCTGATGTTCATGAGATTCTTGCCCATGTTTTCTCCTAAGAGTTTTATGGTTTCATGTCTTGCAGGTAGGTCTTTAATCCATTTAGTGTTCTTTTGTGTATAGTTTAGGACAGCGATCTAGTTTCATTCTCTTGTGTGTAGCTGTCCCATTTTCCCTACACCATTTATTGAAGAGATTGTCTTTTCCCCATAGTATATCCAAGGCTCCTTTGTCATATATTAATTGACCATCTATGTGTGAGTTTATTTCTGGGCTCTCTGTTATGTTCCATTGGTTGTGGTTTACATGTGCATTTTCCTATTCTCTACTGAAGTTTACCAGGGTTTCAAAAGTTTACTATTCATTCTTTTTTGTTTGTTGCTCCTTCATTTATTTTGGCAGTATTTTTCTTTATGATTTGAAAAAAATATTTGTATATTTTATTTATCTATCCTTTGTCAGTTATACGCAGATAACTTTGTATGTAGCATGTTCATTTATTCTACTTAAGGTATTTTGATGAGAGGAAATTGCTAATTTTATTATAGTTTAATTTTCAGTGTTTTCTTTTTTGATTATTATTTTGATTCATGTTTAAGAAATTATTCCCTTCCTAGAGGTAAAATATATCCTCTTGTATTTTCTTCTAAATGTTTTCAATTTGACTTTTATGTTTGTGTCTTTAATGTAATTACAACTGTTCGCACATGGCAAGATTAATGTTATTTATTTTTTGACATAGAAAATCAGTTTTCCCAGCTAGTACTGTTTACTGAATAGGCCATCCTTTCCCCATTAATTTAGAATTCCTCTGGTGTCATGTAGAGTTCCCATACATGCACGTTCTTCTCCCAGATTCTGTATCTGTTCCTTTGGTCCATGTGGCCACTTCTGAGCCAAAGCCCCTATCTTCATTACTTAATTATTTAATAACTTATTAATAAATCTTGATATTGAAAAGGCAAGTCTCTCCACCTTATTATTGTTCCTCCAAATTTTAACAAGTCATTTTTTTTCATGAAATGACTCTGGGATTTTTGCAGCTACAGTGAATTTCCTGTGACCTTCCCTCTGCTTATTGTCCCTTCCTGAGAGTTCAAAGTCCTAAACTTGAACTCTTGATTGCCTAAATTCAGCTATTGTGGGATTCCCTACAAATAGGAAGATGAGTGTTTCAGTTATTGACTGCTGCAAATTATCCCAAAGCTTATTGGGTTAAAGTAACAATCATTTTATTGTTAGTGATGATTTCTTGGGCAGAGCTTAGCAAGGTGATTTTTATGTTCCATGTGATGTCAGCTGAAGGCAATTGGTGGTTGTCAGCTGGCACCTGGTCATCTGGAGGATCACGTGTCTGGTGTCCTGGCGGGTATGGCTGGAGAGGTGGGCTCAGGGCGCCTACACAGGACATCTCCAGCATGGTGGTGTCAGGATTCTTACTTCCTTGGGTCCCTAGAGAGAGTGTTCCAAAAGACAGAAGGTGGAAACTACCAACTTTTTAAGGTTTTGGCTTGGAAATAAATACGGGGTCACTACTGCTATTTCTATTGGCCAGAGCGGCCACAGACTGCTCACTGAGAAGGGACATGGGCACCTTTGAGTGGGAGAAGAATTAAATAATTTGCTATTATTTTCCATAATGAGTTTTGTTTCTGCAGAGCAAAAATTTCAAATGTCCACTAAAATAAGGTCAATTTTCTCATTTCACTCTGAAGTGCAAAGATCATGTTGTCTCTTCTTTCAGGGGTCTGTCTTAAGGACCTTGTGAACCTTATCTTGGAGGGCCAGATTATCAAGAGTTAAACTCATCTGTAAGGGGTCCGGTACAGGAACGAGCGGAATGAATGGCTGCAAATAAGTTTGGATTCAATTTACTCACATTATTTGGAATCATTAGAAATTAAGTAAATATTCTGAGACTTGTCATACTTAATTAAATGATGCCTTTCTGTCCTGACTTTGCCATTGCTTGACAGGGGAAACCTTATGTCAGTTATCTGCACCATTGGCTTCTCATCTGAAAATGTGGTTGTTGTTATGTATCTTCTCTACCACATGATGCTTTAATGCTGTTGTGAAAATGTGGAGTTGTAAAAGCCCTTTTAAAATAAAAGGAATACCGACCCAAATCATTGCATCCCGTCAGTAATATTTACATCATGTACAAAGAGTTCAACTCTGTAAAAGTGAGCTAGAGTTCCTTAAACTTTTTGACAAATTATTCTACAAGTTTTGCTGTGAGATTCTTATCTCCTCAAGGGAAGCCCTTTGGAGGTTGAATAATGTAAATTATTTTTATTATAATTACACGCGTTCCTGATACTTCCTGCACACAAATGAAAATAATCTATATAGACTCAAAAATGGATGTTATCTTGGTAAGATCATACGAGAGATCAGATTCTTGTCTTTTCAATCTCCAACAGAATTGACCAAGAAATAAAAATAAAAGTAGGTAAAAATTCCTACCTCAGCATGAACATTGTTTCATTGCATCTTCCAATAATTTCGAGAATCATCATTCTTCCTGTAAGAGCACTGGGCTTCTTAGAACATTTGGGCGAGTTTGATGTAAGTCTGTCTCCAGTCTGCAAGGTGGGGGTGTGAAGGCAGGCAACTGGCCGCTGAAGATGCAGGAAGCCACTTGGTAGGACTTGCTCAACACATGGGTGCGCACTTGCTGTCAGTGAGCAGAAGCCTGCTGCTGCAGGCGGCTTTCTGGGTCATGACCTGCCTCCTTGTCTAATGAACAAAGGCCAGAAGCCACAAAGGAGTAACTGTGGGCTGTTTCACAGAAAAGGAAGGGGCTGTCTTAAAAAAGCCATCACAGGAGTGCCTCCTGCTGAAATAGATTCATCACAAGAAACTGGAGACTTCAGAACATTTTATGTTTTCAAATGGAAATGATATATATAGAAATTTAGAACACAGACATAAAGAAACATAAATGTGAGGTTAGGATATAATACTTAAAAACGTAAAAGATGATTGATATTTCAAACATGGAAACGCAAATGGCAAATAGATTTTTACACTGCATAAAATGGAATTAAGGAAGTAGAATGAAGGTTTGAGATATTCACCCAATATTCAGTGGAAAAGGAGAGATGTATGATATCAAGGCGTTCCAGTTGGGTGTAACAGGAATCCCCAAAGACTGCTGAACAGGAAATGAGAGAAGACAACTTCCTTGGGCTGATTAAAGTTTTGTATCTGCCAATTCAAGAGCTGATTGGTGGGTAAGATTTTAAAAAAGAGGCTAAGACCTCATCCTTGTAATATATTTTAAACATAAGGGGAAAAAATATTACACATTTTCAGATGATTGCAGTGAACAGGCCCACACCTAGTATCTTGAGGACCAAGCGCAAGGGTATAAGTTAAGGCTCTCACGCCGCGTCCAAATACTAGTAAAATAATTAGAATTAGGTTATTAATAAAAAGTAGAATTAAATCTCGGGAATATTGAATCACTGGAAAAGAAGATACAATGTAAACGAGGAATACATGGTAAAGAAAAATTAACCATCTATGCTTGTGGAAGTCACCGCTGACTGGTAAGTAGCTGTATGTTGACTTTCTTATCTTCCTAGAGGGATGGAAGTAGGCCATTATTGTCAGTCCGGAACAGAGTTTCAGATATGATTTTAATATCCTAAATTAGCCACTAGGAGGATTAAGATAAGCTGCATGTTCAGGGAAAAAAGAACAAAAGAAATTAAGTAATAAACAAATAAGACAGCTGACATCAAAAGAAAACAAACAAATAATATTTAAAAATTAAAAATAAGTATAAACCATGATGTTACCAATAATACTAAACATCTCAGGAGTGCCAGTATGTATATTTGATATATAAAGATGCTCAGATTAGATTTTAAACTCAGCTCCATTTATAAAAGATAATTAAAACCAAATAATGAGCTGTGTTTCAAGTAGAAACATGGGAAAAGACATATGAGGCAAACACGAACAGAAATAAGTTAGGTATAACTCTACTTATATCCAATGAAATTGATTTAAAGAATGTATTTAAAGGATGAAAGATTGATTTAGTATTTTAAACTATTAATATATTCAATTAATTGATCAAAGAAGGGAAAGAAAAGTTTAACGAGCATGTCAATAGGTTCTGAAAAGTCATTAAAAGTCAATATCCATTTCTTATTTATAAAAAATTTAGTAGACTCGATACCTTGAAATTGCAAGGTGTCCATTTTAAGCTAGAAGCCACTCTGATACATAAAAATGATACACTCCTAGGGAGTTCGGTAAGTGAGACAAAATGCTTGCTGTTACCATCATTATTTTACATTATTCTGGAATTTCTCACTAATGCACTGAAGCAGTGCATAGTGATCAAAATATCTATGGGAAAGGAGAATACAAAATTTCCACAATTATAGGTGGTGAAGCTAGGAATTTCAAGAAAATGAAAATGATAAATTAAAAGATAACTCAGCTATGTGGCCAAATTAAAAATATCACAGAGAAATGAGTAATCCAATAAGCTTGAAATAACCACTTAGAAAATCTAGTAAAAAATATTATTCCCAAGAATAGCAAATGTATAAAACACAGACAGGAATAAATCACAAAGAAATGTAGCTAAAACAGAAGTTTACTGAATGACAAAGAAAATTTTAATACATGGAGTAGAATGCTGTAGTGAGGATTTATAAAGAAACAGTTTTCCTTGAATTGGTGTTTCAAATGAAAAGCTATTCCAATAAAATCTAAACGTGATTTTCTTTTAACAAAATTCTTCTGAAATTTGTTTTGAATAACAAATTGGCAAGAATGTTTAAGAAATTTCTGGGAAAAAGGATAGTAAGGATGGACTTTCCTTATCAGGTATTGACATTTTTATATATTTAGTGAAAATATGTGCTTTGTGACACTGTAATAAAATAGGCATGAAATTTACTGAAAATTAAAATATTTTGGGGTTCTTTTCCTGGACTTCAGAAGGAAAAGGGTGCTTTTTCAGTAATGATTTCAGCTATAAATATCAAGCACTGAAAGTTCTCTCCAGGACTGATTCTGCTATAGTGAGCAACAGTGAAAACCAGGGGGTGATCTCTAGGAACGTGTCCTACATTTTGCATATAAAAACATCATGAATTAAATGAAAAGTCAAATTACAAACAGGGAAATGTATTTGCAACATATGAAAAAATGTTAATATCATCATTAACTTTTATATATCATTGTAAATACCATTAATATACAAAGAGCACAAATTGATGAAAATAATTTCCTTTTAAAAAGAGAATGTTCATTTCATCACCACAATAATAACAAATGGTCAAAAAGTTCATTTTTTACAGGTCATCGAGTCAAATCGACTCAAGTGAAATCAAACATAAATGTTTCTGATTTCTTTTCATAATTCGAAACTGTTGATATCAGTGTCGGCAAAGTTACAGAGAACTAGACACTTTTCTTGGAACATCCCTGGTGGTAGCATATATTATAATATTCTATCTCTAGCTCCTTAATATAGTTATGCCTCTCTTTTACTTAGAATTCATCCAATAAAGAAAAGAATAAGGAATGTAAACAGAATTTTTTTCTCATAAAAAATGTCTTAAAATTATATTAATACGTTGTCTTAATATACCAAATGATATGATACGAAAGCACAGAAGCAAAGCTGATTGTCTTCTACTGCCTGCCTTCTGCCTATGCCTATCCTTCCTCTCTGGAAACCAGTTTTAGTGGTCTGGCAAGTATCCTTCCACACATTTTTCCCTGTTCACATGATTATCTGTAGCATATTATTTAAAGGAATTTTGGTTGGCTGATTGTTAGTGCTGAAGTGGGATCTTAATACATTCATTATTCTGTAGTGTCCTTTCACTTGTCGATATATTGTAGACATTTCTGGAAACTGGTAGATACAGATCTGACTTTTCCAATTTCTTTATATAGACAAAGCACAAATATATTATATATATTATAATGATATAATTATAATGTTATGATATATAACATATTTATGTGATTATATTATTATACAGTACATAATACATATGATGTATTTATTTACATATAACATTTTAAATTCATATCCCTTCTTTTTTTTCTTGTCTTTTTCTTCTCTGTCCAGTCCTTGTGGAATTATGTAAAATACCAAAGAAATATAAAAAAGATAGCCATCTAATAATAGCAGAATTACCCTGTAAATTGTGGGATATCCCTGTGGTGGATTACTAGGCAGTCATGAAGAACCCATCTTCATCATATGTTTGTTGAATTCTGTACTTGTCTGCTTGGTATCCATCCATCATAGTGCAAATTATGTTAACTATGTTTTCTTATTTTCTGTATCCTTGATGCTCTGGTATCTGTGGCCTTGCTGACAGGGTATCAGCTGCCCCTCAGGCAATTCTTAGAGATTAGAAAGGGCTCCGCTGGGAGCACATCTCTTATATACAGACCAACCAATGCCAAGCTCATGCCTACAACTACATCCTTATCAAACTCTCACACACCAAGTCGGTATTTCCCCAGCCCTAAATCAACCCTGGGGCCAGGTACCAGGCAATTAAAGGCCACCTCTGTGCTCCAAGCCCACTAGAGTTATTTAAACTAGCCAGTATGAAGCTGTTCGTCCTACCCCGCCTTGCCTTTCCTGTAGAAACCCTGATAAAGGCTCTAACCTGGGCTTCCTCCTCCCTCCTGTCTTCTGTCTCCTGACATCCCTGGTGCTCCCCTAGTGGCTCTGCAGGGCATGCAGTGACCACCTCTCTGGGACCCGTGAGTAACATAAACTTTCCAAGCCTCATCCTGTTTCCCCCTGTGTCCACGCTTTTACCATACCATATCCAACATGTGCATCCTTAGAACATCTTTTAACTGTATTTACGTCCCAGGAAAAGAATATAAAACTGTATGAAAATCATCACACCAGTTTCTAATACTATAGCTGTGCTTGCACACTTAGAAAATAATATTAGAAGGAATCATGCCAAAATGTTCACAGGGATTATTATAGGTGCTATGATACTAGTGATTTCAAAGTTTTTATTTTCCAAAGTGTCAACAACTTTTATAATGAATGTAAATATGGCCATGGGTGTCTTTCTCTCTACCTACCTATCATTTTATGCTCACAAAACTGAATTAAAGCAAGTTTTCCAAGTTCCAGAACCTAATTTATATAATAAAATTTTAAAGTCAAGACTTTTAGAGTGGCTTATACACTTATGTTATTCTCTTATCCCTTTTAAATCTTAATTCTCATATTTTTTTCAGTATCGTGGCTCTGACTTCTCAAATAAAAGGGCAAAGAATGATACAGAAAAGATGCCATGGTGAATATGACCATTGTCTGGTGGGGTCAGTTTCCACAAGGAAACCTGAGTAACAGCATAAAACAAAAAGCTCCAATCTAAGATGATGACTCAGTCACTGTTCTTGTAAAATGAAGTCTTTGTAAACTATGACCCATGAATGTTCACGTATGTAGAAAATATTTTCATTTGACTCCTGATTTAATTTTGAATCAAGCTTAGCACTTTTCAGTTTGTGTTGAGGCAAAGTGGATGCCTGTTATGAAGGGTTTTGTCATTTTAATGTGGACCAACTGAAACAGAAAGTTTGACTCTCAAACTGTTTGATAGTTTTGACCCAAACTAAACATAATCAAGGATTCGGTGTTATGTCAATAAATGAACCTTGAAGATAGCCAAGAACTTTGCAAAGCCTAGGAGGTCATTCTACTCCCAAGCCAGTATGTTAGCTTGCCACAATTTCATGGATGCTGGCAGAAGACGTGAGACTCCTGGGTCAGAGATAAAGGTCAGTTCATTACTCATAGCAATAACTGTTGTCAGACTCTTTGGTCAGTTCCCTTTGCCTCTGTGTCCCATGTTATCCATCCTTGGGGATGAAGCAGACAGAGCTGGATGGATGTCTCATACACAGTGAGCTGGGTTCCCGGAGAGGAACCCTTACTTGGGGAATCCGAATCTTTTATAGTGGGCAGTGAGCATGCCTGCTCTTTGCTTTAGAAGGAGATATTTTCTTTATCACCCAGGCTAGTAAGCAGACATACCCTTTGCTTTGGAGGGAATCACAATCTCTATCTTCCAAGGTTATTTGCTCTAGAATTTCCTTTACATGATAGTCTAGCACAAAGGACAGCTATTTACCTCTGCTCGCAAGATATGCAGACATGCAAGACACATGGAAGACTGTCTCATGACAAGTATGTGAAGATTTCTCTAAGGAATGAGTTTCTAAATGAAAGAAACAAATTATTTGTTCTAGGACTCCTAGGACTGTTTGCACTAAGCATTATGTGTTATACACCATAGATGCCTCCTATGCTCTACTTCTGTGAATCACTGTTTGAAATGTGTAACAGCACATGAAAAATACCAATTAGAAATAAAACAACATTGTATTCCTAGCACCTAGTAGTCAATAAATGTTTTCTGAATGAATAAGGAACTTTAGGGTCAATAGCTGTGGGCCTAAGCTAGTAATTACTAAGGAAATAATTATAAACCTCAAGCAAAATTAATCTTATAAATGATAATCACATGAATTAATCTAGTTACAGAAATGCTCTTTTAACTAACTTGATTGACTGAAGCTTCATTTTTCTAGAGTTATATTAAATGGGATGTAATTTTCAAAAATTGAGATCATTTTTTATTTTCTCAGATTACAGAAAGCAAAAAGTTTATGTTATAAATAGTTTGAAATACAGCTGGTCATCTGGCATTAGCAACCTGGATTATGTTTAGAGAGGTATTCTTCCTATCACACTTAATAGTAGTTGTCAATAAGCATCAACAGTTAGCATTACTATTTTTGAGTACCCCAAATTGCTCCAAGCCAGAAGGAAAGCTTAAATGCATCATGTTTATACTCCAAAATAATTAATATTTCTGCTAGTGTCCAATTTGCTATCATAGATTGATTTAGATATTTGGTAAAACTGACCCATTGGAAAGAAAAACCCCATCATTTTTGTAATTTCTCAGCAGAAAGCATCTGAAATTTTATTTTGTTGATGTCTGGTTTGAAAGTTGATGGCTTACCTCCTAGTGTAAAGCTAGCTTTTCCAAGGATAATCTTCCGGGTAAAAATTTTTTTAGTATGGTAAATGGATTTCCCCCTGGATATTAAACCTTTATCATGCTAAATTTTGGAGACTTTTTTTCATTCATTATATTTAGAATTTCTGCTCCACCATTTGGTATTATCTTTCCTGTTGTCTGATCTCTGCATGTAATATGTCCCGGTCTCCGAGAGGGAGAGATGGCTTCTCTGATCAGGGACTGCTGCTAGCAGAGTGGGAAACTCTTTTTCTCATGCTTGAGCTAAATGAGGGTTCTTCGTGAAGATAATTAGGTTTTGGTTTTCAGTATGGAAAGTTATGAAAGTAGTGAAGAAATCGAGAGAGAGTAGGAGAGGAGAAATAAAAACGATTCATATCATGATGTAACTTGTACAGACTAAGAGACGAAAAGGACACGGCTCCCTGGAGATCTGAACATTAAGAAACAAAACGCATGTTAATTATCAGCACCTTTAGATTAGCATCTAATGAAAGTATCTCAAACTAGCTTCAAAGTAACATGCCCAAGCCAAAGGGCGGTCACTTGCTCCACCTGCCTGTCTGTCCCCCTGGACCTGCCTGCCCTTGGAATCTCCCTTCAGTTCCCTGAACAGGCGTTCAGCCAAGAAAGAGCCCAGGAGATGCCACCATGCCCAGGTGCCTGTGTGAGAAGGAGGCACGTGTGCTCGCACCCCTGTCTCCCCTGCAGACAGGGAGGGGTGCTCGGGGCAGCCTCTTTGACTGCCCTTGCCAGGGTAGAAGGGAGAGATCTGTCCACAGAAAAGAACTCTGACCGTTGCTTTTCTTTCCCTTCTGCCACATCTGTGCCTGTGATTTCTGGCCCAGAATCAGACGCAAGCGGCTGGCTGTGTATGCGTTTCCTCGCCCTGCTGCTTAGCTTCAGTTCGGTCGCGCGCGCTAAGATGTCTTCAAGGCTGTCAATGGAACTAATGAATTTTGCCCCTCTTCAAACTGTCCCTTTGGTAACCATTTCAGGGGGCTTATGGTCTTGCAGCAAAAGTGATTGTGAATTCAACAAGGTGGGGGCCCCTGTTTTCATTTCCGTGGCGAGCAGTGGGTGATCATCTGTGTCTGGAAGGGTCTGAGCTTTGCCTTGGCTCAGGCTGCTGAGAACAGGCGAGGGCCTGGGCTTCAGAGCTGCATCCCTTACGCATGGGCGGGCAGTGAAAGTTTCGTGTCTACCCCCGGGACAGAAGTGCAGTGGCTCTAGTTGGCGACAGTTTTGGGAAATGTAGGGTTGAGGGCATGAGGATGGCACTTCTAACTACTGAAACTCTTACTTGATGTTAATACCACACATACCAAAATTTGACAATGGAAGGCATGGAGGACATTGGCAATTGTTAATAGACTTTAGCTTCTTCAGTATTCTTTATTCAATAAACCAGAGTTTTAAAAGCCTATTCATCCTAAATTTTATAATATTTAACCTGTATTATTCTCCCTTCCAAAGAATCTGAAAGCTAGAAAATCTGAGCAAACAATTCCGTCTGTCAAAATAATCATGTTCCTCCCCCCCCCCCCCCCCATTTTGGGGTAAATGTGCAGTGGATCGGTCATTGTTTGTGATTTGTATGTTCTGTTGAGATTTGTGTGCAACTCGTAGAAGTGTGAAGGAAAAACAATTTTCTATTTCTAGACTTTTTTCTTAACACAGTTAAGAAAGTTGAGTTCACAAACGATTTCCCTGATTTTTATGTCTAAGGGCTGCTATTTAAACATCATTGAAATGCACAAAGCAGTTCTACTGAAAAAGAAAAAAAATGTTAACATGTCATATATATTTAGCACTTATGAATTTTAAACTCCCGTATAAATAGTTCTGGGATTGGTCCAATGGTAAAGGTAAGACTCGTCGTTTTTTGATCTTTGTTTTTGTTCATAATCCTCACTGTCGTCTTCCTTTTATTATCCTAAGTGTCGTCCTTGATTTCCTTCTCCAGTGTTGTCTAATTCTCTTACTTTTTCTGACTTTGTGCTTTTCAGTGGTCTTTCCTCTGCCACCCACACCCCTTGTTCTTTTTTTTTATTATTAAATTTCCCTTTTCCCTGTTTTTTTCTCTCCCTTACAACTTTCTTTGTTGTCTTAAAAGAATAAGGAAATAACTCATGTCCACCAGAGGGCAGTGTGAGCCTACTCGCGCGCGCACGCGCGCGCACACACACACACACACACACACACACACAC
>JAQQAC010015287.1:16399449-16424684 GCA_029783875.1 Phataginus tricuspis
CACACACACACACACATACACACACACTCTCTCTCTCTCACTCACTCACTCACTCACTCACTCACTCTTTCCTTTTTTCTTTTACAACTCCCTTCCTGGAGGAATGTGGTCCTTCAGAGTGTAGGTGGTACAAAAAAAACAAAAATTCCTTTCATTAATAAAATCCTTTGATTACTCTATGTGTGGGCATGTAGTCTCAGCATTTGATTTGTGAAGACTTGAACTGTCTTCCCTAGGTTTGTATAAGCAGTTTAGACCCTTACTCTCAGACTCTGACGGAAACAATAAAAGTACCTGGGCTTGTCGCAGAAGCTACCAAAATACGAGGTGAACATGAAAACTTGGGCTGTGAAGTTTTGGATGTTCAGGGCATGAAAAGTCAGTAGACTCATTTCTGGGATCCCTGTTAATATGTATGACTCCAGCATTCAAGAATTTTATACTCTCATTTTAAAAGTTTATAAGTTATGTTTATGTCTCTATATTTAGCCATGAAAATATATAGTAGGAATTCAGACAACTTTGAAAAACAAGTTTGTGATGGTCCTTTTGCATAGAAGGATAGATAGAGTTGAATTCTGTTTAATACTATTCTCTTTGAAAACCTGAGAAGGTGGCTTCATGAGAAGTGATCTATACCATCACCCAGGTCTGGCCTGCCTGGCTCTCACCTAAGTTACTGCAATCTTCTAGGCCTCAGTTTATTTCCCTATAAAGGAAAATATTTTTGACTCTAGTTTTGCAAGTTCTCTGTATAGTCCTGATGTAAGTGGAAGGTCAGTCTCTGAAAAGAAAGGGCTTGGCATCCTCTCCTCCTGACCGACACGGGTCTTTGTCACCGGGAAGGGCCACTCTGGTCCTCCCAGAGGTTTGGGTGAAGAAGGGGAATGTTCTCCATGGAAGCTAGGTGATTTTTGTGCTGAGGTGTGAAAGTCTTTTTGAATTTTCTTTACTGTATAAAATACCTGAGGCAAAACGAGAGCTACATGAATACTCTGGGAAAAGATGGTTGTGTGGGCAAACCACGCAAACGCTAGGACTCTGGGGCAGAAAGAAGAAAGCTTTGTGGTAAGACTTTCAGTTTCCAAAATCTTGACATGTGCCTTATCTGTCTAAGGACACAGACTAAGGTGTTTAGGTCAGTGGGTATAAATATTTATTGGCTCGGTGCTGTTAGAAGGAACTGGGAACTTTTATCAAAACTTGGAGTTGGCTTTACCTTTCATGGAAGGTTTTACCTCTCGTTGTCTGCATCTTCTGGGCCAGTTCAGTCTAAAGGAGAAAAATGCCACTGGAGAATCTCGGATCACCCTCCAAATAAATATTTCTAGAAATAGTATTAGACCTAAACCAAGTGGGTACAACCATTTGCCCACGTGCACTGTTCTGCCATTCCTGATTCAAGATAAACTTTATAGGCATCTTATGCCACCGTAGAGCTGGGCTTCCACTAACAGCCTTTCTTACGTAATCGGCACGAACGTCAGCCCTGATCAGAAGCTCTCAACAAATCTGAAGTTGTAGGAAGGATTTAGAATTCACTGGTTTCAGAATACTAGGCTATTGAATCAGGAGCATTGGGCATTCTAATTTAGTTAGAAATAAAGTAGATGGAGAAAATTTCTGAATCTCAAGTGATTTTTCTGTTGAATTTAAATATGACAATCTAGTGCTCTTTCCAAGGGTTTCAACAGACAGACAAGGTCTCATTTTGGAGAAATAACTAGAATTACTATTTCAGATTAGGAATAATTCCTCCAAAGACTTGATCTTTCTGTGGTGCAGCATGTGACCTTTTTTTTATGCATTATTTACCCTAGTTGTTGTAGTTGGTAGATACCTTGGACTGTGAAGTGTGGTTCTAAATTCTGCGGTTCTGAACTTCTGCCTTTAGGAATGCAGAGGAGAAGCAAGAGGAGGTATTTTCAATTTGGTGTTGATCCGGATTAAAAAAAAAACTTGCTACAGAGACTGAATCAGAAATTAAAAGATCATTTCTAGCCTGAATATCATACCAGGGACTAAGCATGTTGACTCAAGTAGAAAATAAGGATCCATGTCATGAAACCTTAAATTTACAAGGAACCAGGGTGTTTCTGTGTTTCCACATCTTGCAGATGAGCACCTGAAGTTTGGATATAGTAAGGCAAGTTGTCCCGTGGTCATAATGACGACGTGCAATACTCGTCCTGAATGCGCTTTTAGATAAATCAAGTGTTGTAATGCCCACCCAATCGGCAACATGATCACACTCACATACTTGATGACTTCACACGCTTAGCAGGTCACTTCCCCATGGCTTAGTCTATGGCTAGTTATACAAGTAAAGACACATTTCTTAGGGCAAGAGGGGACGTTAAGGAGAATTGTCCTAAGTGAAGAGATAGGCTTTTCACTTTACAATGAGCTCTTTATAAACGGTCTTGCACGGAAGCATTTCAGTAACACAAATGTTTCAGTTTATGTAATTAAATAAAATAATGAGGTTAATGCTTCTAAGATGTCACACCAATATTTTAAGAACTAACTTCAGTGATCACATGTAAATTTTCTTTGTTTTAAAAGGCAAGGATTACTTATTTTTTAGGCATACCACTTACAGTTTGGCTAGCTGTCTCTAGCAGTGGTTCTCCAAGCATGGTGCCCTGTCATCCGGGAACCTGTCAGCGAGGCAACTCCTCCCGCCCAGCCCAGCCCTGCGGAGTCAGGCGCTGGAAGGAGGGAGGTGTGAGCCCCGCAGCCCGGTTTCCGCGCGGCTCCCCGTGATTGGAATGCGCACCCCCTGTGTGAGAGCCACTGCTCTGGGAGAGCCAGGGTGTTGGGTTATGAGCACAAGAGTCTGCTGACTTTAATATTATTTTAAATTCTTTTCTGCTAAATATATCTGGATAAAGTGATTTTGCAAAGGTTCAAATCGTTACTCTTTATAAGAAAGAATCCTGAAGAGTATGAAGACATTTCCCTTTTCAGATTTTTGAATTCCTTTCTTTCATTCCTTTAGTTGTGAATTCAAGTGTGCTTGTCTATAGTTTCTTTCTTCATAAGAGTACGGACGGACTCCTCCGTGGACATGCTGGTCGGCGCAGCCACGTCACAGGTTTATTTCGACTCCCGCCTAGCGGTGTGCCCACAGCTCCCCTACGGGACAGGGTCCGTCTCTCCCTGTGATTCCCTGGCTGGTCCTGCCGCACGCAGCTCTGAGCCAGTCAATACTGTGTTGTTCTCAGAAGCCCCACAAAGCCTTTACCAGAGGCAGGTGTCATCAAACTTCATACCAGAAGGTTCAACAATGCTTCCAGTGAATGATGTGAAATGAGAAAGTCTTGCTTGCGTTTCTTAAAGACAGCAGTACTGAAGCGCTGAGGAACTAGTCCAGGGCGGGCTGGCAAAGATGCTCCAGGGCACAGAAGTAGAGGTGTGCATTGGCCGTGCTAAGTCTTTTGTAGCCGGAGGTCCCCCGGATCCCCACGCTGACTGACCGTAGGTGCGTGCTCCTGAGAGCCACACAGCATGTTAATGGAGTCCACGCATGCTGCTCTGCCTACCTGACTTGTCTCATGATTGACCTTGAACCAGTAAAGGTCAGAGGACAGTGCTGCGTTCGTCCACGTGGGAGGTGTCTAAGGAGCTTCTCTCTGTAGTCCAATAATTTGGCAGTTGTCTTATCTTGTACGTGAATTAGTGATCTGATGCTCGAGGATTGATGAAGAATGAATGGTAGCTCCGGGTAGGGGGTGAAGCTCTGGGAATCTGTGCTGGCCTGGTCGCTGACCCAGACTAGGAGGCGTGTGTTGTGAGGTGAGGAAGAATGAGTCCGTTTGAAGTCATTACATTAAAAGAGCATTTTTCTAGAAGATTATTATCTGTGGAAAAATATTCACCAAAGTATTAACATTCACAAGTCATTTTTCTTCTACCAAGTAGACATTGACATCTGACACTTTTCCGGTGTGGGCATAATGATAATGACAATGAATATTCTTTGAGAAAACTTAAAATCAATTAGTAATATCTCATGAGCATCCCTCATGTGCTGAAAACAATTACAGACACTATGTAGTGATGCAGAAGAGACAGCAGGTGGTACCCCTCAGTGTATGTGTGATATAAACCAAGATGTGCCAAGTGTAAACTTATTACCAAAAAAATAACGTATTCAAAGATATATATGTATAAGCAATGATTTATGTAAAGGGAACAGAGAAACCAACATTCTCATTTTGCAAAGATCTGAGAAGATTTATAAGCAACATGCAAACGGTATACCTTCTTATGGGTGAGCTGTAGGTGGGAGGGCTGAATTGGAAGGGTGACTGAATGAGAAAAGACATCTTAGAGAAAGAATTATGCACTGCCAAGTTTTGATCCAGTTTTTCAAGAATTTGAAAGATACACATAGGGAGAAGGAAAAGGAGGGTGATTTCCACCAGAGGCAAAGCCTGACACTCAGGAAGAAAGAATATATTTTGAGTTTCCAATGTCATTAAATATCCTTTCTTCCCTGTCTACTTTTAACATTCCTACCTAATCTCAAATTCCACAGCAAACTTCACATTGTTCTAGGGATTCTTAGAGTACCCCAAGGAGCAAAATAGATCATTGGTTCTCTGTCACTTCTCTACATTCAGTCTCACCTGTACTGCAGTGGGTTGTAATGATTTATTCCCGTCTGTTTTGTGTGATATGGATTCATATAATTTAATGTACAATGGCAAGGTTGGAGATGGAGCATGGATTTTGGAATCAGATGGATTAGAGTAGAAAGTAGATCTTTGTTTTTCACCACTAATTATCTTTAAGTGATTTATTTAATCTC
Source organism: Phataginus tricuspis (assembly GCA_029783875.1). Taxonomy (NCBI): domain Eukaryota; kingdom Metazoa; phylum Chordata; class Mammalia; order Pholidota; family Manidae; genus Phataginus; species Phataginus tricuspis. Next base: position 16,404,266 of record JAQQAC010015287.1, read on the forward strand.
TCTAAGCCTCAGTTTCCTCATCTGAAAGATGGGGATAACAGCACTGAACACACATGGAAGTTATGAGGGTGCCTTGAGATAATATATTCAGGTTCACCTTAAATGCCACTTCTACTTTCACCTTCTATATTCTCCAGCTAGGATATTTAAGACTCTAGAGGACGGAAACTGTGTCATACTCATCTCTGGGGCCTCAGTACTTAATACTGTATCTGGCATAAAAAATATTCAATGAAAGTTTGTCGAATTAAACCAAATTGTCCAAAGCATTCATGTGGGCCGATTGCATTATTCAAAATGACTGCAGTATATAATTTATGGACTTGGGAGAATTTATTCTTGGCATTATCTGTTGTTTTTCTTACATTGATTTGACTGTATGTATGGTTGAGAGAAATTTATGGACATTTCAGACATGCGTTTAGCCAAAATTATCCTAAAAATTTGTTTCTTCAAAAAGTACAAATCAATTGAATTCATAGTAACTTATTTGAGACTGAAACAGAATACTTGCTCCAAGACTCCTATTCTTATATTTAAAGGTTGCTACTATGATTACTGTAAATATATGGGTATTTCTATGAGATAGTGTAGAAATAAGAGTATCGTTCTATCAGCATGGCCATTACTCGGGAACCATACACTTGCTCCACAGATGCCTGTTTGGGACATTTCTAAAACATCTATTTTGCAGAACAATCTTTATCCTTTGAAGGTAGATTTGATGACTGCAACAAGCAATTGATTCTTTGTAGCCAATTTTCTGGATAATATCATGGCAAACTATGGTTATCATATAGCAAAACTACAACTCATTTGCTCTTTGGCAAGAATCAAAACTATTTAAAATCATGCTTCCTTCCTGCCAAACTTCTTCCCTCCATTGCTGGGTTTCTAGGTGATTAGTTGCTGAGAAAAACTATGAGGTGGGGCTGGAAGGCTGGGATATAATTGGTGGTATTAGTGTGAACTCACTGTTTCCGATGTATTTTACTAGTGATAGAAATAAATACAAATGTGAATGTGTATGTGAGGCTCTGTGCATGAGAGGGCCTGGGTGTAGGGACCCCTGAATACCAAGGGGCACCCCTGATCTGGGGAAGACCAGGATTTGTAAATTCTGTTCTCCACTGTTAGGAACCAGAGCTCTCTGGAGAAATGACCGATTTAGGCATGTGGGCAAGGAAAACATAAGATAATCTTGGAAGATTTTGTTGTACTAGAAAATAAAGAAGTGTTTAAAGAATGATAGAGACACATCAAAAGGTAATGGAAGCCAGCCAGAAAGGGCTCCATGTCCCAGCTCCTCAAGGCTGGGACAATTTGAGCAATAAAATAAAAAAATGATAGTGTTGAATTATGACCAATTGAATAAAATAAAACTCTGAGTCCATACTGGTATAAATAAATAAGAATAATAAATGGAGAGAAGAAAAAGCCTTTCCTTGCAGTAGAATACCAATTAATAGGTGTAGAAAAAAAATGATGGCATTAGACAATCACCACTTGGCAACCGTCTTAGTGATAATTAATTCAATCAAGAAATGTCAATGAATGCTAAACCGAAGGGCGAAAGTTTGACGAGGAACTGGATATTCAGACTCAAAGTACCTCTCCACACATACTTCTTACTTACAGGGGAAAAATAGAAACTTTACAGTGGAGAGGCCTGGCAGACAATGAAGCGACCACCAGTTAACAACCACCAGGAATAAAACTCAGCGGCGTCGTGGGCCACTTGTTGGGATGCAACCAGAAGAATCCAGACCCACTGTGAGGTCCTTGCCCTGGATCTGATCATGAGGAGACTTCCTGAACAAAGAGGCATTCCACAAACGTCTCCATAATTTAACTGGCCTATAATTTTCAATTGTCAGGGATTTAAAAGTCAAGGAAAATGAGAGACTACCCTGAGTTTGAAGGTGACTAGAGACACATGGTAACTAAGTGCACTTGATCTGGATGGATCCTTTCTCCGGAAGGAGCATTACTGGGACAACAGGGCAGTAGGTTGGAGTCTGTGGACGAGGTGGTAGTAATGTAACGTTAACTTCCACTTCATGGTTGTGTTGTGGTTATATAGGAGAATATCTTTATTTGTATTCAGGAGTAATGGAGCATTATGTCATCAACATACTCTTAAATAGTTCAGGAAAAAGTTATTTGTACTATTCCTGCAAAAATTGTTTTAAAAATTAAAAAGTTAAATACATAAAGACAGAAAAATAAAATGGTGTGCCTTCCTGGGAAAATGAAGTCTCTTATGGCAATTAGTTTGAAGGAGATAACATTATATTTATAACAATATATAACAATGACAATAACAATAGCAGAACGTTACTGCACAGATGTCCTTAAAAACAATTATTTGTATTCAAACGTCACTCTTCTCTTTTTTATGAGTTTTGAGAAAAGTGGAGAAAAACCACAGGTAAAATAAACCAAGAACACACTCAATGAAAATGCAACCAAGACTGTCAGTCGCAGGTCTTGTTGATGTCAGGTATCCTCTGATACGATGTGATGGGAATGGCATTCGCCTCTGTGGTGTCCGTCCCCCAAGACCCAGAGAAATCATGAGAAAACACAAACTAGAGGATGTTGTGCAAAATGCCTGACCAGAGTGCTCTTTGCATATGTTGAGGTCATGAAAAACAAAGAAAGACAGAGACTGTCCCAGATGGAAGACTCGGGAGACACGATGACTAAATGTAACGTGGTGACCTGGATGAGCCCCTGGACTGGAAATAGAAATGAGTGGAAGAACTGGGCAAATACAAATACAGTCTGTAGCACAGCTAATGAATAGTACTGCATTTGTATCAAATAGTTCTGATACATCAACTGTACTTATGTGAAATGGGAACATCTGGGAAACTGTCAATTGCATATTGGAGTTCTCTGCACTTTTGCAATCTTCTGTAATTAACATTATTTCCAAAGAAAGGGTAAGCATAGGTATACGTAAACCATAAATAAAGTTGTGGAAAATATTTAATCTTCATTTTCTTGAAAATGCAAATAAAATACCAATGGAATCTATTTGTATTCTTTAACTAGCCAAAAATATAAGTGGCCCTACTATTTTGACCCATAATGGCAAGAAAGTTGTACAAGATCCAGAAACACAAATAACCCAACCTTAGGCTTTTCTTATTTCTTAAAATCTAGAGGATATTATAAATATTTCTTTTACATTGACCTCAGCTGACCTTTCTTTTAAGGTTTGAATCCACCCACCTCGAAAGTACAGAATCCTTTTCCCCCTCCATTGTTTTTTCTCCTTCCTCTCTACTCCTGTATCCTGCTGCCTTCTGCATTCGAACGGGCAGGCTCCAGGAACCTGTGTTTGTTCATCATGTAGGCTCATAAAATAAAGAAACCACATAAACGTATCTCTTGCTGATTATTGTTTTGTTTCTCAAAGCTTCACTTTGTGGCATGTTCCTATTCTAAAGCATCTTCTCAGTGAGAACAAGGAGAGAGAAAATTGGTGGAGATGATAAAAAAAAATCTCACCCTGCTTTAAATCTGCATTTTCTTGCTGGGCAGGGACTGGCCCACGAGTGAATAGATGAGCATTGGAATTACTTTCTAACATAAAAACAATACCAAAATATACCCTAAATCAAGGAAAGCAAGCAGAGCCAAAGAAACCAAATAAACAAAACCAAAATAACAAAAATGACTGGACGGCGAATGCCCAAGAAGCCTGGAAGGAAGTTAGGAAAGATGTTGAATCGCAAGGCTGGCCCCGGGTGTGCTCCGGGAAACTGACTGGAGGCGGGGTAAAATCAGTCAATTTTTTTGTAAAGCCACTTGAAAATATGTACCAAAAGCCATTATCGGATTTGAACCTTTTGCCTCAATCATTCCACATCTGTGAGAGTAGTCTAATTAAATACTAAATCAAAATATGGAACAACAAATCCATTGCTGTATGACTTATAAGTGTGAAAGAATGGAGCTAACTTAAAGGTTTGATGAAAGGAGAATGACTAAATAAATTCAATGGCATATGATGGTATTATGAGGCATGAAAGTTGATGACTGTGAAGATAAAACTTAGAAACCCAGAAAAGTGACCTTTCAAATTGCAACTGCCCTGTCCAGTATGGTGGCCACTAACCTTCTATGGTCTTTGAGCACTGGAAATAGGGTTTGTCCAAATTGAGATGTGCTACAAGAATCAAATAGACTCTGGCTTTTGAAGACTTGGTACAAAGAAAAAGTAAAATACTTCATTAGAATTTTATACTGATTACATGTTGTGATGTATTAGATTTATTGGGTTAAATAAAATACATCAAGGTGAATTTTATCCATTTCTTTGCAAATTTGAACTTATATATGTGGTTTGCATTATATTGCTATTGGAAAGTGCTGGCGTGGAGCCCCTTGAACTCAGGGTTTAATTCTTGGTTATGTAAAACTTAGGTCTAGAAGAGCACATGGCTCATAGTTTGTGCTCATTAAATTTTCTTGACCACCTGATAAATGAGTGATTGTCATATTTATTTTTAAAAGGATATGCAGTTGCATGTACATTAAGCTTTTCACTTGCAGCAGGTCATTGAGGGAGACCACAAGCAGGCCCTGGGCAATCAGAAGCTCCTTACCCCTCCCCTGTCCTTGGAATATATGTTCCGCTGTTCCCACGTGGAAGTTCTTCAAGGACACAGCCTTGAGATAGTGATGTGTCATTGAGCCCATCTGGATGGCACACATGACTGAATGCACTTAAGGCCTCTATAGAAGTTTTTAAGATTCTGGTGGGTGGGTGTGGAGATCTATTCGTATCAGGGTTGCCCAAGATAAGCTCGTATGTAAGTTCCCTTGCTAATTATTAAGTCTGTACCTACCACCCGCCAATCTGGAAAGTGGCCTGCCTCTTTCTTCAGTCTCTCCTTGGCTTCCATGTGCAGGGGCCAGTTTTTGAACCAATACAACTGTAAAATATTCATATAAAAAAAGATAGAAAGATGTTACATAAAATTGAAGAAGCTGTTTGTGGATGGTATGACTTGTGGGCAACTTTATTTTTGAAATGTTCTGCAGAAGAGTTTTCTTCCCATAATTTAAAAGATTATCTTCCTTTTCTTCTTCTTTTAAGAATGAAGGTGGGAATCATGGTTTTTATTTGTTTACTGGTTTGTTTTTTATTTGTTGTAGGGAGAAAAAAGATGCACACATGAACAAAACTTTCAAAGACAGTCAGTTGTGACTCATTTTAGTGGTCTTTCTAATGCAAGAGGGAGTAGATCTCCTATGGGGCTCGGGGAGTGTGGCAATGCTCCTTGGCTAACAGTAGGCTGTTTTGGTCCTGGGCGGAAATCTCTTTGGCCGAGAGCAAGTAAGGGAGATTTTGTTATCTCCAGCTTCTGCAAGGAGCTGCAGTTATTTCTCAAGATCAAGTCGGGGAGAATCCTGAGGGTGAGTAATAGCCGTGCTCTGAGGACTTTCCATCCTGGCATCAGTTTACAACCATGTAGAGCTGATAATACAATAATTCTAGAATAAATACAAGTGGGTACGTAAGTGCCCTTAGAGATGAATAAATCAGAGTGTGTGAGGAGCAGCTAAAACCTTGTCCTTCTAATGTCCTGAGGCATTAAGGTGGATAGTTGCACTGTTGTAGGGTTTTGGGGAAAAAAAAGCTAAGCAAAGTGGCTCTTACACAAAGGCTGAGTGAATTTCTCAACCATTAAAAAAATTCTAGCCTGTGGCAAATTTAACTGATTGAACAGATATCATTTTGAGACTCTACTATGGGCTAGGTATGGTTTTCAAGGCTGAAGATAGAGCAAATAATTCTTACAAAATTCCATACCTTACAGTATTTACATTCTTGTAGGGGTATATCAAGGTAATTCACAAACAGGTATTTAATATATAGCATGTTAGGTGGCTGTAAGTGCTAAGGAGAAAAATAAAATAAGGAAAACAGCAAGTTTTTGGGTAGAAGTTTGCAGTTTCAGATTGGGTGGCCAGGGAAGGCCTCCGAGGAGGTGGCGATATAACAAAGAAAGGCCTGAAGAAGGTGAGAGAACCAAACCTGTAGAGTTTGGTAGAAAAGCATTTTAAGAAAGGGAACGACAATTGCAGGTGCCCTGAAGCAAGAGCTTGCCTGGCATGTTCCAGCAAAAACAAAAGCCAGAGAGGTCTAGGGGAAGCAGGAGAAGATGAAGTCAGGCTATTATGGGGTCAGACTGTGCAGTCTCCAAGTGATCAGGTAGACTTTGGCTTTGCTCTGAGTGAAACGGGAAGATGCTGTAGGGTTTTGAGCACAGAAAAAGATTTGACTTACACGTTACTAGGATCTCACTTCAGAATAGTTAAGCAGGGAAACCAGCTTGGAGTCTTTTGCAGTAAGAGAGAAATGATGGCTTGTATCTGGTGGTGCTCCTGGCGTAAGTGGTCATATTCTGCATGTATCTTGAAGGCAGATTGAATGGGTTTTGTTGACTTACTGGATATAGAGTGTGAAAGAAATAGAGGAATTGATGATGATGCAAGAATTTTTGGCCCAAGCAACTAGGAGGATGGATTTTGCCATTTATATACTCTGGGGAAAATGTAGGAAGGAGAACAGTGTTAGGGGTAGAGGTGCTCAGTTTTGGATATGTTCCTTTTGAGATGCCTTCGAGAGATCCCGAGTAAGGAAGATATCAAATAGGAAATTTACATCTAACTCTGCAGTTTAGAGGAGAATTCCAGATTAATAAATTTGAAGCTATAACTCTGGGTCATCAATTTATAGATGATATATAAAACCTTGAGACTGGATGAGATCAAAGGAGTGAGTGTGGAAAGAGGAAAGAAGTCACGGGACTGATTCCTGGGCTACTATAACTTTAGAGATTGAAAGGTCAGGAAACTACTTGGAAAAGAAAACTGAGAAGGGGTAGCTACTGAGGGAGGAGATGAACTCAGAGTGTGATGGCTGGAGGCAAGTAGGAAGCTGTCTCTAGGGGACAGCAGAGGACAACTGTGTCAGGAGCTATTGACACACCAAGGAAGATGACTAAATATTAACTCTGAGACTTGCAACACACAGGTCACCAATGACCTTACAGTTTACAAATTTCCATATGTGGTAAGGGCAAAAACATAAATATGGGTTGAGATAAATTGAAGACAATGAATATAAACAATTCCTTTATGGCATTTTGCTATAGGAAGGAGAGACACTAAGTGATAACTGAAGGGGGAGTAGGAACTTCTGGCTCCCACGTAGGATGGAGAAAGCTGGACAGAGGCTATTGCTACTGTTACCATGACAAGAAAAAAAAGCCAAGTAATTGACAACTTTTCCCGCAGCATCAGAGAGCGGAGGTCTCAAGGCAAACAAATAATGTGAAATAAAAGAAGAGACCCCTGATGCCTCCAAAGGGAGAGAAACACAAACATTTGCTTACGTGAGGCAGATGTGAGACTTCACACAATCATGGACAAAGGCTTCAGCTAAAATGTGTAATGAGTCATCAATGCTGACTGTTTGCTGGTATGAGAACAGTGAGAGCCACGGATGAAGGTCCTTCAGAAACACTCGCATCCTCTTCTCCACGGAACTCGCTGGGTCTTCGTGAGAAAGACCGAGGGGCAACCTCCCAGGGGAAGGGAATAGCCACATTGCAGAAAAGTGGGAAGCCTTTCCTTGATTTCTTTCCTATCTCCCAACAGGTCAGAAGCTTCAGGCTTCTAGGACAAGGGTACAGAGCCACAGGGAAATCCCCACTGCAATGGGAGCAACAATAAAAAATATTCTATTGCTTTGGGGAGCAGGAAAATGCCCTGGGACCATACCACTCTAAGTGTCCTGCTACTGAGGGAGGGACAGGCACGCTAAGAATCTCCGCCTCTGAGACCCAGTGACGCAGCATCTGCCAAAGGTTGAAGCTGAGCCAGAAGAGGAGAGAATGTCCCCTCTGCCCCCACCACCTGGCTAGCAAGTAGCAGTGGTCTCCAGCTGGGAAAGGGCCACGAGCATGTGGAGAGACTCTCTCTGAGATGCAATTGCAAAGGAAAGAGGTGAAGAGGAAAATAGAAAGAAAACTGTGTTAGATCCCCCAGCCAGCTTAATTCTTGACTAGATTGACTCACACAGTACTTTAAAAACTTATCAAGGGGAACATAAATGCTATTTACCTTAGCCTCTACACAAGAGATCTTTGGCTTAGTCTACACATGATGTTTGCCTTTCAAACAAAACGAAACAACACACAAAAGCAGAAAACAAAACCACACATGCACGTGCACACACACAATCCAAAGTTGAAGTAAAAAAGACTAGCCTCAAGTTATTGCCAATTGTTGAAACTCTCAGACAGGGAATTCAAAATATTTATGATTTATATTGTAAAGGCAATAGTGGCAGGTGAAAAACAAGTATGAACAGATAGAGAATTAGAGCAGAGAGACAGATACCATACACAAATGGAAGCTCTAGAACGCTTTCTAAAAACATGGTCACAGAGATAAAGAATGTCTCTGGATGGGCTCATGAGTAGATTTGCTAAAACTAAGGAAAGCATGAGCAGACTTGAGGATAGGTCAACAGAAATGACCCGAGTGGAAATACCAAAAGGAAAGAGAGTAAAACAAACATACAGGGGCTCCAAGAGCTATGGGACAATATCAAAGGTCTATATATGTAGACTCCAGGAAGGAAAGAGGTGTGCAGGGAAGAAGAAACATTTAAAGATGGAATGGCCAAGAATTTCCCAAAATTAGTGGACACAAAAAATTACAGATCTGGGGGCTCAGAAAACAGCAGCAAATAGTCTCCCCTCAAAACATTCCTAAACTACTTTCTTTCAAACTGCTGAAAATCAAAGGGAAAGAGGAAGCGCTCAGAGAAGAAAGACATTCTGTACAGAAGAGTGGAGACAAGAGTGAATACAATTCTTTTGAACACTACGCAATCCAGATGACAGGCGAGTTAGTCTTTAACATGCATCAAGAAAAACAAACACACAATAAACTCAGAAATTTAAACCCAGGGAAAACATATTTCAAAAACTAAAGAAAAATAAACATTCTTTTTCAGATGAGCAAAAAATGAGAAAATTCAGTTAATAAATGTTAAAGGAAGGTCTTCAGGCGGAGGAATATAACATCAAACAAACTTGGGTTCACACAAAGGAATGAAGAGCACAGGAAATGGCACATAGGAAGGTAAATGTAAATTATTTTTTATTTTAATTGCTCCCTGCTTTTTTCTGTCTAAGAAGATGAGTAGCATAGTGCTATGTGTTTACATCATGTACAAAACCAAAAAGTATGACAATAAGAGCACAAAAGATGGGAGAAGGGATTTGGGAGTGTGTTCTGAGGTCCTTACCCTACACATGAAGGTTTACTCTTGAAGGTGTATACTGTAAGACAACCAACAAAGAAGCAGAAATAATAAGTCAATAATGGAGATAAAACAGAATAAAAATGCCTAATTTAATAGAAGGTGGAAGAAAATTATTTTCCTGTTATCACTTCATACCTTTTCCTTGTGTATTCCAAACAGCCAGGAGTATATTTTTAAGAGCATGCATTTTTTTGTTCATTCTCTACGTACTGCATCCCAAATTCTCCCCTTGGGCTTCTCCAGCCACCATGCCAGCTGACCGTTCTTGCTGACTATGCCTCATCGATGTTGACCCTCTTGTTTTCTTTTAGTCTCAGCTCCTTCCTGAATCAGAACCTTCACAACTGGTGTTTTCTCTGCCAGGAATGCTCTCTCCCAACCTCTTTACCTGCCAAATTCTCCTCACCCTTCAAGTTTAAATTTACCTATTCATTTCCTCAGGGAAGTTTTCCTTGACCCCTGAGGCTGAAGCTAAACTGTGAAATAGTTTCTCAGGACTCTAATTGTCCTTCGAAATACTCGTTAACATTGTAATTATTGATTTATTGTTTCAGGGTCTTTTGACAATGGCACCTGCCTTTATAGTTCTGTCCATTCTGATTACTCCTCTTGGTTCTGTGGTCTCTCTTATTTATCACTTATATCCCAGGGTCTTGCACAATGCCTGACATAGGGGGATCAATTAATTAAATAAATGAACGAAGTAGAAAGACATAAAGAGAAGAAGCAATTAAGTTATGGGGGAAACTGTAACAGTTGAAAAGCATTGGTATAATTATGCAATGAAAGCAACATATAGCAGGCTCTTAAGTGTTCATCTGATAGGAATATAGAAAGCAGTCTATCAGTTTCAAAGGAGGAAACTGAGCCAAGACTGCTTGTGACTTATTTCTGCTGTCACACGCCTAATAGTTAACAGAATGAAGCAGCCCCAGATTCCAAGAGTATAAACCCAGTGCCCTTTAAGATAGAAAATTCTGCTTCTGTAGGTCCAAAGAATGCTAAATGATAATAAAGCAACCGGATTGTGTAATAAGTCCATCATTTGCATAGAAATATGGGGAGGGTCATCCTGAAATAGACCCCATGTCAATTTAGCCAGGTGTTCTAGAAGCTCTAGTAGTTTCTGATGTCAGTTTCGAAGGTGAGTTCTATGTGAATCCTCTTCCACTAATGTCCTTCTTACTCGTAAACTTGTCCATCAATTTTGCATCACTTTTATTTGCTGCCAGGCTGCTCTTACATCAGTGGATTTTTAATTTAGGCATGCTTCACTACTCCGCCTCTCTCTCTCTGTTCTCAGGCTTCCCTATTCCTTGAGACACTATATTGAAATTAGGTCAGTTAATAACCCTACAATGGCCTCTAAGTGTTCAAGTGAAGGAAGAGTTACACATCTCTCACTTTAAGTCAAAAGCTTAGATTGAGCTCAGTAAGGAAGGCATGTCAGAAGCTGAGACAGGCTGAAAGCTGGGCCTCTTGCATAAACAGCCAAGTTGTGGATGGAAAGGACAAGTTCTTGAAGGAAATTAAAAGTGCTGCTCCAGTGAGCACATGAATGATAAGAAAGCAAAACAGCCTTATTGCTGATACAGAGAAAGTTTTAGTGTCTGGAGCGAAGATCAAACCAGCCACCATGTTCCCTTAAGCTGAAGCGTAACAGTCCAGAGCAAGGCCCTAACTATTTTCAATTCTGTGAAGGCTGAGAGAGGTGAGGAGGCTGCAGAAGAAAAGTTTTAAACCAACAGAGGTTGGTCCATGAAGTTTAAGGAAAGAAGCATCTCGGTAACATCAAAGTGCAGGTGAGGCAGCAGGTGCTGATGGGGAAGCTGCAGCAGGTCACCCAGAAGATCTTGTTACAATAATTAAGCAGATGAGGATGGCTACACTAAACAACAGATTTCAGTGTAAGTGGAACAGCCTCACATTAGAGGATGCCATCTAGGACTTTCATAGCTAGAGAGGAGAAGTCAATGCCTGGCTTTAAAGCTTCAAAAGATATGCTGAGTCTTTTGATAAGAGTGAATGCAGCTGGTGACTTTAAGTTGAAGCCAATGCTCGTTGACCATTCTGAAAATCCTAGGGCCCTTAAGAATGATGCTAAATCTACTCTGCCTGTGCTCTGTAAATGGAACAACAAAGCCTAGATGACAGCACATCTGTTTACAACATAGTGTACTGAATATTTTAAGCCCACTGGTGAGACCTACTGCTCAGAAAAAAATTCCTTTCAAGATATTACTGTTCTTCACAAGGTACCTAGTCACCCAAGAGCTCTGATGGATATGTACAAGATTACTGTGGCTTTCATGCCTGCTAACACAACATTCATTCTGCAGCCCTTGGACCAAGGAGTAATTGTGACTTTCAATTCTTGTCATTTAAGAAATACATTTCCTAAGGCTGTGGCTGCTGTAAGGGACTCCTCTGTTGCATCTGAGCAAGGTAACTTGAAAACCTCATATGAAGAACCCACCACACTAGATGCCATTAACAACATTCATGGGGAAGACGTCAAAATATTAATATTAGCAGGAGTTTGGAAGTTGATCACAACCTTCATGGATGATTTTGAGGGATTCAAGCCTTTGGTGGAGAAAGTAACTGTGGATGTGGTAGAAATAGCAAGAGAACTAGAATTAGAAGAGGAGCCTAAAGATGTGACTGAATTATTGCCATGTCATAACGAAACTTATATGGACAAGGAGCTGCCTCCTATGGATGATCAAAGAAAGTGGTTTCTTGAGATGGAATCTACTCTTGGTGAAGAAGCTGAGATTGTCAAAATGATGAAGTATTTAGAATATTGCATAAACTTGGTCAATAGGCAGTGGCAGGGTTTGAGTGGTTTGATTCCAATTTTGAAAGAAGTCCTACTGTGGGTGAAATGCTATCAAACAGGATCCCATGCTACAGAGAATTCATCCCCGAAAGGACAAGTCCACAGACGCAGCAAACTTCATTGTTGTCTTTAGGAAATCCCCACAGCCACCCCAGCCTTCAGCATCCACCACCCTGGTCTGTCAGCAGTATCAACACTGAGGCAGGACCTTCCACCAGCAAAAAGATTGTGACTCACTGAAAGCTCTCATGATGGTTAGCATTTTTTAGCAATAAGGTTTTTCTTTAATAAAGGTATGTACTTTTTTTTTTTACACGTAATTCTGTCACATGCTTAATAGACTACAATATAGTCTAAACTTCACTTTTCTGTGCCCTGGGAAACCAAAAAGCTCATCTGACTTGCTTTATTGCAACACTCACTTTATGGAGTGGTCTGGAACTGAGCCTGCAAAATCACTGAGGTTTGCCTGTACGAATGATCTACTGAGTGAATATGTACTTATTTTCATTGTTTTTCATTTGCATCGCTCAGGGGACAAAGGTTCAGAGAAGCAGTCTAGGAGTGTAGAATTAGCAGAGGTCTTGCATCTTGGATCCTGGATCCTGACTATACCCTCCAAGCCTGAGTTACATAATCTGAAATGCAAGGATATTAATACCTACCTACTAACATAATTGGAAGTTAAAATGAATTAATATGTATAAAAGGCCTGACACGTCAAAATGTAATCAGTTAATATTAACTTCATTCCCAGCCTAGTCTTTCTAGATTTGGGGAACTAACCATTTCACTCATCTGTCTGTTATGATTCTAAATTTTGATCATGAATCTTTCAACTCAGTCTTTTCAAATGGCATAGTCTAAATCTCTTTAATTTCTGTCACTATACTGTTTCTGACCATTCAAATTGTTCTTTTTGGTCTTCTCTACTTCTGATATACTCTTACAATATCTAAGTCAATATTCCAGGTGTGGGCCACCAAAGTTTATAGGTGGGAGGTTAAAGTTCCTTAGTGTCTGTATTAATGATGGATTATTTTAAATTCTAAGAAAGAATATTTCATAAAACAGATAAACTAGGGATTCACATATTTACTTCTTAGGTATTTATTGATCATCTATTTTTGTATATAAATTAGGGTTGTCTGATAACAAATAAAAACACAGGGTGCCCAGTTAACTGGGTATCTTGTATTGTATTTGGCAAACCTAACATAGATAAGAGCTGATGTCTGTATAAGAAAAAAAATTAAGGTGAGGTTTCTGCCCCAAGGGAGTTTTTTTGTTTTGTTTTTACAAGTTAAGGAGAAAACTAACCAAGCAAAGTATGGAAACAGAGAGTTACAAATGAATGGTGTATAAGTCTCTTGAGCACCAAATAAAGGCACCACAGTTGGGTGGGCTGCCTCAGCAGAAATTTGTTCTCCCATAATTCTGGAGGCTAGAAGTCTGAAGTCAGGGTGTTGACAGTGCTTATTCTTTCTGAGGGACACTGAGGGAGAGGGTGTCCCGTGCCTCCCCCCTTACTTCTGGTGATGGCTAGCAGGCCTTGGCTTGTAGCATTGCTGCAGTTTCTTAGTCTCGTGGGATTCTCCCTTGATTTGGTGCCCAAGGAAGTTAAACACCATTCATTTGTAACTCTTTGTCTCTGTACATCTTCTCCTCTCCGTATGAGGCGCCCGTCATATTGGATTAAGGCCCTTCCAGTGACCTCGTGTTGACTTGAGGACATCTGCAAAGACCCTGTTTCAAAATAAGGTCACATTCAAGGGTACCGGGGGTGAGGACTTCATTGTGTCCTTTTGGAGGACATAGTCCAACCCCTAACAGCTGGTATGGGTATTTCAGGCCATAGAATTCAGAGAAAGGGCAATTGGTTGTGGGAAGGAATGATGATAAAGGCCTGTATCAGTGCCAAGAATTAATTGAGCTTCAGAGAAGACAAGTAGGGACCCTGTGGCACCTTACTACACTCATGGACAGCGACTGCAATGGGGTGTGTGGGGGGGACTCGATAACGAGGTGAATGTAATAACCACATTGTTTTTCTTGTGAAACCTTCATAGAGTGTGTATCAATGATGCCTTAATTAAAAAAGAAAAAGAATTAATTGAGCTTGACTTTGAAAGGTGTGGAGACCTTGGAGAGGAGTGGAAGGGCTGGAAGTGGGTGGTGGACCAGAGGCTAGTGGAGGACTCGTTGCCCAGGAATGGAAGATGCACGCTGTGGTTTACTCAGGGTCATCGCACTCACACTGCATGGTAATTAAACCATCTCAGCTCGGAAGGAAGCAGTATCGCTAGGACGCAGATTCCTTTCGTCCCTAAAATTCAAATTGCTCAGTGTTAACTTGGTGTTGGCCCCACCCCAGAGACGCTAGAGGGACCAGCTGCAGAATGTTCCGGAGACACCTCTGTACCCTGGAGGAAGGAACCTCTCTAATTATATTGCAGCCCAACATGAGGTTCTATTTAAAATCAAACATTTATGCAAAATAAGGTGTGAATTATAAGCAATTGGTACAGTTAGAATGTTATATACTACTAGAAATGATTAAACTTTCTAACATTTTAGGAAATCTGCATGTAGTGAAGTTGGTCTGCATGAAATGAGCAGGAGAAAGGTATAAGAAACCAGTGTAGGACACATATTCAGCTGGTGTATCATTTTTCTAGTGTATCACATGGTCTTGCACCATATTTTTATGTGCACTAAAGGTTTTAGAACTGGCTTTCCAAATTCTTCAAGGAACCAGATGAAATTCAATTTAAATAATAATTCATAGAAGGGATAGAAGATTAAAGGGACATGCCACAGGGAACCCACTCAGTCCCCTTTGCTCCCTTGATGAGGTCCCCTCTGGATATGTGTTTATTTTCTCACATTCCTCCCTCCACCTCCCCTCACCCCATAATTAGTCAATTAAATCAAGTTTATGTGAAGCTTATTTTATGTCCGTTTACCTTAGAATTAGTAAATTATACCAAGCTAAGGTTTTCTTTTGGCTGATTTTTCAAAAAATCATTTGAAAGGAACAGGAAACTCTAACAATCAAAATGAGTTCTTCCCTATTGGTTATCAAGTTACCCCTCCCTGTTGCTCCCTGTTGCCCCAAAAAGGGGATGCATAGGAGAGGGAAGGATATGAGGGAGCCCCTTGTCTCCGATGTTAATTCCAGTTCTGTGACGGAGGCTGCCAACCGAGGTTTGGGTTTGGAAGCTTATGTCCATCAACACAAGGCTGATATCCACAGACATAGGTATTTCCTCCCAATTACCTTCCTGGTTGTCCAGATAAACTTCTACAAGCCTGGAAAAGTCCCATGTGCTCAGGGAGAAAATAAGGACTTGCTTGCTTTCCATTAAATGTATCGTTCTTTAGAGAATGAATTTTTAAGAAAGCAGTGGACATAAATATTTGCATCCATTATTATGATGTTGAAATCTATGGGCAGCTTAGTGCAAAAGTTACACAATCAAACAGTCACCGCTTACAAGAAACCTGGGTCCAGTGGCACACCTTGTCTGTAGCGTCCAACTAGTATCAGAAAACCTGCAGCTGCCTTGGGTCTGTCTAGGCCTCAGTAAATCTGACTCAGTGAAACTGGGGAACTCTGAGTGCCCTGCTCTGCGACCACTGACAAAGCCCCTGGAGCTCTCCTTCTGCCAAAAAGTGTAACTTAATCCATCTTCATTCTGAATAGAATGTTTTTCCTGCTTCCCACACATCAAATGAATGGTGGCCTTCGTCTTTCTAACTTTTCAGGACCTCTGTGGGCTCCTTTCTTGATTCCAGCTTTACCAGCTTGTGTTAAAAGTCTACATCCCCAGGTTATTTGTGATATGCACATAGCTGGGCTCCTTATCTGCACAGAAAGGAATAGCAGCTCAGGATTTAAAAAAATCCTCCTCTTCCCTAAGGGATTGGAAAACTTCTTTTATTCTAGAACATCTTAAAAACATATAAAGAAAGGAAAAGAACCCAGGGTATCAACACTTACAGGCAATCGTTTTTAGTATTTTAGTTTATATCTTTCCAATCTTGCTGTTTACTGCATATTTTATTCTGTAAAGTTGTGTTTGTATTCTCTCTGGAATGGGGTGTGTGTGTGTGTGTGTGTGATTTGCTTGTTTTCACTTAACACTATTCATCAGAAGTGGTATAAGCGACACGGTCATGAATGTAGGCATGGGGGCTCTGGGCAAACAATGTGTGGGCTCAAATCCTGATTCCCCTATTTCTGCAAACTTGGTGAAATAATTCAACTTTTAAAAATCTTAGTTTCCTCATCCATAAAGTGAATATAATTACTGTCTGTATTTCAGGGAGCTATTGGAAAAATCAAATGACATAAAGTGTGTAAAGCATTCATATACTCTATTTACCTGGCATATAGGGGTCCCCAATAAATGTTAACTACTCCATTTCTCCTATCCTTTTAATATGTTCAGAAACGTAATTTTATGTGATTGCATAAAATTTTACCCTTGCTATATATTATAATTTGGTTATCTGTTCTCTTATGTTTATACATTTAGGTTGCTTCAAGTTTTTGCCTTTATAAATAATCTTGGGGTAAACTTCTTTGTATGAAAAGATCTCCCCATAGTTCAGCATATGTTCTGGATTATCTCAGTTCCAACAAAGTAATATACCTGGGCAAGCAGATGAACATATTGCCAGTTTCTTTCCAGAGGAGGTGTAGCTAGTGCGTCGATGTCTCCATGGCTGCGGCAGGATGGGACTGTTGCCGGCCGATGACATGTTTGTGGAGGTGTGCGTGTTTGTACACTTAAAAATTATTTGATAGATTCTGTGATCATCAAAAAATTTAAACAGTTGTGGTGGCCTGACTATTTTTAAAGGAACTTGAACTCCTCTGGAATTTGAGCACTGTGGGGTAAGTGAGATTATAAATTGATTTGCTCCAATATCAATGGGGCTGGAGGAATCCGTGGGCTGAGACACGGTGGAAGCTGTTGGAGGGGTTGAAAAGTTTACCCTTCTTCCCTTCTAGGTTCTTTGGCTGGTCTAGTAATTAAGTTGACATAATACAGAGTAATGGTAAAAAGACAACAGAAAGTTTAATAACATTTATACCTCGAATGTACATGGGAGAGACCCAGGAAGGCTTAAGTAATTCTCTGAAATGGCTGAAGGCATCACGTTAAAGACCATCTTCAGCTGGAGATAAAGGAAGAGGCTCGGCTGGGCTCTCGGTCATGGTTGGTGACTGGGAAAAGCAGAGGGAACTGGAGTACTGCTCGTGTAAGTTTGTACCTTCTCCATTGGTAACAGTTTCTAGAGATGGAGTCACGCCCATTTTCTGGGTCCAGAGAGGGAGACACCCTTATAAATGGAGACTTCCCTTACGATTGTAAACATCTCGTACAGAAGGGTCATGTCTAGTCAGTTTTCTGACCTTTTCTTGTGTCTGTAGTTTCTTAAAACTAAGTAGCTTTAAATAATCAATATACCAAAAAGGCATATTTTGGGGTGGTAAAATTTGTTTCTCTTCACTGTTCAGACATGACACACGTTTTTTAACCACCCTGGAAACCTCATGGATGGTTTCACTACCTTATACCCTGCTTTATTGTATTACCTGGATTGCATGCCATGCTCTGTCATATACTGGATGGGGACCCTCCGTTTATCCAAATACACTCCCCCAAAGAATCACTCCTCCCAATATTTATGCCCTTCTATAGCCTCTGCCTGTGCGACACATAGGATAGGACAGAAGTGGTGCTTCATTGCGTGCCTTCTGAGGCAAAGTCATAGGAGGACTGGCAGCTTATGCCTCAGTCTCTTGGAAGGTAGGCGCCCTCTGGTGAGAAGCCAGCCATCACTCTGAAACTGCCGTGAGGCAAGGAATGCGAGCTCGCCATGTAGGGAGTCACATGGGCAGAGAGATGCAGCTCCTGGTCTTTCTGTCTCTTCGGCTGAGGCCCCAGAAATGTGAGCATAGAAGCCATACTGGACATTAAAGTTCAGTCAGATCTTCAGGTAAGTCTGGCCCCAGCTGCTGTTGAACCATGAACACGTGAAAGAGCAGAAGTGGTAATGACCCAGGTGAGCCCAGTCAACTCATAGAACCGTGAGAGATAATAATAAATCATTGTTTAAGCCACTGCAATTTAGAGTGGCTCATGGTGTAGCAGTAGGGAACCAGTGCAGTGAATTAACACAAAAGAAACACGAGATCTTTGGTTTGAAGTACTCCATCTCTGAAAATTAGCATTAAGTATACATTGGAGCTGTCACGGATAGCTTTTGTCAAAATGGAAATAGAGTCATGCAGGACAGCGTTCCAAATTAATTGATGCTGAGTGGAGGCCATCAAGAAATGAGAAGGACAGAAGGGTTCCCACGGTGTGGGTGGTGTAGAGAATTGAGAGAGGCCTGGAAAAATGCTGCTGGAGAATCCGTCAAATACGGCGTCCAAGTCCCGGGTTGAGGTGACCTTGGGCTTTGTGGAGCCTAAGAGATGAGATGTTCGGAAGGACAAATTAAGGCTTAAATTCAAGGCTTCTTTGCCTTGAACGTCTGCCCTGCTACAGACTGACAGGTCTTTGTTTCTGTCTCATACAGTGTCGGAGGGGCCATTATTGAAGGGCAGTGTCAGTATAGTTCACTCATACTGATTTTATATTTGAGTAATTTAGTAACATAATGTCTGTGTATTTCAACACCAGTGATGTTTTCACAGAGTATTATCTTTGTGAGTTTTAAGGTGGGTACTATCTCCAATTTTTATTTTTTAAATATTTGCTGTATTTTTACTTTGCAGATGTATATATATAATTGGCAATTAAGATTCTATGCTAGGGCTACAGAGGACGAAGGAGAAGGTACTTGACTAAAAAATATACAAGTGACAAGATGAGAAACTTTTGTTTTATTTAGGGTTTTAGTCACTCTTCTTCTTCCTGGGTGGCCCCCAAACAATACTGAGTTTATGAATGTCTCTGAGGAAGGTTCATCTGCAAGTTTATGGACAGGAAATTATCGTGAAGTGCCACTAATGAAACCATCAGCCCGTGTTCTGGACAATTGAGGGGGAAGATCCAACTCCCTTGAGCTTTTTCTGTGAGGGATGAGATCCCAATATAAAAATTAATACTGGGAGGCCTATACCCTTGACATTGGATATATTATCACTTTCTTTCTACTTCCAAATTATAATCAAAGTCATCTGTTGCCCCAGTGCAGGCTGTTTATTTTTTGAAAGAGTTTTGTTAAGATTTTTACTACATGGACTTAATTATGTAATTACATAACAGACCTGGTAACTGCTTCAGAGGAACCATTCTAATCTATGAGGTACCTAAGATAGTCTTTAAAGAACATCTAATTACATAATTACAATGCCTAATAGACCAGAATAACAGGTAGCAGGAATATCTCTTGGAGCCATTAGAGAAACCTTATGGCCTTTAGGGCATATAATATCAGTTATGAAAATAACCCCACTATTATGTCATTATGTAACTGCATATAATGGCCAAGGAGGTGTTAATGGTAGATATAATAAATATTATGTGCATATTGCTTTTTTGCTATGAATGACTTTCTTAATTAAAAAAAAATACGTAGAGGCAATTGGAAATGTCTCTCTCCTGTGAGATGGAAAAAAACTGATATTTTAGGTACAGTGTGGCTGTGACATTTGAAAGAAAAATTTTAAAAAGAAATTATTAACCATATCAGGTTAATTATAAAAGCATGCATATTCATTTCAAAACTACAAAAATACATCTAAGATTTCTGAGTAGACAATTCAAACTATATTCACATAATTTAATCTGATGTACTATACTTCCTGTGTAGTAATGAAAAAAATTCAGGAATAAAACGAAAGCATATCAGAGCCTTGAAATACTATGATTGCTTCCGTTATATGCTAGGGGATGAAGGTTCTGTTGAAATCTGGACAGTTCATCAAAAGGAAGAGTGAGTTTTAACCAAGGCGGTGGTGTTCAAACATTTTGGAGTTGGTAATATCATACTTTACTATCTGTTGAGAAATATATAGACGAACACTAACATTTTAACTATAGATTATGGAACTCATAAGAGATATGTCTTGGTTGTTTTATGAGCAAGAGGCTTTTTTTTAGTTGTGTGTTTTAAAAGATACATTTTAATTTTTTTTTTATCTTTCAATTTATTTTATTTTAGTATCATTAACCTACAATTACATGAGCAAT
>JAQQAC010015287.1:16429684-16450330 GCA_029783875.1 Phataginus tricuspis
TCTTTGATCTTTGCCATCTTGATTATTATGTGTCTTGGTGTTGTCTTCTTTGGGTCCCTTGTGTTGGGAGATCTGTGGGCTTCCGTGGACTGTGAGAGTATTTCCTTCCCCAGTGTGGGGAAGTTTTCAGCAATTATTTCTTCAAAGACACTTTCTATCCCTTTTTCTCTCTCTTCTTCCTCTGGTACTCCTATAATGCGATTGGTCCCACAGTTCTCTTAATATTCTTTCATTCTTAGAGATCCTTTTATCTCTCTCTGCCTCAGCTTCTTTGTATTCCTGGTCCCTGTCTTGTAATTCCTTGATCGTGTCTTGAACCTGATTCAATCTGCTGTTGAGCCTGTCGATGGCTTGTCTCATTTCTGCATTGTCTTTCCTCACTTCCCTCACTTCCTCCCTCAGCTCTTGCACATTTTTCTGTAGATCTGTCAGCATGGCTATGACTTTTATTCTGAATTCTTTTTCTGGCAGACTGTGCATGTCCATTTCTTCAGCTTCTTTTTCTGGGGTGGTGTTTGTCTGAAGCTTTGTCTGTATCATATTCTTCTGTCTTCTCATGACTATAGAATTGTTTGTTGGTAGCAAAGAGAGATAAGAAAGGAGAGAAAGGAAAAGAAAGGAAATTTCTACTAATAATAAAAAAGTAAAAGGAGAGAGAGAGAGAGGAAAAGAAAAGAAAGAAAAAGAAAAAGCAGCAACATGTAAAAGAAAACAGCAACAACAACAACAACAACAACAACAACAACAAAACAAAAAACAAAACAAAAAAAACCCCACCAAAACGCCCACCGGGGGTGGTTTCTGTGTGAATGCTGTAGGTGGCGCTATTGCTCCACTATTCCAGAGCCGTGGCCACGTCGCTCCACACGGCCCTTTAAAGCTGTGGCCAGGGTGATAATGAATGGGAGGCTGTTGAAATAGAGGGAAAGAAAAAAAGGAAAAGAAAGGGGAGAAAAAACAATAACAACAACAAAGAAAGCCACAGAGAGTGGGTTCCGCGCGAGTGCTGTAGGTGGTGCTGTTGCTCCACTATTCCAGCGCCACTCTATAGTTCTGGCTGGGTTGGAAACAATGGGAAGCTGTTGATCTCCGTGGGGGTCTCAATGGCAGGCACCCTTTCCCAGTCGCCAGCCAAGGGTCCAAAGCTCCCCAGGACTCCCAGCGTGCTCGGCTCAGTTTGCAGGGCTATCCGGCCCCACTACTGAGCTCCTGTCTCTTTAAGACCGCTGAGGTAGAGCGCGCGCTTTTCTTCCCTTTTTTTCTCCTTTCTTTTTCCTTCCCGGAGCCTGCCGCGGGCAACTTGCACGTTCCGGGCTGGGATCCTGTGCCCTCTGTCTCTCCTATCTCCGCTACACCGCAGGCTGTGTGTCGGTGCTCCCGGTGCAGACTTCCACTACCTCCCGGCTCTGAATCCTCTCCTCCCGCTGGAGCGCTGGGGGAGAGGAGCGCTCGGTCCGCTCGCGGCTCCGTACCTTACCCGCCTTGCCGGGACTCCCGCCGGAGTGCTGGGGTGGAGGGGCGCTCTGGTCTCGCTGGATTGCGTTTCCGTCCCGCCTCGCCGGGTGCCGAGTCCTCTCTCCGGAGTGTCTGGCCGCCCGAGCTCTGGGGGAGGGGAGCGCTTGGTCCCACCGGGTCGCAGCTCCGTATCCCGTCCGCCTCAACGGCTGCCAAGTTCTCACAGGTGTAGCTGTACGCTGTGCACTTTCTTGTGTATTCTGGTCTCTCTTTTAGGGATAGTTGTATTTGCTGTATTTTCGTGAATAAATATAATGTTGGGAGGAATTTTTCTGCTGGTCCGTTCATGTCGCCATATTCCCGGAAGTCAGGATACATTTTAATTTTAAAAGCCCAGAATCTGTAAAAATATTATATGGTTGATCTATCATTACTTATTAAAAATTTTCATACTAAAGTTCATACCTGGCAACAGAACAAAAAAAACAAAAAGAGGCTATGGCTGGAAATAGGTCCTGATACATATTAAATCTGCTCTCCCATTGCTTTCTGTTACTTTGGTCTGGTTTGCATGAGAACTTACATACGTTGGGCAAAAAATTCTAGAATTATCTGTCATAGGTATAGCCTTGTATTCTGAGACCACTGGTATGTAGAGAAATAGTTGGCATCTGCAAATAAACACTTCAAATGGTGCGCAGAGCCAGAAATTTTGGGGAGATTTTTCAAGGCAATATTATGATAAAATTATGCAAGTTTTAGTCACGACAAATATTTAAACAATGCATTTCTAAATTCACCTGGGGACAGTTGTGAAAGTATGGTTGTATTATATCTTATTTAAAAAGTCAGATTTTGCTTGATATACATAAACTCCCTTTCCTTACATATCTTCTCTTCTCCAATAAAATTTGAGTGGCTTTCAAAATCCACAGTGTTGGACTGAGTTCTGTACATGGGAATATTCATATGAACATCTCAAGCAAATACAGTTTCTTGTTTTCTTAGGTCTGAAATATTTCCTCACTGAATAATGTCAGTCCATTATTCAAGATGGACAGCATATATGAACTGTATTTCATATATGCTAGCCCAACACTGTGGGGTAATAGTTAATGTCCCTCACCCTCATTGATAGTCTCAAATAAAACACAATAACAACCAGAAGCAGAATGACACATCCCATATACTTTTCAAAATTATTATTCTGCTAAATGAAAGGTGAGAGAATTCTGGATACAACCAGAATAACAGGGACCAGATTTACTCTCTCACCCTAACCAAATAGGAAACCAGACAAAGTATATAGAACAATTATTCTCAGACAGTACATGACAGCACAGTCATTGTGCCTTATTACAAGGTAAACTGTATAAATTCCCTAATTTACCACCCAGAAGCTGTATTCCCTATGCTGTGCAGGGACAGAGGAAAACAATTAAAGCAAAGGAATCTTGACATTGACTGGAGTTCAGAGAGGCCAAAATACTGGAACAAAGGGAACCCCACAAAGATAGAGACTGAAAAATCTGCAGAGGTGTCCTCTTGAGTCTTTGGCAGAGTATTAATCTGCTTATATAGGAGAATAAATGATCTAAAGCTAGAGAGTGAGCCATTGGAAATAAGTAGGCTAAACAATTCCTAGAGTTATCCATGGGCTGAGGACAGTTTCTACTTGTGTGCATCATAGTGGAGAGATTCAATAACAAATGAGGCTTTGGGTAAAACACTTAGGAGTAAATAATCTTAAAAGTGGGGTTAAATTATTACTGGAATAAATCATGCTCTGTACGTAAACTAATAAAGCTTAAAAGCAATCCTATATGGAAACAAAATAAGACCAAGTAATCTAATTGCATCCCAAAATAGTCATTTAAAGGATTACAACAAAATCCTCCACCCAACAGCATAAAATTCACAACATCCTGCATCCAAAAGAAAATTGGAAGGCATAAAAGAGTTAGGAAAATATGACCCATAACCCAGGAAATAATCACTCAGTAGACTCAGACCCAGAAATAACAGAAGTGATCAAAGCAGCAGACAATGATGTTAAAAATAACTATTATAAAATATTCTTCATATTCAGAGAGATAGAGGAAAGCATGAACTCTATGAGAGATATAGAAGATATAAAAGAACTCAAATGAAACTTCTAAAAATTAAAAATAAAATACTTGGAATAAAAAATACACTGGCTTGGAATAAGAGCAGACTAGACATGGCAGGAAAAAAAATCAGTCACCTTGAAAAAAGCAATAACATATTTACAAAAAGAAGTAAAAAGTGGGGTTGGGGAAAGAATGAAAAAGAAGAAAAAGAATAGAGGGCCAGCAACCTTTAGGAACCCCTCAGGCAGCCTAACATTGTCTAACATGTGTGATTGGCATCCTAATAGTGAAAAAAACAGAAAGGAGGCAGGCAGAAAAATATTTGAAGAAATAATGAGCAATTTTTTTCCACTTGGAAACCCACAGATTGAAGAAATTCATTGCATTCAGCATAGAGGAAACAAAGAAAAACATGCTAATGCACATTGTAATCAGATTGAGCATACATACAAAAGAAAAGATAAAGAAATCTTAGTATTGTTAGAGAAAAACAAAGGAACAAAGATAAGAAAGACAGCCGCTTCATCAGCAGAGGCCTCCAAAGCCAGAAGACAATGGAACAATGATCTTTAAAGTACTACAAGGAAAAATAAAAGGGCCTGCCAATCTAGTGGTGATGAACTCAGTATCTGGTGATTGGGAGGACAGGCTGTGGTAGATTTTACGACTAATGATCCTTTCTGCCAGGGCCTGGTGCTACCTGTTGAAATTGTGGCAGTGTGAATGAATGTCTTAGCCAAAGAAATATGGTAAAAGTGATGTGTCACTTTAGAACAGAAACTCTAAGAACAATGTGTCTCTTTTCATGTTTTCTTAAGACAGGGAAGGTTCTAGAGACAAGCAGGTCCCTCAGCCTAGGATTGCAAATAGTGATGACATGAAGCAGAGCTACACCTGAACCCCAGATGGCATATGAGAGGAGCAAGAGATAGAACTATTGTTACAAACCATGACATTTTGAAGCTATTAACACAGTCTTGCCTCCACCATCTTAACCGATACAGGCTTAACTGATACAAGGTATCCAACTGATTTAAGATTAACTTGGGAGAAGTGGTCCAAGATGGCAATGCAGGAAGACCCTGAGCACATCTCTTCCTATAGACATACCAAATATACACATACATACAGAGAAGTTACTCCTGAAGAAGAACCAGGGGCTGATTGAATAGCTTCTGCACAACAAATGATAGAGGGTCCACACAGATAAGGGTCCAAGAGATAGACACGTGGTAACTCCACACCCCATGCAGGGACCTGCACTAGGCAGGGATATCACTGAGGAGCCTGTATGTAGACTTCCCTACCATGGGGCACAGTGGAAAAAATGATGGTTTAAAGAGCAACTAGAGTAAGAAAGGGAAATCCATTTATTAACCCTAGAGAGCCTGCCAAATGGACAAGGAAACTGCTAGAACCCTCTCTGGCATGAGAGAGACTGGCAAACACCATTTTTAATGTTCCATCTCCACCTCGATAGGGTGGGCAGGAGCAGGGGCCAGGCAATCTGGCCTGCCTGTTGGGGCTGCCCTAGCAGGCTTCAGGCTCCTGGCCCGCCCAGCTCCAGCCGTCTTGCCAAGGCAGACTCTGGCATTATGCACACCAGGATTCCTCCAAGTCTGTGTCCAGCCCAGCTGTCTTGCAAAGGTGGCCCTAGCATAGTATTCCCTGGGACTCCCACCAGCCTAGGCCCTCTCCAGTTTCAGATTTCCTACTGGAGATGCTGGTATGGTGTACCCTAGGACACCCCCAGCCTGTGCCTTCTCCAGTTCCTGCTGTCCTGCCAAGGAGGCCCTGGTGCAGCTTGCCCCAAGATTCCCCTAGCCTGCACCTGATCCAGACGCCCTGTCAAAGCAACCCCAGAGCTGTGTGCCCTGGGGTCCCTGGCCTGCATCAGCTCAAGCTAGCCATTTTGCCTGGTGTGGCATGCCCCAGCACTCCTTATCATGTGCACACTCCAGCTCTAGTCATCCTTTCAGGGCGGCCCCAGAGTGGCGTGCCTGGGGCCCACCTGGCCCGTGCTCACTCAAGCTCCAGTCATCCCTTCAGGACAGCCCTGGATAACTACATACAGAAGAATGAAACTGGACAACCATCTTATGCCATATGCAAAAATAAATTAAAAATGGATTAAAGACTGACTGTTAAGACCCGAAACCATAGAACTCCTAGAAGAAAACATAGGCACTAAGCTCTTTGACATGAGTCTTAACAATATTTTTGTGGACCAGTCTCAGGCAGGGACAACAAAAGCTAAAGTAAACAAATGGGGTCATACCAAACTCAAAAGCCTTGGCAAAGGGAAAGAAATCTTCAACAATGAGAAGGGCAGCCTACTGAATGGGAGAAGATAATCTCAAGTCACACATCCAGTAAGCTGTTAACATCCAAGATATGTAAAAAACTTACACAACTTAAAAGAACAAACGCCTCCATTAAAAAATGGACAGAGGGTTGAATAGGCATTTTTTTGCAAAGAAGACATACAGATGGCCGATAGGCTTATGAAAAGATGCTCAATATCATCAGGGAAATGCAAATCAAAACCACATTCAGATATCACCTCATACCTGTCAGATTGGCTATTATCAAAAAGGCCAAAACATAAGCTTTGGAGATGATATGGAGACAAGGGAACCCCCGTGAAGTGTTGGTGGGAGTGTAAA
Organism: Phataginus tricuspis; assembly: GCA_029783875.1. Taxonomy (NCBI): domain Eukaryota; kingdom Metazoa; phylum Chordata; class Mammalia; order Pholidota; family Manidae; genus Phataginus; species Phataginus tricuspis. Next base: position 16,435,917 of record JAQQAC010015287.1, read on the forward strand.
TTAGTGCAACCACTATGGAGAATAGTGTGGAGGTCCCTCAAATAATTAAAAATAGAATGAGCATATCATCCAGCAATCCACTGCTGAGCATTTAGCCAAAGAACATATATATAGTGACAGCATGGATGGACTTAGAGGTGTTATGCTAAGTGAAATAAATCGTACAAAGAAAGACAAATACCATATGACTTCATTTATATGTGGAATCTAAAAAACAAAAAAAACCCCAGATTCATAGAGACATGAAATAAACTTGTTTATCACAGTGAGGGAGGAAATGGGGGGGGGGTGAAAGAGGTGAAGGGAATTAAGAATTAAGAAGTGCAAACTTCCACTTATAAAATAATTCATGGGGATGTAATGTACAGCACAGGGAGTATAGTCAATAATTAGTAATAGCTGTATCATGGCAGATGGTAACTAGGCTCATGGTGAGGACCATTCCTTAATGTATACAAAGTACCAAATCACCCTGATGTGCACCTGAAACTAATAGGATATTGTATATGAATTATACTTCAATAAAAAAGATTACCTTGGGGAAACGGGCAGAGCCACAGCACGATGCTCTAAATCAGAACACTCACACATTTTGCAAACCCTTCAAATACCACAATGCCAGCTATCAAATATTTCTAAGGTACAGAAAAGCTGAGTGGTGTGTAAAGGAACTGAAGCAGATAGTAAGGAGATCCCTTGTTAGTCCACATTTCAGAAAGATAGAAATAGATAATGAAAAGAAAGAAAGAGACCCAGGACAAGTGTCAGAAGATGGAACCACCTTGCGAAACTTCAGAGATGATAAAACACCATATGAAACTTGAAAAAAATAACTCAGGGTACTGAAAAGATTTGGTTAACAAGAAGGAAAGCAAGGAAATGGTAGTTTTTGTGCTTGAAGTTGATGGTCACTATTAACGGATGCATCTGAGAAAGCAAATTTTAAAAGAAAACTGAGAAGGCCACCAAAGGCTTACGTGGAGCAGAAGGGAAGCGTCGGATAGGTAAAGAGGGCTCGCGAGTACATTACTGTGTAAAAATGAGTGCAAGCCCCTGGCGCAGGAACAGTCCATCCCAGGGCTGTCAGATATTGTGCCCCTGGGGTTGATGAGTGACTGCTGCTGACCCTTGGTTACGCTCTCTGTTCCTTGCTGGGACTTGGAAATGAGATCGCTTGTTTATATATTGATCCCGTTACACTGCCGAGCTCTTATTAATTCAAATATGTTAAAATGCATTTGAATTTTTGATCTAACCAACATGTTGTCAGCAAAAGTGACATTTTTGTTACTTCTTGGCAATTTTTCTAACTTTTTTTTTAACATGTAGAACTGGGTAGGACATTCATTCCTCATTTCCATTTCTAAATTTTAATCTTTAGACATATTGTCCGCTATATATATATTTTTGACAGATTACAATTTATGAGATTTGGGTGTTTCTCCTTTTTTTTGGTTTGGTAAGCCTCCTTTATAATCGCAAACAGGCCTTGGAATATTTGACTTCTTTCCCTATATCTACTGAGATTTTTTCTTGTTTCAACTGGTAAACCTTAGATATTCAAATTTTAATGAATTCTTGCATTGTTGGTATAGACCCAATTAGGCCATCATGTTGTGGTGACTTTTTTTAATACATGGTGAGGTTCAGTTATTTAGAATGTCTCATCTATATTCAGAAGTGATATTAGCCTGTAGTTTTCTTTACTCTGGGATTCCTTTTTGGTATTAGGGTACAATTAACTTCATAAAATAAATTGAGATGGATTTATTTTTAAATTTTCTTATATCTTGGGACGCTTTATATGTAACTAGAATTTGATCTTTTCTTGATTGACTGAAGAAATATAATAATTATCCAGACTACAATTTTTAATTTTGGGGGGTATAGGTGGGTTTTACTCTCCAAATCAATATTTAATGATTTTGGCTTTATTCTTTTTTATTTTATTTTTAGAATAGACTTTATTAATTAGAGCAGTTTTAGGTTCACAGAAGGTGCAGCAGAATGTACAGAGATTCCCACATACCTCTGCCCCCACATACACACAGCCTTCTGCACTATTAAAATCCTGCACCAGAGTGGTACCTTTGTTAAAATCAGTGAACCTGCATTGACACACATTGCCACCCGAGTTTATATGAGGGTTCACGGTGTGGACATTCTATGGTTTTGACAAAGGTATAGTGACAGGTATCTGCTATCATGGTATAATATAAACTAGTTTCATTGCCTTAAGGTTTTGGGGATCATAGTGTACATTTTAGCCCCAAAGTTGCATAATTCAAATTATCAGGGGAGGCTGTTTTAGTCATATTTATATTAAAGTATGATTTAATCTACTTTAAATCATAAACTGTTCTGTCTCATTATGAAAAGAACAGTTTTTTTTTTCATCTCTTTTTGTTAACAGGAGAATTTTTCTCTAGCCAAACTTGATAGCCTTCTGAAGACTTAGCTTTATTCAAATTGGGAAGGGGGGGAGAGTTCCAAGTCATGAATTTGTGTAAGCCCAAATTTACTACCACATGCCATTAAAATCCCAGTCTCCTGACTACTGAGATTAAAATATACCCCTCAAAGGAGTCACAATCTTACAGCCTGCCAAACACTCTGGTTCCTATAACTTCAGCTGCGCATTTGTAAAAATGCTTGTTGTATTTATGCCCCCAGAAATTCTAGCTTCTTCTCTGTCACAGGGAAATATCTAGTATATCACAATCCTGGAAGTAGAAATGTTTTTGGGGTCTTAAAAACGTCAAAGAGCAAAAGAAATAATAATGGGGATGCTTTATTTATAAAATACAATAAACGAAAAAAGTATTCTATAGCTTTGTAATAGGTTAGCCTGCATCAGATCTATGGAGTATTATAAAGAAAATATTAAAAGATGGGTAGGAACTATTGAAGCAAAAATCACTAGGGTTTAGACTGAATTATTAAATATAAAAATTATAACACGAATATCATATTTGCACAAGATTGCTCATGTAATAGAGCACCAGACAATAATCATTGTGTTTATAATATTGGGAAACAAAGAGTGTTCAGCACAACACATTTAAGTGAACGAATGAGTGTGGGCGGTGGGATTGACAGGCTGTAGCTCCATTGGAGGGAGACTTTTGAAAAGAAGGCTCACGCAATCTCACTGGATGAGCTGCAGCGTAACAGACGCCAGTGCTCAGACCATATCCCCTTAACACGCAGTATCCCGAGAGCTCATTACTGCAGGCACCTGCCACTTCTGCCTGAGGACTTCTCTGTCCCCAGGAGTGTAGAGTGTGCTTGGCCCACGTGCAGGCCAGGGACTGAACATCGCTGTGAACAGCGCTCAGTGAGAGGCGAGCGCGCAGCTCTGTACGCCGTCTCCTCATCCCTCCTCAGAGACCCTGTATCAGCTTCCTCTCCACCTCCTGGTCTCACTTTCTGAGGAAAACCTCCCAAATTAACTACCTTTCATCGAATCCTAGTCTTAAGGCCTGCTTCTTGGGGGAACCCAACCTAAGGCATGGAGAATTATGGACTAGATTCTGAGATAAGCAAATCATTTCATAAACTATTGCTAATTGGTTTAGGGCAGTCCGAAGGGATGTTTCTAATGATATTGTGTGGAGGTATTTTTGCCTTATCTTTCTCAATTTTTATCAATATTTGAATAAAAATGTAGGAAGTTTCTTAGTGAATTTGGAGATGACATAGTATTGGTGTAAGGGGAGATGAAGTGAATATATAAGATGACAGGATCCACACAATTTTTAACAGGCTGGAAAATGGATAAAATCTAACAAAATTTTACATAATTTTACATTAATAGATTAAGACCCTGCAATTGTGTCTCCTCAAATGTGTGATATTCTCATTATATAATGAGATTTGGAAGTATTGGTTAATAGTAAAGTTAGTTAACATTGTATGTAGTCGCTGACAAAAGATGTAATTTGGGGTTAGATTAATGAAGTAATAATATATAGACCAAAGAAGGTGAGAATGTTTAATTTTGCAGTAAATGATACTGTTTTGAACATCTTGGTTTTGATAGAATATAAAAATTTCCTGAATACTAGAGGCAAGAGGCTGAATGTACCTGGAGATATCTTATGGAAAAAAAAAAATGAAGTGAATATAATTGTTTAACATTAAGAAAAGAGAAACAGAGAACATGATAATTGTCTCCCACTGTTTAAAAACCTGACGTGGGGGAGAAGAATTAGATGACGTTTGAATGGCCTTTAGAGCCATACATGTCTGTATATCCAGTGTCTAATCCAATGCCTTGTACATAAGGCGCTCAGTTAATGTTGAATGAATGAAAAATTGACACCATTTAACTGTGCAACTGAGAGTGGACACATACTCTTCATTTTCTTGTGTGTGTCCATCTTTTTGGGTACCTAATATTTGAAGCCATTCTTTGGGCAGCGAAGTCAGGATGGAGGACCAATTTTCTGTCCTATGTGGAATCTCCCGTATAATTACAATTCTATAAATGCTGCTACAGTGATTACTAGGTTGATGCCTCTTGGTAAGTACAGCTTCCATTTTCCTAATCTTTTTCATATGAACTGTCCTTGAGTTCACTATTTATAGCAGGGGCAAATGTCTGTGACAATGTGTGCTCCAGTCTTTTGTAGTGGCTGTTCTACTTCTCTGCATTCCGTTGGAGTTATATCATGCTTCGATACTACTAAATCTTCTTAACATAGCAATCAAATTTATGACATAAGGGAATACGTCCTCTGACTTCTATTATTCCCCCTCCAACATTCTCCCCATTTTCCAACCATTTTATTATTTTTTAACAGCATATTTCATTCACGTAGTGAACCAGATTAAATTAGACAATACAGACAATATAATGCATTTCCTTGTTTAAGCATTTTGGAGACTTTCTCTTCTCTAGTCCAATGGGACAAATGGTTCTTTTAATGTTCTTTTTACAGAGATGACTGCTTTGAGTACACAGACTTTTGTTTACTGTGCAGTTGTGAGAAGGCTGGTATCTTGCTGTGCATCCTTCAGGTCCTGGTTCGATGGCTCTTATCAGATGCTTCTTGGGGCTCCCCACGTTTGAGTGAGCAGCAGTGCTGGTGGGCTTCTCAGCAGCCCTCCTGCTGCAGTAGGATTTGCATCCCACTGGTTTGTCAAGTTTGTGTGCTTGTCTGTGCATCCTACTGAACGGCAAGAGTTCCATCCTCAGCACCTTACACTCTGCCTGGTACATGATCAGCACCTATTGGTTATGTGATGAGCATTTGTTCAGAATGCTTTCTTGAATGGTGCTTTTGCCTATAGGAAGGCGCCATTATTCTGTATTATTCTTTCTCATTTTGTTTTCTCTCTGAGCATAGTTGACCTGCAGTTGTGACCAGTCATATCCTTCAATTATCATGTGATTTTGCATGTGATTCTGTGCTTCTTTGTGGTCTTAAGGGTTGATTCACTCGCAATACTACAAAAGCAGATTTTTGGAAAACCTAGACTTGGACCATGCCCGTGCTTTTTTGTTTTGTTTCAGAGGTATAACCTTGCGCAAGTCAGCTGGCTTCCATGGACCTCCCTCTCCACACCTGTAATAGGAGGGCTTGATAATCCTCAGGGTTGTTCAAGACAAAACATTCTTTAATTCTATGATTGAGAAAACTTGTCAATAAAAGCTTTGTATTTCTTGCCCTCAATAAAAGCTTTGTATTTCTTGCCCTCCGCTTCCCACCTCCTGCAAAGGCACCCTGATCATTTTTCCTTTTCTTTGGGCCTGATTGTCTCATCTTGTTTATAGCTGCCGCTAATTTGCTCGTTTGCTTGCTGGAAAATAGCTAATTAAAACCCACTTCAGCTAACAAGCTGACTGGGACCAGGCAAATGTCACTCTCTTGCTGTCTGCCATTTCCGTTTGTACTCCGTGTTATTAGTGTTGTTTTTCCTTCCTCTGTTATAATGAACGTGAGGCGAGAGTTAGCGCCCTCTTCACAGGTGTGCCGCGCACCGCCGCCACCCGCCCAGGGAAGCGCTGCTGTTTCTCTGCACTTCAGCACTTGGAGTGTTATTACCCCTGACAGTTAATGGTTTCAGACTACATTGCTTGTTAGCGCTAGGTTTTTGAACAGCTTCATCTATGTTTTTGTTTTTACAGTGACTGGCCGCATTAAGTATATGTGTCTGAGCCATTAGCCCCGTCTGTTCACTGCGCACATTGCGTTTGGTGTAGTGTTCTTTTTTCTTTCTAAAATTAGTATGTATTGTCATCCATATACTTCAACGCATCTACTTTTGTTATAATTATGCTGTCACCATTGTGCGTCTACACATTTGCTAATTTATTGTGGCTAAATTAGACCTAATATTAGCAATTTTGCAGCTGTTCCTTTAGAATATACATGGCCATATATTTGTACATTATTTAGTAATTATATTCCACAGCAAGACATGTTTTTAAGAGGATCAGAGAGGAAAGATGGAAAATGGGATGAAATAAAAGCAAACTCACCTGAGAGTAGAAAAGAGAGCAAGAGAACGAAGAGAAAAAGGCATAACGGAAAGATTTAAGGTGCTGATTCTAGGGTGAAAAAGCAGCAGGGAAAGCTTAGGTAGGATTGTTCAAGTCAAAGAGCACGTGTCTTCAGTCTGAGACTCGCAAAGAAGCAAGCAGTCTCTGGAAAGGGGTTTTCTCTGTTATATTCTGCATCCGTGAAAATGCTGCTTACTAGAACAGCTGAGCAGAGGATACCATGAGGACGTGATGGGAGGGTTTCTGTGTGGTGCTTCCGTGAAAACTTAGGAGCAAGGCTGAAGTGATTTGCTTTAAAAGCATGCCTGAGTGGAAGGCTGTGAGGATGAGGACATGAGAAGGATTTGGATCTTTACATCATTTAGAATAATAAGCAGCTTCAAATGCAGGTGCCTGCTTTGTTAATATCTGGAAATGATATTTGAAGGAGAAAAGTGCCCACAATGTGTGCTGTGTGTGTGTGTGTGTTTTGCATTATAGTTAGATTTTGAGAGTTTAACATAATAAGGCATCTAAAATTATGCAATACCAGTTTTGGTATAATGTATAGCTCAAGTTAAATAATCAACAAGACAGATTCTCCTAGGACACAAACTGCCTGGTGTGAACAGTTGGGTATTTTGTAAAGCCACCTGGGTACTATTTAATATGTTAAGTTTGTAATCCATTTAATGGGACCCTTGTGGTCTAAAAGAATTCATGAGCTGTCCCAGGGTATATGGGCCTGTTCCTAGGAGGTAGCTTACTGGAGAACCCAGGTCAGTAAGTTTTGTTTATATGGGTACTATTCTATGTTTTAGCGGATCCAAAACATTATGTACAATGATTTAAAACAAAATTTGTAATAGCATGGATGTCTTGGCCTTGATAATATCCAAGGCATGTCTGTTCCTCTGGGGGTCATAAGTACCTAGTATATTAGAGATCGGGCAGAGCATCCCTCTTAGATAGTCATATTTGCATTCCAGCTGGGTCAGAAGAGAGCACTTTCATTGCTGACTGTGAACCTCTCTGCTCTCTTCTGCTTCTTCCTTAGTAGGGCTGAATATCTCATTTCTCTTCTCTCTCCAGTTGATCAAAGCTGCTCTTCAGCTCTTAGGAAGCAAAGCGGATTGAAATGGCTAAAACATTTTGCCGTGTTACTCTTCCTAGGGATTTTCTATTTTCATGAGGAACACTCCATTAAACTTAAAAACATGATATTTCAGAAGTGGAATTTAGAGTCAGTATGTGGGAAACAAAGTGAGGATTTTTGGAACTCATAAAACCAATGATTAGGGATGACCTAACTGAATAAAACAGCAGTGTAGGCATGCTTGTACCCCATTTAAGGAAGAACCTCCTTAATTTATCATTGGTCTCTGAAAGGAAGTCCTGAGGAAAAATTAAGAAAGAACAAAGATGAATGGGGAATTTTCTTAAAGATCATTGTTGTGGTTGTCCTGGGAACAGAGAATATGAGAGCTATTAACTTAGGCTTCAGAATGCACTCCAATAGAGAGAGTTTTATACTGGTCTGTGAGATTTGATAATAAGAGTATTTTCATTTCTACTATTTCAAAATTGTCTCTTGCCCAGCACAATAAATCAGTTAGCCTCATTCTTTTTCTAATCAGTCATTCTTAGAAGTATGGAAGCTATGGAGAAGTCAACTTTTTTGATATAGCAACTTTGGGAAGATGGACCAGTGAGGGGGGGACCCTGTTTTTGATGCAGAAGAGCAAGGGGGGAGAACCTATGAAGTCTGAGCCACAGCTATGAAGTCTGCTAATGTACTAGCACCTCCTTCCTGCCCAGATGGTGCCCTTGTCATGATTCAAACCCTTCAGCTCTTCTCAGATAGAAGCTTTGATAGAGAGGGACCCACCTACACATTAAAGCACTTGGATGGTGAACTACTGTTGTCTTGAGACCTCTGACGGGAGAATTGGCATGGAGTCAGGAGGGCAAGGATGGTTGGTGTCACATTCTCTTTATCCATGCCGTCAACAATTTTGTCTGTTTTCCTTTTAATGTTGACTCCTAAAAGGCTCAGTTTCATTGGTTCATGTACAAGGTTCAGTATAGTTCCCTATTTTTGAATTCCTCAAAATAGCCTAAGACCAACTGAAACAAACAAAATCTAACATTTACTGGGTCTCCCATGATTAAGGCTCTGTGCTACCCACTGTCAGAGCCTCTCAAAAAATAATACCAAGTAGAAACTTTGACCTATGACTTTCTCCAGAACATACGATGAATTGAAACCAATTTACCAATCAGGCTGACCATGCCTATTCACTCAGGGACATCAGGAATTTGATAAATTTTTGATGAATACAGTCTTCAGAAGCTAAACTCAGTGTCACAGTTGAGTCATAGTTGGTTACTTTTAACATCATTTTACAAGTTGAAGACCATTGTGAATATATTTTCTTAACATGAGGGGAGACAATGTAAATTTCCTTAGGGCATTGGTTGAAAAGACCAATTCCACAGAATAAACACTCTGGAAGCAAAGGTGAAATTGTGGTAAAGATGTGTCTTTAAAAGGAAAAGGAGGGATAGCAATTAGGTTTCTCCTTTCATGGACACAGTGTGTATGCACCTGACCACTAGGTAATTTTGTCATTTTTGTTTTGTATTTAAAAATCTAATACAGTAGGTGGACGGGCACAAAAAATATTCAATGTTTGTTGAGTAAGTAAATAAAGTTGGTGATTTCAGTGTTATTGTAAGGAATCACAGAAATTCTTCAAACTCAGAGCCTGATAAGTCATTTAGCTGTCCACCCTATTCTTCAAGATACCTAAGCGTTGATAGTCTATCACCTACAGAGCTACTTGCACTAAATAACCAGCATAAAAGGACTCTGTAACTTTACTATTGACCCTACAGTCATTAGCCTATGATCTGTTAACTCTGCAGCTAAGAATATTTATATATCTTTTTGATTTCATTGATACCAGGTTCTCAAAGGAGTCAAATATCTAATATATGTAAGAGAAGGGTCTTTTAGGACTTGTAATCAGATCCAGAAAACTAAATCATTTAGGACAAATGCTTAATTTAACATGTTACATTTAATTAATGTACAAATAAATAATATTAACTAGTCAGAGATGGAAACAAATGTCAAGTGCTAGGAAGAACAAAGGACAAAGTAATCCCATTATCTAATAACTTTCTAAACTTGTGTTCTCAATGACTTTAAAAAATATTTTATTATAAGATAATAAACATACAGAAAACCAGGGAAAATAATACATCATTGTCACTCAGCCACAACTCAGTTTCTTGAAGTTTAGTATTATTCCGTATTTGCTTTAGATATTTAAGTAATAAAAATTACCAATAGAGATGAACCCCCTTTGACAATCCACTTTCTCCTTTCTTCTTTTCTCCTCAGTGGTGCATTTTATCCTAAAGTTAGTGACTCTTACCAGCATGAGTGTTTTTATGTAATTAATACAGTCATACATTTCATAAAGTATGTCTAATATTATTTTGCATGGAATAAGCTTTCATATTAATTTTATCATACTCTAGGTATATTTATCTAAGTTGCCTTTTTGCTTAGTGTTGTAACTTTTGATATTTACTTGATTGATCACCTATGTAGATACAGATTAAACTATGATATATATACGTACATTAATGCAAAATATCACATGTGATAATTTGCATCACCAATAAAATAAACTACTTATCAAAGCATTTGTATATGTTTCAGTTGTTTCTAATTTATTTGCCCTTACAAATAATGCTGCTTTAGAGATTCTTAAACATTTCCCCTTTTTCTCATATGTAAGATTTTCTTTTGCATATGATGAAGCATGCCAACTTCACCTTTATTAGATACTGGCAAATTGTTCTCCAAATTGTTTGTACAAATTTGTACCCAATCCATTAGCAGAATATGAAAATTTACCTTTCTCCCATGCTTTCCAACACTTAATATTGATAAGTTTTAAAATATATTCCAATCTAATGGGTGATATTTGCATCTCACTGGTGTTTTAAATTGCATATTTTTTATTATTAATGAGAATGAGCATTCTTTTACTTATCTCTTAACAAGGGTAATGGTCCAAATAGTTAACTAATACAGCATATACTTCAACCAATTAAGGAGAATACACACTAATCATTAATAATCAGTGTGGCCGTCTTGACATGTATTAATTTAATTTATTGACCTTTGAGTTTTCTTGTGTTTTTAGTTGCCTATGTTTACACCCAATTTCTCTTTTTAAAACTTAATTATCTTTAAAAGTTCTTAACAAATTTTGGATACTATTCCTTTTCTTAGTGTGTGTACTACAGATTTCTTTCCCCAGTCTGAGGCTAAGTTTTTTCACTTTCTTTAAGGGGTTTTGTGGGTAGAACTTTTAATTTAACATAGTCAAATGTATTAAATTTTTCCCTAACTTGGGGATTCATTTTTCAAGTTTCCCTAAAGATGCTAGTGATTTAGAGTAAGTTTTTTTTAATTTATAGATTGATTTGATGTTGTGTTTATATGGACTCTGCAGATCTATGAACATAGTTTAATTCTCCAATTTTTCAGATCTTCTTTTATGTCCTTCAATTAAGTTTTGTCATTTTTTAGTGAAGATTGTTCAAATATTTTAAATTATATTTATTCATAGGTTTTGTTGCTATTGTGAATGGATTTTTTTTTCTTATTGTAAAGAACATAGTGGTAATTCTCTTATTTGTTCTAATAGTTTGTTGCTGAGTTTTCTTAGATATTCTTTGATCATGTAATTTTCATATAAGGATAGTTTTGTCTCTTCCTTTCCAGGTTAGATCCTCTTAATTCTCTTATTTCTTATTTTTAACTCTTGATTTTAAACTTTTCCATTAATTGTGATATGTTATAAGCTTTTAACAACTGTGCTTAACCAAGTCAAGGAAGTTAATTTTATTCCTTCTTCATATACTCACATACATATACAAAATATTTATGATGAGTATTTATATTTTTCATAAATGAGTTTTGGCTTTGTGGAATTTTTCTTAATGCATCCATTGAGCTAGTTTATGATTTTGTTCCTTAAGCTTTTGATGTTGCATATAAATTTAGTAACTATTCTGTTGGGAAGACATTCTTTTATTCTCAGGATACATCCTATTTCATTATGATGTGATATACTGTACATGTTTATTTACATGACAGCAGGTGATGACCTTAGGCACAATATGTTTACCTGCAGCTGCATATAAGGATTGGTTTTAGCCTTCTGTGCGCTTCCTACTTCAAGATCTCTTTGCCTGAGGGCTTTATCCAAAACCAAAAACAGTCTGCGGGACGAGAGCTGTTGGATAAAGTTTCCATTTTCCCTTCCTTTACCTGGGATAGTTCTAAGTTATTTTTCACAGGGTTCCTCAGAGAATCAGTAATTCACTCATTATGTTTACTTTTTTGGCCTTTCTTTATTCCCTGTCTCACTTTCCTCCCTTCCTCACATGCGATAATTTGCATCACCAGTAAAATAAACTACCTGTCAAAGCATTTGTTCCTTCATCTATGTTTCATATAAACCCAGGCTAAGATTCTACTTCTTGTTCAGGATTAAAAAAAAAACCTCTATAAGTAAGATCAGTTTATACTTTTTTGTCTCATACTGACTATATCAGATTTGGTCATCAAGACAATGCTGGTTTCATATAGTAATTTGGGAGGTTAGTATAGGAATTACCTCTTCCCTCAGGTGTTCTAAAACTGGCCTGTCAAATCATTGGTACCTGTTGTCTTTTATGGGAGTGGAGATAGTGTGGAGATTTTGATTACTGGTTCAATTTGTTTAAAGACTCTTTTGCTTCATTTAGGTTTTCCGTTTTTTTCTTGAATTGAGTTTTTTAATACAGTTTTTACTAGATTTTACCATATTTTCATCTAAATTCTCAAAACTTCTCTGTCTGACTTGTTTCTAATATTCTTTAACATATCTGCAGTTTGAGTAAGCATGGTTCCTAATGTCTTCACTTGTGTTTTTTAATTTCTTCTCCCTTGTTTTGGCCAGTGTAGACAATTCTTGGAAGGAGTTTAGATGCTCTTGAGAACAGAGAAATGAGTGATAACTAATAACTTGTAGGGCAATTAGGATTAAGAGCAGGCTTATGTTGTTATAGCGAGAGAAATAGCAGTGATTGTATTATGCTGCTGGGAATAATCCAGTAGAGAACAAAAATAATGCGTCATGAGGATGGGGAAGATGCTGGAGTTTTGGCATCCTGGAGTAGGTGAGAGGGCATCCATGACTGGACAGGTTGTAGAAAGGAGCCTCAGTAGGAAGTGGGAAGGTGGAGCATGCAGCCACAGATTTAGTAGGTTGGTAGATATGATGGGAGAAAGTAAAATTCCCACCATTGCTTCACATTTCTGAACATTTGCTCATCTGCTTAGAGTAAAGATAGAAGAAGAGTTGTTGGAAGTGTGAACAAGAGGAGAGAGGGAAAAGTCAGGGAAACAAGAGACCAGGGTCTAGGGAAATATAAGAATTCTGGTGGCATTAAGGACCCAGTTGACATTCGTGAGACCTGACATCTGTGTAGTTTGCCTCAATCAAATTAGGCACACAGTGAGAAACCCGAGGGGCAGCCAGTGTTTCTTGAGATGGAAGTACACAGCCCTACCTATGAACTAGTCTTGTTAAATTTTTGATCCTGTGTCTGATTAAACCTCTAGATCTAACTATCATTTTAAAGGAAAGAGCCACATTTCAAGGACACCATTGGGAAGCAAAATCAAAACTGTGAGACAAAGCACAATCATTAAGTGAATTTCTTTAACAAAATATTGAAGGAAAAAAAAGATTTGGAGAAGCCTCTACATGAAAATGTCCTAAGAAGCTTATCAACTCACTATATGTGGACTTGGTTTGGATCACAATTCAAACATATTATTAAAAAAGTTATGAGGGTTAGGAGAATGTGAACTCTAACTAGATAGTTGATGGTATTAAGGAATTATTATTAATTCTCAGATGTGATAATATAAGGTGATTAACTCAAACAAAACAGTACCTAACCTTTAGCAATACCCACTGAAATATTCAAAGATGGAATAATATATTGTCTGAAGTTTACTTTAAAATAATAAGAAAGGAGGGGTGTAGGTGGGACTGTAGATGAAAAAAGAGTGGCCATGAGTTGAGAATTGCTGAAGCTGGGTGATATGTACACGGAATTCATCATATTCTTTCTAGTTTTGTGTATGTTTGGAACTTCTAAAGTAACATTTAAAAAAAGTCAGATTTTTCTTGAGATAGATTTGATGAACTTATGACAACAGTCTTACACTCCATATGCCAATAATTCCCATGTTCCTCCCCAAATTCTGGCAGAGAGCAAACAAGCCAGAAGCTGGAGGTGGAAAGTTTATTTGCTCTCTACATTCAGCAAAGTCACAAATTCATATTCAAATATTTTGCAATAAGGAAAAGCAAGATGTATTTTTCTAGCACTTTACCCCCACAAGCCATGTTGTATTTTTATTCCTTGGTTTGTTTCCCTTGGACTCATCAAAACGTTTATGGGTAAAATTTACTTGCTAAAAAACATTTCTTCATTTTTTTCTTAAAGATTTGTCAAAACCTTCTCCTACTCTCTTATAAATTAGAGTTGAAATTAGAAAGTGGTTATGAAGACCCGTTGACTTTGGATTTCTTAATAAGACTAGAGTGGTAAGAGAGTTATGAGTCTAGCCACTTTTATTCTCTTAGTTTCAAGCCAAAACAGCAAATTTTCAAACATCAGAAAATGTATATGCTTTTTTCTGTACATTTATGATAAAGATTCAACTGAATCATGAGTTAATATATGAGGCTGTGAATTTTTAAATATATAATTTTTCATCAAAGTGATATACTGTTAATATATGAGGCTGTGAATTTTTAAATATATAATTTTTCATCAAAGT
>JAQQAC010015287.1:16450340-16484949 GCA_029783875.1 Phataginus tricuspis
AATATATGAGGCTGTGAATTTTTAAATATATAATTTTTCATCAAAGTAATGCCTTCACATGGCTAAAATTCAAATAGTACAAAGTGAGTTCTTTATCAAAAGCAGCACGCTCTTGTCTTGAACATCCTCTCCATTATTTCAGCTCCTCAGGGGCAGGCACTGGTTTTTGTTAACTCCTCAGACATATGTGAGGATCCTTCAGGCATAATCTCATACTGTTTATCCCCAAACGTGCTGATACATCTTTTAGAAAATGAACTTTTGATATTTTCTATGGACTTCACACTAGATGAAGGCTTAACCCCTTTATTCCACCACAATTTGTTTCTTGTTTTGTCCCGAATGATTTATTCAGAATTTATACACTGGGCACCACTACAACTTCAAATGACACCCCTGAGTTTCTATTTATTGTTTCATTAACCACAGGCCGTACCTCTTAACTCCTTGTTTTGTCTTCTGAGATCTGTGAATACATTCAACCTTATATCCTTCCTACTTCCTTCAAGATTCATCCAGTTCTACCTTTGCTTGTATATAATCAGCTTTGTAACATTAACATTTTGTACTATAACTATTTTCTGTGCGTTGACTATAGGAAACATCAACTCCACCTAGTGCTCCTATTCCCACTGCCCTGTCGAGGCGTACAGAGCTTCGGTCCTGCTGCCTCCTCCCCTTCCTTTACTCTTCATGGCCACACTTCCTTAATTAGCTAGTTTAGATTCGAGAGCCTCTCATAAAAGCTCCCCTTCATAGTTTTCTTCTCCCCTCTCTTTATCTGACCCATATGGCAAAACCTCATTCCTGACTGTATTTACATCGTCACCTGTGCTGGGTACTTGAACATGCCTGAGGGAAAAGCTACAACCGAGTAGCTGGCTTCACTTTCATGGCCACTAATGTCAAATATAGCCTTACCACTGTCCAGTATTCATAGTATATTTCTACAGTTTATTCACTATTTTGCCCTGCTAGACACTATTTTATTCCTTGTCCTCAATCCTCCAGCTTCTTCCCTACCCTCATTCTCAGAAGATGACCATGTTTTTTATTTCACTGAGAAACTACAAGCAACGCAAGAGACCTTCTGAGGTTCTGACCCCAGTATCTATCACCTTACCTCTGTCTGTCCTGTGGCTGTCAATGAACTGCAGGTGCTTTTATCTAAAGCCAGACTCCCGACTGGTGCCCAAGTGACCATTTACCTTTTCCTGCTTTAAGACATCACTCCACAATTGATTGTCCCCTCTATCTCTTACATTTTACTTCTTTTCTTCTGGGTCATTTCATTAATGTACACACATTCTGTAATTTCTTGCATCCAAAAAACCTTTCCTTGAATCATCTTGCAAGCTAATTCTCCATCTATCTAAGGGGAAAAACTTCTGGAAATAGTTGTATATGTGGATATAATAAAAACTAGTGAATTGTTCACTTTAAAAGTCTGTATTGTATAGTATTTGAATTATGTCTCAATAGAGCTGTTACCAAAAAAAAAAAGAGTTGCATATTCTGCTTTTCTATTTTCTTTCCTCCCTTTTTTTTAAGCCCAGTCTTTAATTCCCCCACACCTCAAAATAGCTTTTGTGAAGATCCCCTCTCTTTGCTAAATACTGTGGCCTCTTGTTCTCTTCTTACTTCACCCATATTTTAACATTTATCATTCCTCCTTTGAAGAATTTTTTCTTTTCATTCGTCTCGGGCACTTGATCTTCTTCTTCCTTCGCTGGCCACGCCTGCCTACCCAGCTGACCTCGTTAATGTGGGATGTCCCAGGGCTTGAGCCTCATATTTATTTTATCCTCCAGTTATACAGGTTTCCCAGATGATCTCATTCACTTCATGGTTTTAAACTGCATCTATATTCCATTGAAATCCAAATTCATATATTCAACCTGGTTTTCCCCTGGCCTTTAAATTCATGTACCGAACTGTTGTATCCATTTAGGTATCTAACAGCTAGCTGACAATTCAGTGTCTGTACTTGGATATTTAATAGCCATCACAAATTTACATGTCCAAAGTGAAATATTCTTCCTTGCCCAAATCTGCTTCTCCTTCCTCTTCTTGGTCCATGGAAACAGCATCATTTCCTTGTCTCTGGTGGAAACTGTTGAAGCCAATGCTGATTTCTCTGTCTCACACAGCCAACTGATCAACAAGTCTTGTCCATTGCTCGTCAGGTGTCCCCACTGCCAGCTGTTTCCCAGACTGCATTGGTTTCTCATTCCTTCCCACCAATCTGTTGTTGACACAGCAGCTTAAGTAATCCTTTTAAAGATGACAAGTCAGGTCATTTTGTTCCTCTATTCCAAATAGTGTGGCAGGATTATATTTTCTTTGCTGTGGGCTCAGTGCTCAATTAAATGAGAATTTTCCTAGTCGCAAATTAGAACAAAAATACATCTCTTTTTTGTTACATAGCCAGCCCAATGAATTTACCACAAATTCTTCCAACTCTCTATTATTTTATCCTCTCCTCCAATTCCCTTTAAATCTAGAAATCTCTCTTTCTGCTCCTGTCTGGATTGGATGGTTTTAAGATGTGAAGGGTGTCAGTTGGAACTTCACTGACTACTCTCTTGGTTGTGCACAATCTTTACTGGTTCCGATCATTCTCTGACTTGCCTTTCTCACAAAATTTGTAGGAATATATCCAAAGAAACATCCCAAGAAGGTGGGAATATGCCTTTATTCTGATTTAAGTGTTGAGCATTTGGGCAAATACAGAATTCTAGGTTGAAAATAATTTTCTCTCTTTGTAAGATCTCATTGTATTGTCTTCCAGCATTCATTCTTGCTTATGAGACATGCAATGACCTATGATTCTGAATTTTTGTGTACCCAATGCTTCCTGTCTTCCTGGAATCTTCTGGGATGTCTTCTTTGGTGTTCTGAGATTTCATAATGACATACCCCATTTCCAACTGTCTTCACTTGTGTAGACCAAAGTTTCTGATCTATATTGTATTTCTTCTTCTTGAGGGACTTCCTTTAATATTTATTGTGTGTATATATATATCTACTGGTAATTAATTCCCTTGCTTTTTGTGTTTCTTTGTCTGACTTATTTCACTTAGCATAATACTCTCAAGGTCCCCATGTTGTTGCTAATAGCAAGATTTCATTCTTTTTTTTATGGCTTAGTAATACTTCATCATGTGTGTGTGTGTGTATAACACCACAATTTTTTTATCCATTCGTCCACACTTAGACTGTTTCCATATCTTGGCTATTGTAAATAGTGCTTTGTATAAATGGGATATTTATATCTTTTCAAATTAATGTACCAATTTTTTCACATAAATACCCAGAAGTGGAATTGCTGTATCATATGGTCATTCTATTTTTAATTTTTTGAAGAACTGCCATGCTGTTTTTCATAGTACTTTCACCAATTTACAGTCCCACCAAAACTGCACAAGGTTTCTCTTTTCTCCACATCCTCAACAGCGCTTGTTATCTCTTGTCTTTTTGATAATAGCTGGTCTAATAGGTGTGAGGTGATATGATATCTCATTGTAGTTTTGATTGGCTTTTCTCTGATGATTAATGATGTTGAGCATCTATTCATGTACAGGTTGGCCACCTGCATTATGTGTTTTTTGAAAAAATGTCATTCAGATCTTCTCCCCATGTTTTAATTGGATTGTTTGCTTTCTGCTATTGAGTTGTATGGGTACTCTCTCTATTCCTGAATATTAGCACCTTATCAGATATACGATATGCAATTATATATCTCTCATCCACTAGGTTGTGTCCAGACTTGGACATAGGCATGCCTTCTACATGGGCTAGAAAGGGGTATCTCTAGACACTACACTGGCCAGCCCTAAAAATGACCGCTAAGAGCCACTGACATTTATGTACTTAGAATGCTCCTATTAGTTGTAGAGATTACTCTTCTTTTTATTCAGGTGGGTGGAAATAAGGGTGGAATGTCTGAATATTCTCTGGTTGTGGCTTATTTTAATATGCATCTTTAAAATTGCACTGTCCTATTTCTGTTTAATAAAAATTTATTGAAATTACTCTAATAGATAATTATTGAAATCACTTGGCCTCCTTTTAATTTTCTTAATAGTTTTTTATTTATAACATTAATCGTTTTTTTACTTTCATTTATAGAGTCAAAATCAGAGAAGATGCTCATTTTTATTCCTCTGTCTTGAGCTGAAAACCAGCGTTGCCTTTTCATTTTATTGGTTTCCTTGGCTGTGCAGGTTTTTAGTTTGATATAGACCTGCTTGTTTATTGTTTCTTTTGTTGTGTTTACTTTTGGTGTCAGATTCAAAAAATCATCATCAAGCCTGAGGTCAAGGAGCTTACTGCCTATGTTTTTCTGTAAGGGTTTTATGGTTTTAGGTCTATGTTCAAGTCTTTGTTCCAATTTGAGTTAATTTTTGTGTCAGGTATAAGATAGTCGTCCAGTTTTGTTTTTTTGTGTGTGCCTGTCTTATTTTCTCATTGCTATTTATTGAAGAGCCTGTCCTTTCCCCATTGTATATTCTAGGCTCCTTTTTTGTAAATTAATTGACATAAAATTTTTTGTTTGACTGGGCATCCCACTGTTCCTCATTTAGGGTATTTGCACAATTTGTTTTCTCCATGAAATTCTAGTTCCCCATTATTTCCTCTACTCTTATCATATCTAGTATTCAAATCTCATTCCTCCATAAATACTTTCCTGATCATACACATAGACTGTGACTTCTCAGCCTGTTGAATTTTCAACATTTTTTGATGTCACTTTGAAGCACTTATTTGTGACAAACAAGGGCGATCACTGAATGCACATGGATAAATGAGGCAGTCTCTGGACATGGAGGGTTTTCAGGAAAGTTAGAAAAGGGACAGTGATACAACAGTAACATGGCAATATGCTACTTGCCATCCCAGCTGATTCTTGAAGGATGGATCTCACTTGCATAAGTAGAGAAACTGGAAGCAAGGAAGAGGTGGTTCAGGCAGAAAGAGAAATATGTCTAAAACCATGGAATTGGGAGCAAATATATTAGGGTAATCACAAGTAGAGCATTTAGGCATATTCCAAGGTTACCAAAAACAGTGAAACTGGAGAATTTAACAGGGAAGACCACGAGGGGCTTTGTAGGTCTTAGCAAGGAATCTTACAAGAAATGGGAAACCACTGAAGCTGTATGAACTGGTGGGGAGTGGCACAATGTGCATTTTATAAATCTGCATCTCTGGTAGAAGCCTAGAAACTGGATTTTATTTTTTAGACAGGAGACAGTGAGAACAGTTAAAAGGAAGTTATAGTAGTTGAGCTGAGAGATGACAGAGATAGATGGGCATATGAACCATGTGGCAGATACACTAAAGAAAATTACAGACTGGCTGGGAATGATGCCAGGACGAGGGTAGGAGAACCTGGGTTGGTGGTGGTATTGTTCCTGGAGAAACAGAACCTTGGATTGGGAACAAATTTGGGACAAAAAAGAGAATATGTTCATTATGAATTGTAAGGCATGTCGATTCTTTCAAATTTAGAGTAGGCAATAATAGATTTCAAATATAGATTTGAAGTTTAAACCTGAAATCACAGTGAAGGTACTGATATGTGAGGTAACAGTCTATTGGATGAAAATGCTTCTGAGTGGGTAGGATGGAAAGAACCCAGAGGAGTATATGGTGGCAGGACTTGGAGGAGTGCTGACATTTAAGGCTCAAGCAGACAAAGTCGAGCCCACACAGGATAGAGAGCAGGACTGGCCAGAAAGATAGGAGGAAAACTGGAAGGGAGTGTTTATTATAGAAGTCATGGAATTAGCAAATCAATAAGTCAGTATTAACCAAGTGTGAAATTCACAGAGGAATTTACAAGTGAAAACTTTAAAAGCAACAGCAAGTTTATTAAGGTCAGGAGATCACTGGTTACCTCGGTCAGAGCCGTTTCAGTGGAGCGCGAGGTCGCAGCACGAATGTGCCGGATTGAAGAGAGAAACTGTGTAAGAAGATA
The DNA here is from genome assembly GCA_029783875.1 of Phataginus tricuspis. Classification (NCBI taxonomy): domain Eukaryota; kingdom Metazoa; phylum Chordata; class Mammalia; order Pholidota; family Manidae; genus Phataginus; species Phataginus tricuspis. Next base: position 16,456,324 of record JAQQAC010015287.1, read on the forward strand.
AGGACAGAGAATATAGAAAACTCTTTCCAGAAGCTCTTCTGAGAAAGGGGGAGAAATTAAGAAATAGTGATTCAGACTTTGTGTTTTTGTGTGTTTCTTCCAACCTGTGAGATTGGAGCAAATTTACGTACAGCAAAGAAAAGGCAAAAGTAAAAGGAGATACGGAGAAAGAATGGTTGTTGAAGAGAAGAAATGGTTCAGTAGATGGGAAGAAAGGGAGTGCAATCTAAAGCCCAGGAAGACAGATTGATCTCAGCAAGGAAAATGTTTTTCACTTATTTTCAACTAGTATTGAAAGAAAACTGTATGAATTTTAGATTCATTGACTGAAACTGGTTTAGCCTACATTGTAAACTGGTATATAAACCACTATATTTTAGGGCTTTATTGAATTCTGTAAAAACTTACCTATGTTACATTTGTGACATGGTGGGAAAACTCAGACAACATTTCTTTTTTTTTGGTATCATTAATCTACAATTACATGAGCAACATTATGTTTACTAGACTCCCACTATTATCAAGTGCCCACCACATACCCCATTACAGTCTCTGTCCATCAGCATAGTAAGATGCTATAGAATCACTACTTGTCTTCTCTGTGTTGTACAGCCCTCCCTGTGCCCCCTCACCCCACATTATGTCTGCTAATCATAAGGCCTCCTTTTCCCCCTTGTCCCTCCCTTCCCACCCATCCTCCCCAGTCCCTTTCCCTTTGGTAACCGCTAGTCCATTCTTGGGTTCTGTGAGTCTGCTGCTGTTTTGTTCCTTCAGTTTTTTTTCTTTGTTCTTATACTCCACAGAAGAGTGAAATCATTTGATACTTGTCTTTTTCGGCTTGGCTTATTTCACTGAGCATAATACCCTCTAGCTCCATCCATGTTGTTGCAAATGGTAGGATTTGTTTTCTTATGGCTGAATAATATTCCATTGTGTATATGTACCACATCTTCTTTATCCATTCATCTACTGATGGACACTTAGGTTGCCTCCATTTCTTGGCTATTGTAAATAGTGCTGCAATAAACATAGGGGTGTATATGTCCTTTTGAAACTGGGCTGCTGCATTCTTAGGGTAAATTCCAAGGAGTGGAATTCCTGGGTCAAATGCTATTTCTATTTTGAGTTTTTTGAGGAACCTCCATACTGCTTTCCACAATGGTTGAACTAGTTTACATTCTCACCAGCAGTGTGGGAGGGTTCCCCTTGAACTAGTTTACATTCTCACCAGCAGTGTGGGAGGGTTCCCCTTTCTCCACATCCTTGCCAACATTTGTTGTTGTTTGTGTTTTGGATGTTGGCCATCCTCACTGGTGTGAGGTGATGTCTCATTGTGGTTTTAATTTTCATTTCTCTGATTAGTGATGTGGAGCATCTTCTCATGTGCCTGTTGGCCATCTGAATTTCTTCTTTGGAGAAGTGTCTGTTCAGATCCTCTGCGCATTTTTTAATTGACTTATCTGCTTTTTGTTTGTGGAGGTGCATGAGCTCTTTATATATTTTGGATGTCAACCCCTTATCGGATATGTCGTTTATGAATATATTCTCCCATACTGTAGGATGCCTTTTTGTTCTATTGATGGTGTCCTTTGTTGTACAGAAGTTTCTCAGCTTAATATAATCCCACCTGTTCATTTTTGCTTTTGTTTCCCTTGCCTGGGGAGATATGTTCATGAAGAAGTTGCCCATGTTTATGTTTGAGAGATTTTTGCCTATGTTTTTTTCTAAGAGCTTTATGGTTTCATGACTTACATTCAGGTCTTTGATCCATTTTGAGTTTACTTTTATGTATGGGGTTAGACAATAATCCAGTTTCATTCTCTTACATGTAGCTGTCCAGTTTTACCAACACCGGCTGTTGAAGAGGCTGTCATTTCCCCATTGTATGTCCATGGCTCATTTATCATATATTAATTGACCATATATGCTTGGGTTTATATCTTGGCTCTCTAGTCTGTTCCATTGGTCTATGGGTCTGTTCTTGTGTTAGTACCAAATTGTCTTGATTACTGTGGCTTTGTAGTAGAGCTTGAAGTTGGGAAGCGAGATCCCTTCTGTTTTATTCTTCCTTCTCAGGATTGCTCTGGCTATTCAGGGTCTTTTGTGGTTCCATATGAATTTTAGAACTATTTGTTCCAGTTCATTGAAGAATGCTGTTGGTATTTTGATAGGGATTGCATTGAATCTGTAGATTGCTTTAGGCAGGATGGCCATTTTGACAATATTAATTCTTTGTAGCCAAGAGCATGGGATGAGTTTCCATTTGTTAGTGTCCTCTTTAATTTCTCTTAAGAGTGTCTTATAGTTTTCAGGGTATAGGTCTTTCACTTCCTTGGTTAGATTTATTCCTAGGTATTTTATTCTTTTTGATGCAATTATGAATGGAATTGTTTTTCTGATTTCTCTTTCTACTAGTTCATCTTTAGTGTATAGGAAAGCAACAGATTCCTGTGTATTCATTTTGTATCCTGCAACTTTGCTGAATTCAGATATTAGTTCTAGTAGTTTTGGAGTGGATTCTTTAGGGTTTTTTATGTACAGTATCATGTCATCTGCAAATAGTGACAGTTTGACTTCTTATTTACCAATCTGGATGCCTTGTATTTCTTTGTTTCAGACATATTTCTTGAATAGGAACCATGTTATTTTGGGAAGTGAAATTAGTAGAGAAATGCACAACCTTTTTTAGTGATACCAGTGTAGCAGCGAGATTGAAAGCAACCCCATAAACGACTGAACAAACCAGAGATAATTAGAATTGATCTAATTTTTGAGCACTAGAAAGTGTACAGTGGAAGGTAAGATTGAGTGTGATGTTAGATCACTTCATTTTAAGACTACTAATAATCTGGGATGATGCAACCAATGTAAAATTATAATTTCAGAATCAACAACATTTTAATAATACATCAACTCTAAAAAAAAATTAAATTATGCAGGTAAATCAGTTAAACCTGTCTTCTTACTACAATGAAATGGATTACTGCTTAACTATGTTGGTTGTTCAAAAGTATCATCAATTCTGGTCTGGGATCAGAGACAGCAAACTACCTTTCCCTTAGGGAGAATGATATTCAACCCTGAGGATCTTAATTTAAGTCATTTCCTTCCAGTCCTTTCTCATCAGAGACAGCTGCATACGGCCCTGAGTATACTTTTAATAGCGTTAAAGATATGAAGTCTGACTGATTTTCTGAATTTTCTTGTCATTAATTTCTTACAATTATTTCTGTGCTTTCAGGATCAAAACTGAAAGAAATACAGATAATTAGGATAAATCAAAATGTTTATCCAAGCAAATAGAAGTTAAAATGTGTTTATATTAAAAAATCTATAAAGCTTTTAATTTTTGTAAGGAAATAACAAAATGGGGATGTCACAGATCATATCCTAAGTAAGTCACTTAAATAATGCTTCTAAATAGTGCCTCTGTCAAACATGACACACAATTCAGTAATAATCTCCATATGAATCATCAAGCGTTTATAGAATATCAGTTCTCAGTTGCCAACCAGGGGAATAAAGTTTTGAATTACAAATTTAAACCAGATCAAAATGCAGTGCTCTGGATATAACTGTTTTTATGTAATGTAGTTACATGGTGGATATCTTGATCTGATTATTTCTAGCAACTTTCAGGATAAAACGGCTCAGAGAAAGCCCTCCTGTTTTAGATTGGAGTCAATTCTAAGAAATATCAGGAAATTATTCATGATTATTTTTATAACAATAGATATAAGGCAAAGAAGTCCTTGGAAAACCTATTATCAACTGACTTTTTAAAGTCATGATGGAGATGAGGTTTTTGCTCTTGTTTAGCAAAATTAGGTCATAATAGGTATCTTGGGGGCTGACAGTGTTTTTCAGATCTTTTATATGCTTACTGATTATCTATCATTTTACACTGAGAGTGGAGTGTTAAGCTTTTCACCTTAATGGCGGATTTCTCTATTTTTCTGTTTCTGTCAGTTTCGCTTTCTCTATTGAAAAGTCCTGTTATTAAATGTATACACATTCAAGATCGTTGGATCTTCCTGAATTGTCCTCTTATTATGTCTCTATTCTGATAATATTCCTTGTTCTAAAGTGTATTGGATAGGACATTAATATAATCACTTCAGCTTTTTTTTGATGGTGTATTATCTTCCATTTTTTCTTTTGATCTCTGTTATGTTTTAAGTGGATTTCTTATAGGAAGCATATGATTGGGTCCAGAATTTTTAATCCAATCTCGGTGTCTGCTTTCAAATTGAGATATATGACCATTTCCATTTAAGGTAATTATGAATATGATTGAATTTAAATTTGCCATTTAAATTTGTGATTTACCTTCTCTTTATCCATCTGCTTTTGTTTCTTTTTTCCTTCTTTCCCCTCCATCTTTTGGGTTAACCAAGTACTTTTAAATTCCATTTGTCTTGACTATCAGCTTATCAGTTATACCATTTGGGGGTGGTGGTGATCGCTCTATCATTTATGATCTGTATCTTTAACTTACCATAGTCTTCCTTAAAACAATATTATACTGCTTTTTAGTAAAAGACTTATGCTTCCATACTTCCAATTCCTCCCTTATTTTATTGTATTATTTTTGTCATATATTTTACTTCTATATATATTAATACCTACACAATACATTGTTACTATTTTTACTTTTGATGAGCAAGTATTGATTAAAAACATTAACAGTAAGAACAAAGTCTGATACTTACCCCCATTTTTACCACTATGACTCTCTTCAGTTGTTTGTGTGGGTCTGTATTTCCATTTGGTATCAAATTCATTCTGCCTGAACAGTTTCCCTCAATGCTGCATTGTACATATCAGCAAGAAATGAATTCTGTCAGATTTTAGTTGTCTCAAAGTCCGTCTCTATTTTACCTTCATTTCCAAGAAGTGGAGGATATTTTCAGTAGCCATAGATTTATATATATCTGTATCTATGTGTGTATGTGTTCCTGTGAGCATGTGTGCATATATGTATAATAGGTACAGTTAATGTTCCAGAGATTTTTGGATCTTGTTTTTTTTTTTTTAATTTTGGAAAATCCTTGACCATCGTGATGTCAAATATTTCTTTGCCTGCTGTTCTCTGTCTTTGCCTTCTGAGACTCCTATTACACATATATTAGCTCTTGGTTAGCCTGTTTCATTTCCTTCACATCTTTTTGTTTCAGTTTGGATAATTCCTACTGGCCTTTCTCCAAGTTCACTCATTTTTTTTCCCCTCAGTTATATTCAGTCTATTGATTAGCCTATCAAAAGTATTCTTCATCTCCCTTGTAACTGTTTTTTATGTCTAGTATTTCCATTTTACTCTTCAATTTCTCATCTGTTTATGAACTTTGCCCACATTACCCCTACATCCTTTAATGTATTAATCATAGTTATTTTGAAGTCCCTGTCTAATCATTATAACATTGTGATAATGAATAATCTGTTGCCTGGAACTCAATATCAAAGAAAAATATTCCATTATTAGCTGGGTTTATATATGAGTCTCTACTTCAGAGCCGGTGAATTGAGCTGGAGTGTATGGCGTATGCTCAACAAGACTGAACTAAAAGCTGAATGATACTGCCAGCCTTAATATGTATACCAAAACAGAAGAGATACATACTGTAGTTCAGCTTGTAGATGAGTGGAGAAAGAGTGTGGGGAATGCCTTTGTAACCACAGAGATCATTCTTCACAGAAAAGGTGGACAAATCAATTTCTTGGTATCTCTAGGGGAGGAAAAGAATCTGGTTGGAAGGGAGAACCTGGAGACACTCCCCTCCTTAGAAGCCACTGAGATGAAAGTAATTCATTTTTATATGTAACTTAAAGATTCATATTATGTTTGTTTCTCAAATATCTGATAAGGCTTATGCCATTCAGACTGGGATTAAGGACTCTGATAAAGGAGCTCTATAGCCAAAAAAGAAGTGAAAAAACTCCTTCTTTAGAAATCATTTGGATAAAATAGCAATATAAATGTGAAATAAAAGGCAAAGGGTATCGGCATGGGCAAACTGTTAATATCTGAAAGTTTTCATCCAGACCATTCCTTTTAGATACAGGTAAATATTCAGAATTTGTCCTCATAGTGTGAAGGACACATCTATCAGGGTTAAGTTTGGCCAGATTCCTGGCTCTTTCAATACTTAGAAAGTCTCATCTCTATATAAGTATGATACCAAGAGGCATTCATGGCCAAAAGGCATGCATTGCATAGTTTAGTAAAAATCATATACTATTGTGGATGGACTACAGGTCCAGGGATGAAAGGAGAGAGAGCATTGAGACAGAGGAGGGTAGCCAGGAGCTTAAGCAGAATCTGAACATCAAATCAAATCACTGTGAATGCAAAATACCCACATGAAAGGGAGATTGGCTATTTTTTGACACAACTTTGAGTGTCTCCTGTACCATGTCACATATCACATATGTACACTGTCATTTAATTTTATCTTAAAGTAATGGTAGACACATAAAGCTAACAATTAAGTATAAAACAGTGAAGTAATTTGCAAATTTTCCTACAGCATAATAAATTAAGCATGGAGAACACTAGGAATGCAATTTGCAGTCATTTATAATGCAGTGTTTTATGTTAATAATTCAAAATCACATGCTATTTGGAGACACTTCTAATTAATGTATTTATGAAATTGTCAACTGTGACTGTTTTGGTTCCATTTAGCTAAACATTTCAACAGCATTTGCCTGTTGTTATTTAGCGTTTGCTTGGTCGCACCAGAAACGTCTCATGCAGGAGTAATGGAGTTGGTTGTGGAGGTTTCTTCCTACACTGTTAAAGCTCCTTTCTCATCACACCTCTGTGCAACTCCAGTCGATGACTGCCTTCTCCTACAGTACCCAACCCAAATGCTTAAGACACTTTGTTTAAAGGTTTTAAAATGAAAAGGGAGACAAGTGCCTGGATCTATAATTCATTGAAGAGGAAAGTTCATAGCTTGTTAAAGAGTCTTTTAAATATTAAATACATTTCCTATCTCAAATTCATAGACACTGACATTTCTTTAGAGTTGATAATCATGCCTGTTAGGGGCCATTTCTTTATATTATCACCTTTATTTGGATGTTTCTGAACATGAGGAGGAGACTAAATATTCATAAGTTGACTTGTTGAAGTTTTATGATAATTGGAATTCATCCAAGCAAAGTTTAATCCTCCTGAGGGTATTTCAGTAAAACTAAAGAACAAAACAATCTCGAGACCAAGAGTAAAACAGGAATTCAAAACTGGCTGTAGTGGCACCCTGTACATTAATAATAAAGAAAATAACCCTGGCTGACTTTCTTGTTCTATATCCAGATGTGTCCAATATTAATTTCTTAATCTTAGAGATTGTGTGAATTTTTTTATGATCCAAGTGGAAGTGGACAGACACTTATTTTCATCGAGAGAGAAGGCATTTTCCATCCTTCACTTAGATCACTGACGTGGCCTGAATCTGGCTGAATAATTCATGCCCTCTGTGAGTCACATTCACGTTGCACATTATTGTTACTCACTTGACAACAGTAGAGGTGGTAGCTGGATACTAATCCCTATAGCCTAGAACTGTCACATATCAGGAAGGAGATAGGAAACTTTAAAATGGCCTGGGAGCTTTGGAAGTACTCTCGTTGGCCCTCAGGATATGCTCATTTTTGAAACCCTAGCAAAGTTATCATTTTTATACCTGAAACCTGTGTGCTGATTATACAGTGGAGCTGGAACCCTGAATCATGGGACATTGGAAAAAATAATAGATTGATGGTTGTGGAAATGTTCAAAATATTTGATAACCTCTAAAAAGTATGTTGTGGTTTTTGAAGGGAAAACAAATAATGTTATAAATGCACATGGGCAGGACTTTTTAACCACAGAATGTTGTTTGAAAATTATGAATTTAAGGAGTTCATTCTGTTGTTCAAAGAAAGGCAATTATAGAAAATATCACAATGTAACAGGAAGTATGAAGTCATTTTGTTTTTGCAAAAAATTTAAGGATAAAGCACTCATCTGGAAGAAAGTGAACGATAATAAGAACCTCTTCATCCTTTAAAATTAGGCATTGCCAAAATTACTTTGCAACATTTTAACTGGTAAAACATGCACATCTGAAAATCCCTGGCTTTTACATTTATTTGCTTTTCCCTTCTCTAAAATAATTTAAAGATAACTTCAAAGAACTTAAAAGTGTTTTTGTGTTTTCCTCAGATTTTTAAAGGGTTCTACCTGGGACCTGAAACTAGAATAAAATATTAGGAACATCAAATTAGTTTCGTGGCAGGAACTTGTCTCCACACTGGCAAGGGTCAGGTACTCCCAGGCCTTCTGTGTCATGCTTGGTAGAATTCATTCTAGATTGTGTTCCTCTATTCAGTTGTATCCAGTTTAGTCTCTCTGTCTGGATATGTCAACCTATTTCTCTAGACCCTCACAGTGAATGTAAGCAGCCAGAAACCAAACAATATGTACTGCGTGGTTCCAGGTACGTGAAATTCCATATCAGGCAAAACTAAATGCTTCTGACAGAAGTGAGAATAGAAGTTACCCAGAGAGGGGTAAGTACTGACAGGGATGTCTGTGCTGACTGGCTTACTAAAGATGATGAAAAAGGCAGGAGGAAACTCTCTTGCATTATATATTCCCTTCGAAACATGTAAATCCAAATATCCTTACAGGCGGTGGTTAGGATGGTGGACTAGAACAGGGATGGGCTAATTTACAAAATTTCAAGAAAGTTCTGGGAGAGTAAGGACTGCTGACTTAATACACTTAGGAAAAAACAGAACAAAAACAAGAGGACACAGTATCTTGGAAATTTCTTTTCTTATGTATCTACGAAAACTTGACTGAGTCTGAAAGGCTTAGATTTGATGCTAGCAGACCCCTTGTGTTTTTTTTTTATAAAGGGGCTATGTTGTACATTCGGTAAAATATGCAAATCGTGGTCACTTCCGGGAAGATGGCGACGTGAACCGACCGGCAGAAAATTCCTCCCAACATATTTATTCACGAAAACACAGCAAATACAACTATCCCTAAAAGAGAGACCAGAAAACACAGGAAAGCACACAGCGGGCAGCTTCACCTGAGAGGACTAGGCACCTGGCGAGGCGGGTAAGATACAGAGCTGCGACCCGGCGGGACCCGAGCGCTCCTCCACCCCAACACACCGGCGGGCAGCTATACCTGAGAGGACTCAGCACCCAGCGAGGTGGTCATAAAGAGCCCAGCTGACATACGTGGCAACTACCAGCAACCAATTCTATAGCCATGAAAAGACAGAGGAATATGGTACAGACAAAGCTTCAGACCCAGACAACCCCAGAGAGGGAACCTGAAGGGATGGACATGCACAGTCTTCCTGAAAAAGAATTCAGAATAAAAGTCATAGCCATGATGACGGATCTACAGAGAAATGTGCAAGAGCTGAGGGAGGAAATGAGGGAAGTGAGGAAAGACTATGCAGAAATGAGACAAGCCATTGACGGGCTTAACAGCACACTGGATGAAGTGCAAGAGACTGTTAATGCATTAGAAAACAGAGAACAGGAATACAGAGAAGCTGAGGCAGAGAGAGATAAAAGGATCTCTAGGAATTAAAGAATATTAAGAGAACGTGTGACCAATCCAAATGGAACAATATTCGCATTATAGGAGTTCCAGAGGAAGAAGAGAGAGAAAAAGGGATAGAAAGTGTCTTTGAAGAAATAATTGCTGAAAACTTTCCCACTCTGGGGAAGGAAATAGTCTCGCAGTCCACGGAAGCCCACAGATCTCCCAACACAAGGGACCCAAGGAAGACAGCACCAAGACACATAATAATTAAACTGGCAAATTTCAAAGATAAGGACAGAGTATTAAAGCCAGCTAGAGAGAGAAAAAAGATCACCTACAAAGGAAAACCCAACAGACTATCATCAGACTTCTCAACAGAAACCTTACAGGCCAGAAGAGAATGGCATGATATATTTAACGTAATGAAACAGAGGGGCCTCGAACCAAGAATATTGTATCCAGCACGATTATCATTTAAATATGTCAGAGGGATTAAACAATTTCCAGACAAATGAAAGTTGAAAGAGTTTGCCTCTTATAAACCACCATTACAGGATATCTTAAACGGACTGCTCTAGAGGGAAGCACCCCTAAGGCTAAAAAGATGTCACCAGAGAAAATAAAATCATAGCAAAGAAAGCAGACCATCCAAATACCAACTAAAGGCAAAGAATAAAATACCTAGTATATAAAGAATGAAGGAGGAAGAATAAGAAGGGAGAGAAATAAAGAAACATCAGACTGTGTTTACAATAACTTAACAAGAAAGTTAAGTTGGATTGTTTAACAGTAAAGAAGCAACCCTTGAACCTTTGGTAACCACGAATCTAAAGCCAGCAATGGCAATAAGTACATATCTATCAGTAATCACCCTAAATGTAAATGGACTGAATGCACCAATCAAAAGACAGAGAGTAACTGAATGGATCAAAAAGCAAGACCCATCTATATGCTGCCTACAAGGAACTCACCTCAAACCCAAAGATATACACAGACTAAAAGTGAAGGGATGGAAAAAGATATTTTATGCAAACAAGAAGGAGAAAAAAGGAGGTGTTGCAGTACTTGTATCAGACAAAATAGACTTCAAAACGAAGAAAGTAGCAAGAGATAAAGAAGGACATTACATAATGATAAAAGGGTCAGTCCAACAAGAGGATATAACCATTTAAAATATATATGCACCCAACACAGGAGCATCAGCATATGTGAAACAAATACTAACAGAATTAAAGGAGGAAATAGACAGCAATGCATTCATTTTAGGAGACTTCAACACACCACTCATTCCAAAGGACAGATCAACCAGACAGAGAATAACTAAAGACACAGAGGCACTGAACAACACACTAGAACAGATGGACCTAACAGATATCTACAGAACTCTGCACCCAAAAGCAGCAGGATACACATTCTTCTCAAGTGCACATGGAACATTTTCCAGAATAGACCACATACTAGGCCACAAAAAGAACCTCAGAAAATTCAAAAATATTGAAATCCTACCAACCAACTTCTCAGATCACGAAGGTATAAAACTAGAAATAAATTTTAGAAAGAAATCAAAGAGGCTCACAAATACATGGAGACTTAACAACATTCTCCTAATGAATCAATGGGTTAACGACCAAATCAAAACAGAAATCAAAGAATATATGGAGACTAATGACAACAACACACAAAGCCACAACTTCTGTGGGACGCAGCAAAGGCAGTTCTAAGAGGAAAGTATGTTACAATCCAGGACTATTTAAAGAAGGAGGAACATTCCCAAATGAACAGTCTAAAGACACAATTATTGAAATTGGAAAAAGAAGAACAAAGGAGACCCAAAGTCACCAGAAGGAGAGACATAATAAAGATCAGAGAAGAAATAAATAAAATTGAGAAGAATAAAACAATAGAAAAAATCAATGAAACCAAGAGCTGGTTCTTTGAAAAAATAAACAAAATAGATAAAACCCTAGCCAGACTCATTAAGAGAAAAAGAGAACCTACACACATAAACAGAATCAGAAATGAGAAAGGAAAAATAACGACGAACCCTACAGAAATACAAAGAATTATAAGAGAATATTCTGAGCATCTATATGCTAACAAGCTGCAAAACCTAGAAGAAATGGACAACTTCTTAGAAAAATACAACTTTCCAAGACTGACCAAGCAAGAAACAGAAAAACTAAACAGACCAATCACCAGCAACAAAATTGAATTGGTAATCAAAAAACTACCCAAGAACAAAACCCCCAGACCAGATGGATTCACCTCTGAATTCTACCAGACATATAGAGAAGAAATAACACCCATTTCCTTAAAGTTTTCCAAAAAATAGAAGAGGAGGGACTACTTCCAAACTCTTTCTATGAAGCCAGCATCACTCTAATACCAAAACCGGGCAAAGACCTCACCCAAAAAGAAAATTACACACCAATATCCCTGATGAACATAGATGCAAAAATACTCAACAAAATATTAGCAAACCGAATTCAAAAATACATGAAGAGGATCATACACCATGATCAAGTGGGATTCATCCCAGGGATGCAAGGATGGTACAACATTCGAAAATCCATCAACATCATCCACCACATCAACAAAAAGAAGAACAAAAACCACACGATCATCTCCATAGATGCTGAAAAAGCATTTGAAAAAATTCAGCATCCATTCATGATTAAAACTCTCAACAAAATGGGTATAGATGGCAAGTACCTCATCATAAAGGCCATATATGACAAACCCACAGCTAACATCATACTTAACAGCGAGAAGCTGAAAGCTTTTCATCTAAGATTGGGAACAAGACAAGGATGCCCACTCTCTCCACTGTTATTCAACATAGTACTGGAGTTCCTAGCCATGGCAATCAGACAAAACAGAGATTTACAAGGCATCCAGATTGGTAAAGAAGAAGTCAAATTGTCACTATTAGCAGATGACATGATACTGTACATAAAAACCCTAAAGATTCCACTTCAAAACTACTAGAACTAATATCTGAATTCAGCAAAGTTTCAGGATACAAAATTAGCACACAGAAATCTGTTGCTTTCCTATACACTAATGATGAACTAACAGAATGAGAAATCAGAAAAACAATTCCATTCACAATTGCATCTAAAAGAATAAAATACCTAGGAATAAACCTAACGAAGGAAGTGAAAGACCTGTACTCTGAAAACTACAAGACACTCCTAGGAGAAATTAAAGAGGACACTAACAAATGGAAATGCATCCCATGCTCTTGGCTAGGAAGAATAAATATTGTCAAAATGGCTATACTACCTAAAGCAATCTACAGATTAAACACAATCCCTATCAAACTACCAACAGCTTTCTTCAATGAACTGGAACAAATAATTCTAAAATTCATATGGAACCACAAAAGACCTCGAATAGCCAAAGCAATCCTGAGAAGGAGGAATAAACCAGGGGGAATTATGCTCCCTGACTTCAAACTCTACTACAAAGTCACAGTAATCAAGACAATTTGGTACTGGCACAAAAACAGACCCACAGACCAGTGGAACAGAATAGAAAATCCAAACATTAACCCAAACATTTACAGTCAATTAATATTTGATAAAGGAGCCTTGGATATACAATGGGGAGATGACAGCCTCTTCAACAGCTGGTGTTGGAAAAACTGGACAGCTACATGTAAGAGAATGAAACTGGACCACTGTCTAGCCCCATACACAAAGGTAAACTCAAGGTGGATCAAAGACCTGAATGTAAGTCATGAAACCATAAAACTCTTAGAAAAAAACAGGCAAAAATCTCTCAAACATAAACATGAGTGACTTTTTCAGGAACATATCCCCCCAGGCAAGGGAAACAAAAGAAAAAATGAACAAGTGGGACTATATCACATTGAAAAGCTTCTGTACAGCAAAGGACACCATCAGTAGAACAAAAAGACATTCTACAGTATGGGAAAATATATTCATAAATGATGTATCTGATAAGGGGTTGACATCCAAAATATATAAAGAACTCACGCACCTTAACAAACAAAAAGCAAATAATCCAATTAAGAAATGGGCAGAGGACATGAATAGACACTTTTCTAAAGAACTCAGAGAGCCAACAGGCGCATGAAAAATGCTCCACATTGCTGGTCATCAGAGAATTGCAGATTAAAACCATAATGAGATATCACCTCACACCAGTGAGGATGACCAACATCCAAAACACAAACAACAACAAATGTTGGTGAGGATGTGGAGAAAAGGGAACCCTCCTACATTGCTGGTGGGAATGCAAATTAGTTCAACCATTGTGGAAAGCAGTATGGAGGTTCCTCAAAAAGCTCAAAATAGAAATACCATTTGACCCAGGAATCCCACTCCTAGGAATTTACTCTAAGAATGCAGCAGCCCAGTTTCAAAAAGACAGATGCACCCCTATGTTTATTGCAGCACTATTCACAATAGCCAAGAAATGGAAGCAACCTAAGTGTCCATCAGCAGATGAATGGATTAAGAAGAGTTGGTACATATACACAATGGAATATTATTCAGCCATTAGAAGAAAACAAATCCTACCATTTGCAACAGCATGGATGGAGCTAGAGGGTATTATGCTCAGTGAAATAAGCCAGGCCGAAAAAGACAAGTATCAAATGATTTCACTCATATGTGGAGTTAAGAACAAAGAAAAAACTGAAGGAACAAAACAGCAGCAGACTCACAGAACCCAAGAATGGACTAATAGTTACCAAAGGGAAGGGGACTGGGGAAGATGGGAGGGAAGCGAGGGATAAGAGGGTAAAAGGGGCATTATGATTAGCAGATGTAATGTTGGGGGGCACGGGGAGGGCTGTACAAGTCAGAGAAGACAGGTAATGATTCTATAGCATCTCACTACGATGATGGACAGTGAATGTAGTGGGGTTGGTGGGGGGAACGTGATCAAGGGGGTAGTTTAACCACCATAATATTGCACATGTAATTGTAGGTTAACGATACCAAAATAAATTGTAAAAAAAAAATACATATATATGCAAATCGTGAGTGTACAGGTCCACAAATTTTTGCATAGGTATGCATCCATGCAGTCATCATCCAGAACAGGGGGCTGGACATTTGTATCCAAGAGCGTTTCCTCCTGCCTTTTTCATACTGAGGATTCTGCTCTCTTGCACTATTCTGACCATCCCTCTAGATTAGTACTACCTGTTCTTGAAATTCGTGTAAATGGAATCATGCAGAATTTACTCTTCTGTGTATCCGGCTTTGTTTTCAGACACAGGATTCAACCCTGTGCTTTCCTGTGCTCATGTCATAGGTCTAGGGTTCTCTGGCTCACGTACTGCAGAGATTCCACTTCTGCAATGTGGAGTGGTTTTTTTTTGGCTTCTGTATTGAGAATGGTAAACTAAACGTCCAATTGTTCTTTATAGATTTCATACAGTTCCCTCTTTTAAGCTATTTGCCATGGCAACAGATGCCTCCCATTTTAGTCTATCTGAAGCTTTGCTTCTTATCACAGTAATCAATCTATTTCTGTTCAACTATCCCCATGAAAATTTGTCTATGACTTTATATTAAACATGATAGAGAAGAAAGATTTCTGGAATAAGAATTAGACAATCAAGAGTACTAGTTTTGATTTTGCTGTTAATTAACCAAGTGGCTTAGGGCAAATGATGTACCTGCACTAGTTTGCAATTTGTAGGTTGTAAAATAAGAGAATTGATGTGTGGATGAGGGATGGGAAAAATATGGAAATAGCTGATATTATAGGGTAGTGCTAATAGTAAGAATAACTTGTAACTTATTCAAGGTCTCATTTCTGCTTAACGGCAAAGAACTCAAGTTTGTCTAACTATACGTAGGATGGAAGTGGAGTTCAGGATATTTTTAATATCTTTTTCTCTTCTCAATAACAATTGGAATTTGTTTATTGCATTTATGTGATCCCTTTTTGTATTTTTTATTGTGGTAAAATAAATATAACATAAATCTTATTATATTAATCATATTTAAAGTACAGTTCAAAGGTACTAAGTACATTCACATGTTGTACAACCATCGACACCACCATCTCTAGAAACTAATTCTGTGCCCGTTAAACGATAGCTTCCCATGAACCCTTTACCCAGTCTCTGGGAACCACCATTCTACTTTCATTAAATTTGTGACCTCCTCAATGACCCTTTCTACCCCTTTTTCTCTGTCTTCTTCTTTTGGTACCCCTATCATGCGAATATTGTTCTGTTTGGATTGGTCACACAGTTCTCTGTTTTCTTTTGTTCTTAGAGATTCTTTTTTCTCTCTGTGCCTCAGCTTCTTTGTATTCCTCTTCTCTAATTTCTATTCCGTGTACCATCTCTTGTACTACATCTAATGTGCTTTTAAATCCTTCCATTGTATGTTTCATTTCAGATATGGAATTTCTTAATGATTGGATCTCTAACTTAAATTCGTTCCTGAGTTCTTGAATATTTTTCTGTACCTCTATAAGCATGTTTATAATTTTTATGTTGAACTCTCAGGAAGATTGGTGAGTTCAGTTTCATTTGGCCCTTTTTCTGGGGTTTGTGAGATTTTGGTCTGAACCATGTTGTTTTGATGTTTCATATTTCTGTGTGGTACCCACTAGTGCACAGAAACTCCAGTCTCTGGAACTGCCCAGCCCCTACAGTGAGGTTGGGCATCATAGGGGAGCAGAGCTGGTGCCCGCGGGGAGGAAAGATCTGTTTCCTGATTCCCATCTGCAGTGCCTGTCTCCAGTGTCAGAGCCAGTGGGCTGAGCACACAGGTGTAAGTCTCTGTGCTTTGTGTCTCTAGCTGTTGTAGGCGGGGCCTCCCTCTGGCTGGCCTGACGACAGCAAAGTGACTGCCGGTTCGTGAAACGGTGTCAGTACGCTAGGATGAAGATGCAGCAGGCTGCGTTTCACTGTCAGGGGCCTCGGAGCTGAGTAGGCAGCCAGGGGGATGGAGCACCTAAAGCTCCTCAAAGTTCCCAACCAGCTGTGCAGAGCACGCCCGACAACCTTGTCCAGCTCTCCCTTCTCTCGTGCTGCAAGCTCCGTGCAAACCCCGCCCCCCTCAGCAGCCCTCTTGCTGCTAGGAAGCCTCTCAGACTGCTCACCCATCCTCTGACACAAAGTGGCCATATGCGGATTCCCCCCCTCCAGTAATGGCCGGAATGTCAGTCTCCAAAGCACTCCGCCCATCCGAGCTCCCCAACGTCCACAGCACCACACGATATAGGCTTCCGCTCACAAAGCAGATCTCCAGGGCTAGGTGTTCAGCAGTCCCAGGCTTCCATCCCCTCCGCACTCTGTTTCTCATCCTCCCACCGGTGAGCTGGGGTGGGGCAGGGGCTTGCGTCCCGCTGGATTAAGGCTTTCCTACGTTACCCTGTTTTGTGAGGTCTGCTCTGTTCAGGAGGTCTATATGCAGTCTGGTTCAGCATTCTTTCTTGTTACTACTTTAGGGTTAATTGTATTAATTAACTATATTTTTGTACGATTTGTGGTTTATGGAGGAGTTCTCTGTATCACCTCTCACACAGCCATCTTGAATCCCACGTTGGGTACAGTGTTTTCAAATTCTGTGTTTTCAGCCATACCTTTTTCCCCACACCCAGCCTCTGGTTATAAGCACGGTTCTCTCTCTTATCTGTTACTATGCGTTCAGCTTTTTAAACAAAATTCCATAAACAAGTGAAATTATGCAATATTTGTCTTTCTGTTTTTGGCTTAGTTCACTCAGCACAAAGTCCATCAATTTCATCTATGTGGTTACAAATTGTTTCCTTCTTTTTTAAGGCTAATAATATGTATATTAGTGATTTCATTTCCTTTGGATATCTACCCAGAAGTGGGATTGCTGGATCACACGGTAGTCCTGTTTTTACTTTTGAAGACCTTCCATACTGTTTTCGTAGTGGTTGTACTCATTCCTACCTTCATTGCTCCCTTTTATCTACAATACTTGTTATCTTTTGACTTGTTGAGAGTAGCTAGATGTGAGGGGAGGTCTCTTTATAGTTTTGATTTGCATTTCCCCAATGATTACTGATGTGGAGCATCTTTTCATACACCTGTTTGGAGAAATGTCTATTTAGTTACTTTTTCCATTTTATAAATTGGGCTATTTGTTTTGTTTTGTTGTTGAGTTGTAACTGTTCTTTATGTATTTTGAATATTAGCTCCTCATCAGATACATGATTTGTGAATATCTTCTTCCAGTCCATAGGTTTCCTTTTCATTTTGTTGATTATTTCCTTTGCTGTAGAATTTTTTTTGTTTGACATAGTCCCACTTGTTTATCTTTGTTTTTATTGCCCGTGATTTTGATGTCAGATTTAAAAAAGAAATCATCGGCAAGGTCAATGTCAAGAAGCTTTTCCTCTGATTTTTCTGGGATTTGTATGGTTTAAAGTAAATGTAAGACTTTAAAATCCATTTTGAGTTGATTTTTGTGTGTAAAGATAACGGACTAGTTTCATTCTTTTGTATGTGGATATCCAGTTTCTGAACACCATTTATTGAGGGGACTATCATTAATCCCTTGTGTTTTCTTGGCCCTTTTGTTGAAAATTAATTGACAGTATATCATGGATTGATTTCTGGGCTCCCTCTTCTGTTCTACTGATCTATGTGTCTGTTTTTATGGCAATACCATACTGATTTAATTACTACATCTTTGTAATATAGTTTTAAATCAGGAAGTGCAATGCCTCCAACTGTGTTCTTTTTGCTCAAGATTGTTTTAGCACTTTAGGGTCTTTTTAGTTTATACAAATTTTAGGATTCTTTTTTCTATTTCTGAAAAATATTCCATTGGAATTTTCATAGGGATTACATTGAATCTATAGATCAATTGGAAAGTATGGACATTTTAATTAAATTAACTCTTCC
This sequence comes from Phataginus tricuspis, assembly GCA_029783875.1. NCBI lineage: Eukaryota > Metazoa > Chordata > Mammalia > Pholidota > Manidae > Phataginus > Phataginus tricuspis. The sequence goes on from JAQQAC010015287.1 coordinate 16,474,758, forward strand.
AATTCATGAACACAGGATATCTTTCCATTTATTTGTATCTTCTTCAATTTCTTTCATCAGTGTTTTATAGTTTTCAGAATACAGACCTTTCACCTTCTTGGTTAAATTTGTTCGTAACTATTTTTTGTCTTTGATATTATTGTAAATCGGATTGGTTTCTTTATCTCTTTCTCAGATACTTCATTGTTAGTGTATAGAAATGCAACTGAATTTTATTATTAAAGTTGTATTCTGTGGGGTTATTGAATTCATTTATCCGTTCCAACTTTTTTTAATGGTGGAGTCTTTAGGGTATTCATCATTTCATCAGTAAACAAAGATAATTTCATTTCCTCCTTTCTTACTTGTATGCCTTTTATTTATCTTTCTTGTTTGATTGGTCTGGCTTGAACTTCTAGTACATCTTGAATCAAAGTGGTAAAAGTGGTCATCTTTGTCTTTTTCCTGATTTAGAGGAAAAATCTTTTAGCCTTTTACTATTGAGTATAATTTTAGCTGTAGGCTTATTATTTATAATATATTATGTTGAGGTATATTCCTTCTATAGCTAATTTGTTGAGAATTTTTATCATAAAATATATATTTTTCAAATGCTTTTTTCTGCATAAGTTGAGATAATCATATTTTTAAAATCTTTCATTCTGTTAATATGGCATATCATGTTTATTGATTTGTACATATTGAACCATCCTTGGATCCCAGGGATAAATCCCACTTGGTTATGGTACATAATACTTCTAATATGCTATTTAATTTAATTTTCTAATATTTCATTGAGAATTTTTACATCTGTGTTCATGAGACATATTGGCCTCTAATTTTCTTCTAGTGTCCTAGTCTGGCTTTAATATCAGGGTAATGCTGGTCTCATAAAATGAGTTTGGAAGTGTCCCTTCCAAATCAATATTTGGCAAACTTATGTTGTATTTTTATTTTCATTTGTCTCAAGATATTTTTTGACCTCTCTCTTGATTTATTCTTTGGCTCTTTGGTTGATTACAGCATGCTTAATTTCCACATACTTGGGAATTTTCTAGTTTCCCTCCTGCTATTGACTTATAGTTTCATACCACTGTGGTCAGAAAAGATGCTTAATATGACTTCAAACTTGTTTTTGGCCTAACATATGATCTCTCTTGGATAATGCTCCTTGTATGCTTGAGAAAAATGAGTACTCTGCTGCTCTTGGAAGGAATGTTCTGTAAATGTCTGTTAGGTCCATTTGGTCTAAAGTAAAGTTCAAGTCCAATGTTTCCTGGTTGATTTTCTGTGTGGATAATCTAACCAATGTTTAAAGTGGGGTATTCAAGTTACCTACTATTATTGTATTGCTGTCTATTTTTTCCTATGGGTCTGTTAATATTGGCTTTATATATTTGGGTGCCCTGATGTTGGGTGCATAAATGTTTACAATTGTTATATCTTGTTGATGAATTGACCCACTTATCACTATATAATAAACTTCTTTGTTTTTTGTTATAGTCTTTGGCTTAACTCTATTTTGCCAGATATAAGTAGAGCTATCCGTATATTCTTTGGGTTTCCATTTGTATGGATTATATTTTTCCATCTTTCAGTCTATGTGTGTGTATCTTTAAAGTTGAAGTTAGTCTCCTGTTGGAAGCATATAGTTGAGTCTTATTTCTTATCTATTTAACCACTCTATGTCTTTTGATTTATTCCGTTTCTATTTAAAATGGTTATTGACAAATAAAGCCTTACAATTGCCACTGTATTAATAGTTTTCTGGGTGGTTTTTAGATCCTTTGTTCCCTTTTTCCTCTGCTGTCTTTCTTTGGGCTTCAATGATTTTATGCTTTGATTCCTTTCTCCTATCTTTAGGATATCTACTATCTTTTGAATATCATCTACTATAGGTTTTTGCTTTGTATACCATGAGGCTTACATGTAGCATCTTACAGTTACCATAGCCTATTCTACGTATAGCAACTTAATTTCAATTGCATACAAAATCTTTACACTCCCCCCCCCACATTTTATGGTTTTGATGTCACAGTTTACATCCTTGCATAATGTGTCCTCATTAACAAGTTATTGTACCAATACTTATTTTTAATACTTTTGACTTTTAGCCTTTATACTGGAGTTAAAAGTGTTTTACTCACTACCACTACAGTATTAGTGTGATCTGATTTAGACCATGTTTCCTTTTACCAGTGAATTTTATACTTTTATATATTTTCATGTTACTAATTAGCACCCTTTTGGTTTCGCTTGAAGAATCCCCTTACCATTTCTTGTGAGGATGGTTAGGGGTGATGAATTCCTTCAGTGTTTTTTTTTTCTTTTTTTCTGGGAATATTTTTAACTTTCCTTCAATTCTAAGGAACAACTTCGCCAGGTAAAGTGATCTTGGTTAGTCTTGTTTTTTTCTCTTTCCGTATTTGAATATATCATCCTGTTCCCTATGCAAGGCTTCTGCTGAAAAATTAGCTGACAGCCTTATGGTGGTTTATGTGTATGTAACGAGTCACTTTTCTGTTGCCGCTTTCAAAATTCTCCGTATTTGACTTTGAACACTTTGATCATGATGTATCTCAGTGTGGGTCGCTTTAGATTTACCTTTTTTGGTATTATTTAGGCTGAATCTGGATGTCTGTTCCTTTCCTCAGTTGTGGGATGTTTTCAACCATTATTTTTCTGAGGTAGCTTTATGCCTCTTTCTCTCTCTCTCTTCTCCTTCATATGCATATTTTGGTTCCCTTTATCGTGTCCCACAAGTCCCTTAAACTACATTCTTATTTTTTCATTGTTTTTCCTTTTTTCACGTTCATTGCTCTGTCTTCTAGTTCCCTCATCCTGTCTCCACCTGTCATGCTCTGCTGTTGAAATTCTCTAGTGAAATTTTCAATTCCTTACTGTGTTCCTGAGCTCTATGACTTGTTTGGTACTTTAATATTTTCTATCTCTGTTGAAATTCCCCCTTTGCTCATGCATGTTCCCTTGACCTCAGTGATCATTTTTATGACTGGCATTTTGAATGTTCTGTTGAGAATTCACTTATTTCTGTTTGAGGAGGCTGGGTTTCTATCTTGTTCCTTTGATGGAACCTACTCCCCTATTTTTCATTTTCCTTGACTCTGTGTTTGTTTCTGAGCAACTGATATAAACAACCAACTCTGCCAATCTTTACAAGCTGGCCTCATATAAAAGATGAAACTTGCCAGTCAGCTCTAGCCTTCGTGCTTGTTGTGACCACCATCTTTGTTCTTAGTGGCTCTGAGGAATTTGGGGTGTGCCAAGTCCCATGAGTGCCCCACAGGTGTGGTGATGCCCACATCTTCATTCAGGCCCCCAGAGGACTACTAGACTTCCAGCTCTTTAGAAAAATAAAACCGATGTGATTTTCTTGTATCTCTATGTTGGTGAAGTGGTCCATTCTTATAACATATTCACATAGTATTTTTCACGTCCAAAGCCCTTCACCTCAAACACATCATTATTCCTGTTGTTTTTGTCAAGACATGTCCAGGTCTGTTATCACCTGCCCAGATTGTGTGGGGTTTGGTAAACATCAGGCAGACGTTACTCCCCCTGCTCTGGATGTGTGCTTCTATCCTCCCGCCCCTCCTTGGATGAAGACCTATCTTTTTATGTGTTTCTGTCTTACATATGGTTTTTAAATTTTTCATTTTTTGTCTTCATAGTTTTTTCATGTCTCAGTTCTTTTTCTATTTCCTTAAAGAAATAATTATACATTATTTATTAAGTATAGTATTTCTGTGACTTGGAATACTTTGTTTTTTACTTTTTTAGGTTTTATTTCTTCTTCCACAGAACAAGGATATGTGCTGTCGGACAGAAATATAATGTGAGCTACAACTGTGAGGCATATATGTAATATATGGTTTTCTAGTACCCACACTAAGAAAATGAAATGAGGAAAAGATGAAATTAATTTTATAATATGCTTTAACCCATTGTCTTCAAAATATTATTTCAACATGTAGATTATCAATATAAAACATAAAATTTACTCATGAGAGATTTTATTTACTTTGATTTATGTTAAGTCTTTTGTACTAAATATATTCTATACTTACAATGCATCTCAATGAAAACTCACCACATTTCAAGTGCTTAAAAGCCACAGGAGCTTACAGTGTCTTGGCCAGTATAAGTGTGAACAACTGATCTCTGAAGGAAATTAAGCATATTGTGGGATATTTTCAATCTATTAAACATCAACCAAATTAATGCAGTGCTTTATGAAGTATTCGCATTATCCTTTTCTTCATACTTTTAACACCTGCATTTAAGAGTATCTTTAAGTCTTTCTTGATTTCTTAAGAGTTCTTCTCTTTACCCCCAGGCTTAGTAACAGTTATGCATTGAAACTGCATGCATTGAAACTTGCCTTTGTGCATAATTTTATTTCAAAGTCTCCTATACATGGCATTTCAATTTTTCCTCTATTCTGAAATCAACCTTCCTAAAATCCAAGGTGCACACCCATTGATTTCATACTCGTGATTCCATTCTGCCTTGTACATCAGCATTTTCTCTTTAATCTCTCTTTTGCTTCCTCCATATTCTGAAAGCTGAAATTGTCTGCAAGTCGAGCATTTATCAGATGCTCTGCCTTCAGGAGGATGAGATGCCAATAGATGCCCGGATGGTAAAAATCCCCTGTTGATTCTTTATCATGTTGCTGTGCCAATTTTGTGATTTCTGTTTCAAAAATGTTCTCTTGCAGCCTCTTCTCATCTGGGTCAGATGTGAAAATCTCTCACAACAACAGGACATTTGTTCCTTCCTTCTCTGTGCTCAAGGCATTGCTTAGTTGGTATATTTAAATATAAGTGTGTATATGTAATGTTTTCTTCTTTGTCTTCCTTTCTGATTTGTGACTGTTGAACTTAGACATATTCCCTTCATTTCAGACATAAATCCCGGGCCATCAAATATCAGCCGCAAATCCCAAAGTTCAGTGCTGTGAGAGGCCATAAGAATCGTATCAAATAAATCATCATTTTGTAAGGTTAGGAAGCTGAGGTCCAGAAGAATGACATCCTCATGCTCATATACCTGACATCATTGAGGCTCTTTGAGAGTCCTGTGTTCATATTTAGGTTCTGTTGAAGTTTCCTTGGTTGGTAGATTCTAAGACCAAACTTCTTTCATTTGCGTGTATGCAACTTTTATGCGAACACATGCCTGAGCGCCACTTCATGTTTCTAGCTCTTCCTTGGCACACACTAAGCATTTGAACAATGAAAAAAATGAATGTCACATTTATTCACTCCCACAACATTCTGTTTCACATGGACTTCTATTCTGTTTTACAGTTCTCTGCAGAGTCTTGATTACAGCAGAGCGCAAGCGGCCTGGCAGTGGCCCACAGGCGCCTGTGTTGACCCTGCTCTCTGGTCTCACTCTCCTGTTGCTCTCCTCCTTGCTTAATCAGCTCCAGCCGCTGTGGCCTCTGCCTGGAATATTCTTCTGCAGATGTGTGAAGAGCTCCCTGGCTTGCTTTGTCACCTCCTCACATCAGGCCTCTGGTCCACCCTGCATGAACCAGAGCACATCTATGAGACGACCCCCCCACTCCCACCACCACATGCCTTTCCTCCCTAACCTGCTTATGTTCAAGAACTATGTCAAATCCCCCAAGACTTGTTCTGTCAGCATTTGGCCTGTGCCACTCTAACCCCTGGCAATCAGGTCCCAGCTGAGGGCCTCCATGTCAAGGCCTCCCTGGTCTCCTTGCCTGCCACTTAATTCATCTTTCCAAAATGCTATGCAGTCTTCCTGTATGCAATTCCCACTCCCCCACAGAGCATTTAAAATTTTCTCACTCATCATCAGAGTTTTGGTTGCCTGGTGGTGACAAATTTCTCCAAAGACATTCATCTCAGCAAGGGTCTTTGCTTTATATTATATCAGTAAAAGCAGTAAAAGGCCCATTGGGGAGGCTTTCTCAGAATGAATGGATGTCTGCTCAAAGTAGTTATTCAAATGTAAAGGGAATAAGATATTAAAATATATGCACGTGTAACCTTTCTTTTTACTCCATTTTTTAAAGAAGATTACTTATTTTCATTTTTGGGGGGCCTCCTTGGCCTTTCTTAAGCTGAGCAGGTAATGCGTGGCGATGTAGAACAGCAGAAGGTCAAAGGTCTCAGTTGATCTCAATGAGAAAAGGTGAGGGGGAGACAAAAGGAGGTAGAAAGCCAGAGACATCCAGATGGCTGAGGAAGGAGGGGTTTGGGGAGGTTTAGGTGGATATAAGGAAGCTACAAGAAAGAGTGGAGCTTTAGGAAAAGGAAGGGATGTCCAAAGCGGATGTTAGAAATTCTTTCAAAGTGTATGTGATAAAGTCTGACTTTGCCACCTCTGAAGAAACCTGTGGTACACATCTGTGATATATTAGAAACCCTCTTAGCCCAGACAAGCTGGACTGGTAACTGGTCAATTAATTTAAAAAATATATGGCTATTACAGGGATTGAAAACATGTTTCATATAAGAGTTTATTTTAAATGGAAAGATAGTACATACTTTGAAGTAAGGCCAAGGGCTACTGAGTTTTAGTCAGCTGATATTTGAATGATCTTATTTGCATGAACTCTACCCATAATTAGTCAACTTTAATGTTAATGTTCTATAAAGTGGAGTGAACTCTGAGAAGGACCTGCAAAGAAATTCCAGTTTAGAGTAACTGAATTTTTCTTAATTCCTAATCTTAGCAGTTATTTCCCATATACCTAACTCAGTGGTAATACCTTAAACAATATGAACGTATTACAGAGACTTTGACGTCTTCTTTTTCAATACAACCAACAACTCTTTTTACTTTCATACTCCTCATTTCATTGGTTTATGTCATAATAAATTAATTTATAAGTCACTGTAACAAGAACAGCTGTTATAAGCAGGTTTGAGGACAGACACTATTCAGTCTAGGTGAGCAGAAAGCCTAACTGGTGGCAGCAGAAATACATCCATCCTGGAGAGCAGAATAATACGGTGTCTGCACGTGTTCAATGTACCATGATTTTCATGCAACTTGGTACAGAGACTGAAGATCAAAGCCGGTTCATGCTTCTTGGAGGCTGACTCATGTTTCTTTGGAAAGAACAGGGTGCAATATAATCCTATATAATTGGGATTACACAGACCTCTTGTGACACAGAGGATTGAATAATGCTTTGGAAGTCTATCATTTCCAGCTCTTATACTTGCCATCCAAGCTTCAAATGTAAAGTCTTAGGACCAAGTTTTGCAAAACACAAATTAGCATTGCATTCCATATTGCCGCGAGTAGTCCTCTCATGCTTCTAATTTCAAGCATAATTGTCTTTTCCATGTTGCACTTTGATATCTGCATAAACCATGAGTCTTTCTCAGTGCTTCCTATAAATGGCATTTGAAGTGGCCTGTCTTCTTATCATACTAATTCTGGGGGAGGTGAAATGGCGTAAAGGATTGAGTAAGCTTTACCGGACAGGCAGATATACTGGGACTAAGGAAATTTTAGCCCTGTGACTTGGGGCAGCTTTATTGAGCTTTGATATCCTCACCTTCAAAATAGGTATTAGAATAACCTAGATTGTAGAACGGTGAGAATGAAATGGCAGAATATGTGTAAAAGGCGCAGCACAGTGCCAGATGCACAGTAGGTGTTCAGTTAATATCAACTATTATTAGCAACCATGTTCTTCAGTTTTCTATCCTTCCCAGTGACGATGTTATTAGTTCTGTACATATATTAGGTATGAATGCCTGCTTAGTAACTCACTATTTGAAAATTATGTTGGCAAGTTACCGAGCCGTCATATGGGGCAAGGAGAATAAAAACGAAATTGAAGACATAAACCAGCCTCCAGCATCTGATTTGTTCAGTAGTTTGCAAAAATACTTCGATGACCTGCTTTAAAAGTACCAGTGAAGTGATGGCTTACGTTCCTATCCTTATATGATTTATATTTTTGTTTTGATTTTTTACTTTTTATGGTTGAAGTGCCTCCCCCTTTCAATTGATTCCATGTGAAAAAATGGTTTATTTTAAAGGAAAGTGCTTGGGTCATTTCAAGGTCCTGCAGTACATCAAACACATCTCCAAGGCCAGAGTAGAGTGTTTCTCATACACATTAAATACAGCTTCAAACAGTCTGCATTACTGGGCCCGCAAAGCTCGCTCTCCACAGCCAGTTTCAATTTCACTAAAAGGAAAGAATTGGTAATTAATTATCTAGGCCATGTAATGAGTTTCCATTACTTGGAATTCAATAAAGCTCTTTCATTGTGACCAGACTGATCAATAGCACAGAAGGGCTGATAGAAACCAGAGATACAGCTGGGATAATAGAATGGCGATAGGAAATTAGGCTGGGTCCCTGGAGCACTCTTTCTTCTCTCGAGGGAATGGAAGCTGCTCTGTAGCCCCCGTTTTTAGAACGCTCTGGGAGGCATTGTGAAATGAGTAGGCTATTGTGTTCCTGCACAAGCTAACGGACATTACCTTTAAGAAGTCCGTGCACACGTGGAGCGGGAATGACTTTGGAGATCATTTGATTGTATTACTCACTGAGCACCATGCCTTCTCGGTAGCCATTTGTTTATTTATTTCTGTACCAAGTGATATCATCTTCACCACTAACCTCCTCCCTCCCCTAACTGCCACTGCTGATGAGATAAAGGGTGTAACCGACAGACAAGCAGCCAGTCCTCAGAGTAGCAAGAGGCTTATGCAGTTGTCTACAGTAAAGATATGAAGGGATAGGGGATGGGGATTGGTTTTCTGTGGGGTTTTAATCTGGGTCTAGGAGAGAATATAATTGTTTAGCTGGGGGTTAAAACTTGTAGAGCTTATAATGTGTGGGGCTGTGAGGAAGGGTTGAGACAATGACTGAATCAGACTTAGAAGGACACCACCTGCCCAAGGGAGGGAAACCACACATCCCAGCATTCCAAGAGAGACCAGGGGACAGAGCTGGTGCCCGAAGCTTTCCCCGTTATTGTGGCAATCTGTTGTGTTTTCCTATGAGAATTGTTTTCCTTAAACTAATTTGAGTAAGTCTCTATTCCTTGCAGTCAAAGGATCCTAATAGAACCCTGGTCCAGTTCCTGGATTTTCTAAGCAAAGAGACTAATTGCAAGTAGTAGGAGTGACTTGGGAGCATTAAAGAGGTTGAAGGCCATTCTGCCAGGATGGAAACCTAGGTATGGTGCATTATATTTTCCAAAGACAACAGCCAAAATATCTCTTATCCTACATGCTCTTCTGCAGTGTGACCTTGCCAGTCCTCCACCAAGACAGGGAGTGTATTTTCGCCTCCCTGAATGTAGGCAAGCTATATGAAGGCTTTGATCAGAGGAGTTGAGCACAGATGACATGGTGCCAGTTCCAGGCTAGTTCTCGCTGGCCTGGCAGCTGGACGTCAGCATTGTGCAAGAAGTGTGACACCCTTGAGACTACGGTGCTCTGGAAGCCTAAACCACATGAAGAGTCTCTGAGTAATGACAGGCTACATGGAAAGAGTGAAAGAGAGAGAGACACAGAGAGAGAGAGAGAGCATGAGATACAAAGAGCACTGAGGTGTCATAATAAGCCATCTTGAAGTGAATCCTCTAACCTTAGTCACCCTGGCTGGTGACACAGGGAGTAGAGATGAAACTCTTAGCCAAGCCCTTTCCAAATCCTTGACCCACAAAATCATAAGGAAAATGGATTAGTTTTTTCAAACACTAAATGTTGGGTTGGGTGGTTAAGCAACAATAGCTAATCAAAACACTATGTCACTTGGCTTTCATAGAAGTTTTCTGTTCTTGGTGCCTCGATTTTATTGGAAAAACAACTGTATTTTTAGCAACACACCCAAACACCTTTTTGAGCTAACGTTTGATTTGGTAAATAGAAAAGCATATGAATGTCACCTTAAAGTCATAAGGAATATTTCAGACAAAGGCTCAAATTGTATGACATACAATTTCATTAATCTTCCTGACACCACCATGGAGGATGGTATCATTACTTCATTGTGAGATCGGAGAAGATGAACAATTTAGAAACACAACCACGATTCCATCATGTGCCAGTGATGTCACATTTAAGGTTTTCTCATTGGTGTTCCCTTATTCAGATTCCAGTAGCTGGAGATACTTATGAGAGGGCTCTTAGATGCCCATTCTATAGGACTTATGAGAGGGCTCTTAGATGCCCATCCTAT
>JAQQAC010015287.1:16484959-16518935 GCA_029783875.1 Phataginus tricuspis
GTTCTTAGATGCCCATCCTAAAGAACTTATGAGAGGGCTCTTTAGACACCCATTCTATAGGACTTATGAGAGGGCTCTTAGATGCCCATCTTATAGGACTTATGAGAGGGCTCTTAGATGCCCATTCTATAGGACTGGTGGTTGGTTAGATTCCATTTGTGTTGCCAATTTGTGGTCAATATCCTACTAGTTGGAAGGAAACAGCTTTCAATTTTTCCATATCTACACCAACAGTTGTTATTATCTGTCTGTTTGTCTATAACCATCTTGATGAACATGAATGGCATCCATACAATGAATTACATGGTATCCCTAGTAATGATGTTGATCATCATACATGTGTTTATTGGTTATTTATATATCTTCCATGGAGAAATGTCTGTTTAAATCTTTTGCCCATGTTTAACTGGGTTATTTATCTTTTTATTGTTGGGTGGCAAAGTGTTCTTTATGTAATGTGCATATAAGACCCTTATCAGGTATATTATTTGCAAATATTTTATTCTGCAAGCCTTTTATGTATCATATGGAGCATTTAAGAATCTGATGAAGCCATGGACTCTCAGCCAGCAGAGTGCACACTCCCGTGAAGTTTTATACACATTTCAGAGATTTCACAAGGTCTCCTGAGGCCATTCCACATCCTTAGGGCACCCAAGGAATCTATGTCTCCTTCCATCTCCCAAAGTTCTGCTCTTCCCTACGATCATGCAGCTCAGTCTGACAATAGAAAACGCATTGCAGTGAAATGAAGAAAATAGCTCTTCTGGCAGGTGGTATGAGGATTCCATTGGCGACAGAACAGTCTTACTGGGAACCTGCCTGGAGAGACCCTCTTAGGGTAGGTGATTCCCTGCAGGACTGAGAACGTGGGATCTTCAGAGAAGAGAGGAAAAGTGTGTATGACAGAGGGAGAGATTTTTTTTTTCCTCTTTCTAGATGAAGTAGGGAGAAGGGAGAAAGAGAACTCAGCCAACTGAGAGACTGAGAGGCGGTTGGAGAAGAGAATTCCCAGGGCATACCCTGATGAGTTAGAAGGAAATGGGTTTTCCCAGGGCTAATCAACAGCATTTGCTTAACTACCTTTGACGTGTCTGCTTCTCAACTAGAGAGAAAAAGATGAAGTGGAACAGTGAGAACTATTTAAACAGACAAGTTGAAGCCAGAGGCTGGGGAAGTATTTAGACCTTTCCATTTTTCTAAAGCCTGGTGTTGGAAAAAAAAATCATGAATCTGAATACTAATTTTTTGGACTTGCGAAGTTACCATTTAAACCAAACTCAATGTCTCATGACAAATTTCCTCCTTTCTGTCTAAAATCATTATTTTTGCCTTTTAAGAATAATCAGAAAAATTGTGTTCATTATTTCAGAGTCTATCAGGAATTTCAAGGCATCATAGAAACTTAGCATTTAAAGGGGGTCTTGGTCTTGAATTTAAGGCTTATACCTAATTCCTTATTCATCATGCCTGTAAAATGTCATTTCGGTTTTGCTTGAAGGCTCTCGATGATGGGGAAATCACCACTTCATAATAAGCAACCCAGTTATTTGATCTTTGGGCAGATCTAACTATTGGAAAATTCCTTCTTCACTGAGCTGAAATGAGCCTCTTTATACTTCTCCTCTCATCACTGGTTATGTCATTTGGACCAAAATATGAAAACTAGATACTCTTTATTTAGGACCATGTATAAGCCAAATACTTATGTGGCAGGTGCCTTTTATTATTGTTCACTTACAATTAATCATTACAACCCAAGAAGGTAGGTGTATCTTTCCCATTTGATAGGTGAGAATTGTGAGAGACTGGGATTTTAACCTTGCTCTGTCTGATCCCAAAGTCTAACTGATTTCCTCCATGTAAGAGCGTCTCTCTGAGAATAACGAATTCTTTTTACTGGAAAGGTTTAAATAACAGACGATAGTGCTATTTTTTTTCACTGTGTCTACTTCCACTTCAGCAAGTAAGCAACCTCAGATTTTTCTAACCAAAAACATACATTGAGTATTTCTTTCTCGTAGCGAAGCTCTGTGCCAGATATTCTAAACAGCATTATTTTGAATGGGAACTTGGTTTCTTAATGAATTAACTCAAACACAGAAGCCACTACGGAAAGTAGTAACATAAAGGACCACACTAGTGGAGAGAAAAGTGCAATGAAACACTGGGGATAAGTATCCAAGTCCACTGCATGCTTTGCCTCTGCAATTGTTTTGTTAGCTCATACTTTGTTTTTTCTTGTCTCTATTTACCAGTCAAGTTCAGTCTTTGCTTTCTTGGTGTTACTTTTCTACTGGAAAAAAATATTATGTATCTAGTGGTTAGCTTGACAAATGGTTACATGTTTATTTTTGTTTGTGCTGGTGGTCAACTAGATTTAAGTACAGACAAGCAAGCTGGAAACTTTCCATTTCTCCTCTGAGTTAGTCTTGCACCAAAGCAGGTGTTTCAGAAGGTAAAGTAGTGGAATTGAAGAAGTCTCCATTCCTGATGAATAGAATCTGTGGAGGCAATATAGTTGATGAGGTCTCACTTTTTAACCACAGATCTTTAAGTCTTAGAAGTTTTTTTCATCATATTGATGATTACAGAGCTGGCTCTTGAATAGTAAGTGTTGCATAACTGGAACTGATTGGCTTGAAGATTTCTACAATGACCAGGCTTAGGATTTTAAATGGAATTTCTCTGTATTCCACATGTTGTGATGTATACAGTGTATAATGGGGTCTTCATAATAGATAAGGGGCATTGCAGATGGGTTCCTTATGGAAACAAGAACGTGCATTGACATTTCATATATATATATATGCTCATGCCTTTGAATCCCTTATGGGCATGTTCTTAGATTTTTTACTAGAAATTAATTTTTCACTATTTGAACAGTTCTCCCCAAATTCTCTTTTTTATTTATACCATGTTCTTTCAAGGAAGCAGGGGGTGTTTAAAACCAGTGCTTCTGATAAAAAGGTCTTATAGTGGTGAACAGGGAGTCAAGGACAGGGACCCTGTAAGGATGGCACATAGGCAACCCATGCAGGCTGCCTCTGAGTTGGCCCTGTTCCCTTAGCCGGCTTTTTGGGGGCCATGGAAGGACCCCCAGCTGGCTGAGAAGGTAGAAGTAAAAGGGAAAGGGAAAGCACGGCACATGGAAAAATCACTTAAAACCCCTGTGTAAATATATGTTTAAGATGGTTAAGAATCATTTTTAAAATTGTCAACTTTTAGAAAAGAGCATTGTAATGATTCCTGGGGCCGAGTCAAGTTGCCTTAGTGATAGTGTGAATGATAGCGTTTTCATTAATTCATTCATTCTGCCAATATTTACTGAGTGCCAGATGCTGCCCAAAGTCTGGGGTTCTGGTGATGAACAAGCCTGTCACAGCCCTTACCCTTACAGAAATTCTAGCAAATAACAGAATAGTGTGATCTTTTATTTCACAAAGGTAAAAAGTAACCAAATTTCAAATGAAAAAGATACCTTTTGTTTATTTCCTTTAAAAAACTACCACTATGCAATGCCATAGTATCATTGAATTTTAGGATTGAACGACTCATTCATCTATGCAATAAATATTATAAACTACTATTATTAGTAAGCAATGCTAGTGTCTCAGCTAATACTGTGACAACGGCCAAGACATACTGGTCTAGTGCCAGCTCTCTCTCCTAAAGGAGGGGACTCTGTGTACCTGTGCTTTGCTTCAGTTTGTGTTGACTTTACACTTTGGTCTCTGAGGGCTGCATTCTTCCCTGTGATTTCTGAATTCCAGAGACAGACTTAATATAAACTTCAGGTGTTCACAACAGCTTGCTGGGTCTGGCATGTGGGGATGGAACGGAGGGGTAGCTAATAGGAGAGGAAGAATGGAAGGAAGTCTTAAAGCTTATTTATCCTTTTCTCTTACTTTGCAACAAGTTACCTGGGCTCTAGGAAACAGAAAGCACAGAGACGGTGACAGAGCCAGGCTGTCCGGTTCCCGGCTGAGTCAGCTTTCTATGTCCCTCTCCATGTGCACGGCCCATTGGAATATCCCTTTGGAATGGAAAGTGTCTACCACGGGAAAGGAAAGGTCTTTGTCTCTTTCATTAAGTACTGCACCCCTAGTGCCCAAAGAGTGTCTGATATGTAGCAGATGCTCAGTAAATACCAGCGAAAAAATTGATAAATGAAATAGAGGTTGTTTATCACAATTAAGTACAGCTTGCAGAGTGTCATGAAAAGCCAATAGATCCAGTTTTGCCAATGACGTACAACATCAAAATGCACATGGAGTCTGAGTTTTCAGTGGCTTTACTGACCTTTAACATCAGTGTCTTGTTGTAGGTGAGAATATCAAGGATTACACTGAAGCTCCACAGATGCAGAAATCACTCATTCAACCAAAAAGCAGTTGGCCATCAAAAGGGTCTCAAGGGAATTCCCCACAAATAGATTCTTATTAAAAAACAATCACGTGAGTTAGAAAGGGAAGGCCCAGGGGTGGTAGATTTACTCCTTGTAACCTGGCCCACAGCCTTGTGATAGAGCTGGACCAACACAGCAGTAAATAAATGGATTCCAGAGTGGAGAAGGCTATTGTCTATTGTCTAACTAGAGGATATGACTGATAAATAGAGCTGAGAGCTGAGAAAGGAGAGATGACTCAGTTTCCTTGGGACACCTATGCTGACACTTGAAGAATCTGTCTTTTAATTTTGTTCCTTTTATCCCATGACCCCATGTAAGTGTTTCTTGGCATATGCACTCAAGGGAAAGGTTCCGGCACGTCCCATTTACCACAGAATATTCCAGGTTTATTTCAGCACCATTCATAGCAGCCAAAGAATGTTTGGGGTTATAAATGGAGGCAGATAAGTATGGGCTGTTATTTCTGCACCTAAGTTAGCAGAAAGTAGACACTGTAAAATGTATTTCAGAAAGGAAATATGTTTTCTCTATGGAAGTTACATAACCTGGTACAATTATACCCCAAGGCAGCTGGATTTTGATTTTTACAAATAATAACCTAGCATGTCCCCAAGCATCTGAGAGACTCAAGCAATTTGGACTTGAGGCAAGATAGCTGTCTAGATAAATGAGTGATGTAAGTCCTGATTCTAATCATTAACTGTCTTGAAAAACTTAACATTCCTTTTAACTAATAAGCCTAGTTGGAGGGTGGGAAGACAGGATCTCCAGGGTCCTTTTTGCTACTAACATTCTGTAGGACCTTAGCAAAGGCACTTAGGTGTTCCATATCTTGGTTTCCTTATCTACAAAATAGAAATAATCACACCAAGGCTACTATTAAGGGTGGAATTGTAACTTCCCCAAAGATAAATCAAGCCTCGATCTCTAGAGCTATGACTATGACCTTATTTGGAAATAAGCTCTTTGAAGGCAGAATCAAGTGAACCTGAGTTTATTAGGGTGTGGGCCCTGATCAAATCTGACTGCTTTCCTTATAAGAAGGAAGTCTGGACACAGAGCCAGACAGACGGGAGGCCATGTGACTACAAGGCCGAGAGTGGAGCTACACAGCCGCCAGCCAAGGATGGGGAGACTTGTAGGACCAGGAGCTGGGATGGGGCAGGAAGTACACGCCCAGAGTCTCCGAGTGAGCAAGGCCCGGCGAACACCCCTTGATTTTGGATTTCTAGCCTCCAGAACCATGAGAGTGTAAGTTTTTGTTGTTTTCAACCACCCAGGGGCAATGTGTTATAGCCGTCCTAGGAAATTAACTCACTACCTAAATCACATGCTATTATGAGGATAACAAATAATGAATATGAGAAATGCCTTGGCACCTACATCAGGATAAATTGCTATAGAAATATAAAAATTACTTTATATTTTTAAATCTCAAGTATGTCCAGCATGAACTTCTCTAAAGCAGGCAGTGTTAAGGAAGAGCTAAGTTTAAAACTCTGTTAGAAATGCTTTTTATCATTAAAAATATTTCATGATAAGCTTTTAGCCTTATGGAATTACCTCTGGTAGAACCCTGAAAACCCAGCAGTCCATAAACGTTCTTGAAAAGTATTTTCTGCTTCCTTTCATTTTTATGTATTTAAATAATTTCTTTCCCTGAATACGTGAGTGTTTTTTTATAAAAAGCTTGAGTGTCTTATTCATTACACTTAGAGTGTTGGCTTTCCCACAGCCTACACAATAACTGGAAAATAAAAGAGCAGAACATAAAAGAAATATTATGAGATGTAGCCACAAAAATCTCTTAATAGATCTGATCTTCCATTCACCACCCCAAACATCCACAGAGGTGAAATCCCACCAAACTGTAGTTATTTTGCAATTTTCTGTTAATCCAAAATAGTGGTTAGTCCAAAATAACACATTTACCATAACAAAAAATGATAATATGTTTTAGAGACTACTGTGGTATATTGCCCCTTCTGTATATGTCCATGACAGGAATGACTTTATATATAAATACAAATAATTATATTGTGATTATATGTTATAATTATTATATTGCATGTATTTATAGCATATATAATATAATTATACATATAATTTGTACATGTTTATTATTTTTATTATAGATAATTGTTAGTAGTTTCTCTTTACTTTTCAGGATTTCCTTGAACTTGAATTGATCTGAGCAGCAGGCAAGAAAGAGTTACATTTATCTGACTGTAAACTCAGAAACTTTAGAGGGCATCTGGTTTAAATCCTCTCACTTTACTGATAAGGGAAGCAGAGCGTAGCTGGTCAGTGACCTGCTGAAGGTCGCACAGGGATTTGGTGGCAGAATAGAATTCCTGTTGCCTGACTTCCAGTCAAGCGTCCTTTCATTTCTATAACCACGGTGGTCATACAGACGAGGATCTCTCGCTTACTAGCTATGTGACCTTGGATGAGTCTCTCAAGTCCTCTGAGCGGGCCTCTCCTAGAATGTAAAATGGGAATGAAAAGCCAGGCTGGTACAAGCTGGTGTGCAGCTAAGAGAGCAGTGCCCAGGACACAGCGTCGTCCCAGACGAATCGAGCTCAGCGTCCTGCTCCCCCTTCCCATGCTGCATTCGTCACCACTTGTCCTTTCTGCTCGGACATGGCTTTCTCTGGGCATGAGATCCTCAAAGATGCGTGTGCAGGACTCTTCGTCCTGCACTGTGGTGCTGTCCTTATTCTACTCCAGTTGACTGATTATTCAACTGTAGCCCTTTGGCTGCATGAACTGTGCCACATTCACTGTTATACCTTAGCATTTAGGATGGCACTAAAAAAAGCTGCCCATCGGAAGCTCAGTGAGCGAGTTGTTTTGTGCGCAAACACTAGACGGGAGATGTTCAGGAGGTGTGTGTTCTCATGGGAAGGATCCCGTGTTTTCCACAGCTGCTGCTAACGTCAAGGCTGGTCCAGTTCTCACATACTGTGTGGATCATTTTGTTCTTAATGCTCTTGCCTTTGGGATTATGTTTTGCTCGCTTACTGGTAAAATGCATTTGCCTGCATTACCTGAGCACAGACTGACTAGGGGTGGAAGGAGGCCAGGAAGTCCAGGGTCGCCATAGCTTCACCAGAGAAAATTCAGGTCAGAATCATGTCTTTACAGAGCATAGGCCAGAGTGCCCTGCATTATAAAATAAAGATTTCTGAAGAGCGAGAGGCATTTGTAGAAGAGTTGAAGGCGCTCTGAGGTTGTTTTCAAATTTCCTCGGTCTGACTCCTGGCTTCAGTGTTCTTATTCGTAATGCAGAGATAATGACATCCACTTCTTAGGATTTTTGTGAAGAACCAAGAAGAAAACATTCATGAACACATTTTGTGACTGCTGAGGCACTACATGAATGTGCGGTTGTATAATTCGGAGATTCACCACTGTACCGGAGGGTGACCACCCATCCCTTTGCTTGCTTTTGTACCCAGGACCAGAAAGTGGGGGAAATGGGTCATTTAATCTTATTACAAACTGGAAGCTGTTGACAGAGTGCTAGGGTTTGCCCAGCCGTTGATGCTCAGAGAGTGCTGGAATGCTCCAGTCTGAGCTCAGGACGCAGAAGGATCTGCAAGAGACCGGGGAGAATGGGGCGTTCACTGCTGGAACACTTCACGCTAACGGTGGAGACAGGGCCAAATAGTGGTGGTCTTCCTCTCATTCTGGAACTTGGTTCTAACGTGCTCGTCAGAGAACAGAAGTCTGAAATTCTCAACTTATTTCATTTCGGTGGATGTCTCATCTGGATGGTTCCTGGACTCTGAGTCTCGGTCCACCCCAGGGCCCACAGAGTTGAAGGGGCTGATTACCATACACACTTGCTGGAGAATTTCACTGTGACTGGAGTGTGGATGAGCTCTCCCTGGGGCACCAGACATCAAGCCAAGGCCCCTGTACTTTTTGGAGGCAACAGGATCTTAAGCTATTAGTAAAACATATTCTAAGAATGATACCATTCAGACAACTTCACAACCTCACAATCTCACACAAAGATGGAACCTCTTCTATTTTTCACAATCCTCTCCCAAGAATCCATGAGACCTTTGGACCACTTTCCTTTCTGGTGTTCTTCAGATTAACCCACTGCTTCAAGCAGATGATTCATGGACTGGAGGGACAGCCATCACCACAAACATGCACATGGACATAAAATGCTAAGGATTCTTGGCTTAGTTAGCTGAGGCTACAGAGCTTCCAATAAATGAGGGAGCTCCAGAGTGTAGGACCAGATGCAGCTCATCCTTTGACAAGGGGTTCTCCTTTGTCTCCTATTCCTTAGCTGCTGACACATTGTCATCAGGACTGAGAAGGGAGATGAATTTTTGCTAGGCTCCTATATCTCCAGTATCTCCATGACTGAATAACTTACGTTACCTATCTATCATCCATTTAAAGGAATATTTACAAGCATCATGCTCTTCTGGTCTTTGAAGCTAATGCGTCTTCAGCAAACTCACCTCCTCATCCAGGCAGTCAGAGCAGGGTTAGTGTCAGTGTCCCTGAGCACACACACCTTCAGCTGCCTAGAGTCTTAGAAATCTTGCATCCTTTGTATCTATTGAGAAATGTTCATTGGATGGAGGTTGTAAGGATGAGGTGGAAGGCAGAGGGAATAGTTTGCCTGTAAGTAGAATTATGGGGGTGACTGTGGTTGTTTCACTGTCTGCAGAATGACACCTTGGAGAAGGTTCAAGAATCCCGTCCCTCCAGGGTGATCACAGCTCCCAGCCATGGGCACAGGGGAGGATGAGCTGTGAGATGGGAGGAAGTCATGCTGCTGAGAAGTCTGCTGCTGACACTGGCTCTTGGTTTTCAAGGTCACCAGAGAGGATTTCTTTGTTATCTCACTAAAGCTCTCTTTCATTCTTTAGAGAGCATATAAGTTCAGGGAAGGTTTCCAATATATTAAAACCAACATTTTTATTTTTCATTCTTTTTACAGAAGGCTCACAGAATATTTTATGACCCAAAGAAAACCTATTGATTATTTTATCTCTTTTGTTTTTCATTTTCAAATAAAACAAGGTAGGTTTCAGTAGAAAGATTGAAAAGTTTCTCTCTCTCTGCATTTGACCAGCCAGTACAGAAAGACATTTTTTTCTTTTAAAGTTACAGATGAGACAGTATAGATTTTGGCAAAATTGTTAAAATGTTGCATGTGATTTAATGATTTAGTTATGACTTAATATTTGAGTAATGTCAGTACTTCCCCAATCTGCCATAATTACAATTCAATTTGTCAGAATTTACTTAATAGCCATGTGCCTAAGCATAAGGGAAACACTTGGTCTGTTTAGCGAACCTTCTGCTGGAGCAGAACTACAAGGAGACTGGAGCTGTTGATTCCTGTTTCAGTGCGGGTACGATGCGCCATGCGATGCAAGGGGGCTCCTGCCAACTAGGTCAGCAGAGGAGTTTGTGTAGCAGAATTCTGTTTAATAAGAAGGAGTTTTGATAAACAGTCTTGTCTCACATGGATTAAACTATTGATTTACCAATACCATTCCTTTCTTGACCCAAGGGGACACTGCTGATGCCACTCAGAATATTACAGACCCTCTGCCATATGCATCTTGTCTAGCCCATGCTTCAACCCTATCACCTTTCAGCAGATTGCTTTAGACAAGATATCTCATGGGCAAGGAATCTGCAATGCATATAAGCTTACTTGCTGATTTAATACAAGCGAGTCCTAGACATCGACCTTGTCTTGAGTTTTTCTAATTTGGCAGGGCTGTAACACTGCAAAGACCTGAAAATCCCTTTTTAACAAGGCTACCTGAACCTCATGGCCCCAGTCCAAACACATGAAAATTTAAAGATGTCCAGGAGATCAGTAGCTTACAGTATTAAAGAGCAGGAAGACTGACACTGCCCTTAACTCGGGTCTCCTTATTTATCCAGCCAAGGATTCTGTCTCCAAGCATAATAGCTGCTCTGTTATCACTTTATAAATTGCCGTGCATATTATTTCAGTAATGAAGTGGGAGACGGCATCCTGTTTGAAGATATTAAACGTACCACATGCCCCACAAAAATCCCCAGATGTTCAATTATTTGAAATAAAATATTTCTCCTCTAAGCAGGTTGTATTTTTAATTTTTCCAAAAGCAGCAGGTAGGAAGGGTATTATCATGTCCGTAGAGCCCATGGTCCTTGAAGCACCCACAGGTATTACAGGCCATCCCAAGCAGTACTCAAGGCATGAGGCCGGCCAAAAGTGCGATGCAGGTGTTTAAAATTCTGCTTACAAGTCCTACCTTTCATCAGAAAAAAAAAATCCTATAATTTTCCAGGATGAGACAGAAATTGGCAATACCTATCACCTTGGCACAAAGTCAGTCTAATTTGGCGAGATATATAGTGTACCCAGTGCAGAACTGATCATATGTGCCCATCATGCCCCGTGTCTGAAAAGCCCAATGCACTTTGCTCCTCTGACAATGGTTTACACGGAGCACAAATGCTCTGTGTATTTTGCATGGAGAGTTTTCCCTTGGCAAACACATCTCCATTATGACGTGTTGAAAACACCGGTTGTCGAAATCATAGGAAAGGAAGCACATAAACACATATATGGTAGCAATGCCTGGAAATACATGTGGGCATATTTCTGCTTTGGGGCATGTGTATATAAACAGTCCATTGTTCTGTTGTATGTAGTTTTCTACCCCCAGGGTCTAGGCTGAACACTTCTAGCAAAAAGCAAAATAATGTTTCTTTAATGGGTACAAATGAGGGACTCAGAGAAAAGGCATAAGCAAGATTGTTCGAGTAGGAGGTTCAAGACCTGGCTCCGTGTGCTGAGCCCCATTGTGTCCGCTCTGGCAGGTATCGTCCTCAAGCTGAGCTTTGGTTTTCTCCCTGTAACATGACTGAGTTTGAGTAAGTGATTCTTAGCGTGTAGGTAGCCTTATTTCTCTAATAAGTGTGGCTAAACCAGGACGAATGTATAGATAACCTTTGACTTCACGATTCATGACATTGGTGTCCGTCCACTTAGTCCAGTGGAGTTCTCAGCTTTCAGTGTGCCCATGTTGTTACAAAGGTGGAACAAAGACAGAAAATTGTGAGTTTCTAAAGGAGTCTTCCTGTGGAAAGGTGTTTGGAGAGGCATTGAAGGTTGAGCGCAAATGAGGAAGGGAAAGTGCCCTCATTTAGAGTTGGCAGGCACTCCACCATAAATGAAATAAAGGAGTAACTGGTTCACCAAAGAATCTGGACTCTGTGGGTGTGAGCATAACACCCCATAATTTCCCTTCAAACTGCGTCTCAGTTCCTTCAAGCACTCTCTGGGGATTAGTTCTTTTTCTGCCTCTGGATGAACCTTTTGGCAGGTGTTACCTCTCAGATGGTAAACAAATGGTCCCTTGTTTGGGGATTAAAACTTCAGTCTGATCTAATAATCACACAGCACTGGTCCAGCCCAGAATATTACTCAGGACTTCAAATGCATATTCAGGTAAATTTTCTTCCTTCTACCACCTTGGCCTTGACCGAGGCATGGAATCCTAGAGTACAGCGAGAGGTCAGGGTCATTTCTTCAATACCTGGGAGCTGTTTTTTTGACCTGTGGCTGTGGAGGGAGGCCTGAGGGGGAGATAGATAGGGAAGGACAGAGTCTTGTCGGCTTGGCACCCTTGTCATCTGCCACTGGTACCACCTACACTTGGCAGATGTCCGTGAGTGTCTATCTTTTGGGCAATTTTATGGATTGCTAGTGGATTCCCTGCCTCTCTTTCAGCTGGGCACTATTGTCCCCGTAGCTCCTGGGCTTGTTGTGGTCTAGCCCCCTGGAGAGACAGAAACAAGACTTACTGAAAGAAATGGAGTAAGGGTTGGTTTAGAAGTAGGGTTAAGGTTGGATAAGAGAGGAACGCTGAACACGCCTCTGACTTCATCATCAATTAATTTCTCAGCCTGAAGGAGGCCTGAGCTAAGGAAGGGGGAATTTTTTATTATTAATGTGGTGAGAATATATGAGATCAACGTCTGAACACGTTTCTAAGCGCACAATACTGTATTGTTAATTATTGGCATGATGTTGTTCGGCAGATCTCTACAACTTATTCCTCTTGCACTCCTGAAACTTTTATAATGGATAAGGGTTTAAAGTTTTATTTCCCTGGGTGAGACTAGGATACTTAGATGGGACAGTTTTTTAATGCTCATACTAAAAAACAAATTATTTATTATCTAAAAGTATCTGGTAAGTAATGCACCCTATTTCACATTTTGCTTTGGGAAGAGTTGCATTTTACATCCTATTTTAACGGTAAAATCATTAGACTACATAGATAAGACTAAGGTTCTTAAAATACACCTTAAAGTTTGAACACCCTCTTTCCCACGTCCCTGATTAAACATCACCATTAATGAAGCTCTCAATGTGGGGCTTTCTCCTGGGCTAAGACCACTTCTCTGTGAGTCCCCAGTGGTCACCGAGGAAAGATATAAGGAATCCCAGGGCATATGAATTTGTAAGGAATATTTTGGAAAGAGAACAGGCCCATTCAAGGGCTGGTGCTTCAGCTCCTTCATCCCCACATCACTGGCTATGATGACTTGGGCATGAGTCACCGCGACGAGACAGTACATTGTTTGAATGCCTTGGAAAGGGAATGTTTCTAATAATAACACTAGGACTAGTGAGTTTCACATTAATTAATGAAAGCGACAGTGGTTGAATCTGATCCAAATAACATGAATACAAATAAAAAACAGGCCCAGGCTTGCTTGTCATACCACTGCATTGAATGCTACAGGCTGTTAAATAGCTGGACATCAGCCAAAAGATGCCTGAAGTGTCTGGTGGAATAATGCCCCATAGCTCACCAGTCAGTTCCTGAGTAAGTGTGAACTGTTCTTTTATGGCTTTAGGTACAAGAAATGGAGCATAGGCTAGATGTCTGCATTTGTGAAAGAAAATCTTTTCCTACATTTCCTATGTAAGTGCAAAGCTTCCATTACTGTTTTCTCTAACACCATTTTACTAATGGTGATGTCCTGAAATTTGCCACAGAAGGCTAGTGAGTTGCTTCTAGGCTAATCTCAGAGAGTAGGGCAGGTCCCCAAATAGACAAGTGTTGTGAAACTATGAGAACATGACTTCTGTAACCCTCTGTGGATACCTAGATTCTGCTCAGATATGGTGTGCTGGTATATCAGCATGCACAAATGGCCTGTGGTGGCACCTCTACATGTGCCAACTTTTGCAAAGTTCTTTCAACAACTGGGTGGGACCCAATAGGTGGAATTGAAGCATCTGATTATCCTTTGTTCCTTTTCAGTGTGTTTTCCCTTAACCTGCAGCCTTTTAACTCTGCATTGCCAGAGAATTTTATGGATACCTCCACCCTAAAATCCCTAGAACAGTTTTCAACCTCAACACTGCTGACATTATAGACAGGATAATTCTCGCTGGGGAGGGCTATCCTGGAGTTTTGCAGCATCCCTGACTGGTACCCACTAGATTTCAGTAGCAGTTCTCCCCCAAGTTGTGAGAACTGAAAATGTTTCTAGGGGAAATGACCAAATGTCCCCTGGGGAGGGGGACAAAATCACTCCCTATATCCCATTTAGAATGACTGCCTTGGAGAGAGGGTCCTTTCTCCCATTCAAGGCCCTGCAAAGAACACTGATAGTGCACCAACAACTCACAGATGGTAGCAGACCTGGAAACCCCCTAATGGACCCTCGCATCCATCTGACCCTAGAGTCAAATGTGAAACTGTGAAATGTGAATGGCGCCAATATTCTGTGCTTTGACAGAATCCTTGAGATGGGAAATATGATTTAAACCTTTAAATAGGCAATAACGTGTTTGAAAGAGCAGGTGTTTTTAATAACATGGTTCCCTTTTCCAATGATAACTACTAATAATGCTACTGATACTAATATTTTAATGATTCAGATATCACTATTAGTAAAATCACCCAGTAAGATGCATTAGTGTAAATCAACCTTTTTATTATAGCAAATGTGAAAAAACACATAGAGTAAAATGGTGCTAGTTGGGATTTTGTTCCGTGGTGAAGAACAAATTCAACCGAGGAATAGAGCCAGGCGATAGGCAGAGACAGGAGAAAACAGGAATAGTTAAGGGGTTGCAGGAATAAAGTTAGATGATAGGAAGAGAGAGAGAATGAAAGCAAAGCGATCCAAAATAAATAGATTCAAGAGAAAATGGTCTAACATGACCTTCCTTCTCAGAGCTCTAAGTGAGAACCAAGACGCACAATCTAGTCTTGGGGAGTTCCCAGTGGAGAATGCGGTTTCTAAGCTGTCTTCGAGGAAAGAGCAGTGAACATATGTAAGTGTGTTGTCCATGTCTAATTTATCAATCCCCCGCAAGCCCAGAGTATTCAGAGCTGCTTTCTTTTCTTAGAATAGTGGTAGGTAAAGAGACTGGCATGCCTGTGCCCAGAAATCCTGTGGCTGTCAACACAGTGAATAAAGCCACAAGAGCGTCCAATGGCAGAGGCGCGCTGGCCCTGCCAGCCCACCCGCTGAGGCAGTGGGACCCTCCTCAGGCTTCACAGCGATCATCTAGCTGCCGTGAAGCTTTTAGTCATGAGGGTTTGTGGGAAATACCACTGATGTGTTTAGGAACCAAGAATAGGCATAACTCAAGGAAACCTGATTGTGCCTTGTTTGCTGGAAGAAGCTGCTTCTCTTTAATGTAGAAAATTAAATGTCTATACCAAAAGCATGTTTCCAGGCTGGTTCATTTCTTTTCCCCTGAAGCATTTCTGGAAATATTTTCCTTTCTAATAGTAGCTGATTAACTTGAGTGCATTCTTATTGGGGCTCTGTCTTGGTCTCTGCCTAAATTCTCAGAGGACTCTCTGCTAAGTATCCCCAGCATTTATCAGATGGCCACAAAATTATTAGGGATGAGAGAGCTGCTTACATAATGTAAATAAAAATACTGCACGGACTGAGATTATAAATCCTTGTTCCCCGATTCACCCTTTAAAAATGATTTAAGAAGGTGGTATTTTAATTTTTACATGGAAGTTTTATTCAGACACATTCCAAAGCCTATAGAACTAGGAACTTGAAAATCTTGAAACTCAATTTCAAGCAAGGAGTGTGGTTAATGGGACACGGTATGGAATTTATCATGGGTCAAGGGACGTGGATGCAAGCGCCATGTCTTCCAGGGATTTGCTGAGTGTGGTAGGGGGAATACCAGGTTGCATGGCTGTTGGCTGGTTGTCCCCATTTCCATCTTTAGGAAAGACCTGCCTGCTGAGGTCTTTGAGGTAACGGTGTCTGTTCTCCGAGACATTATGTATCAGCTAGTTCCTCCAGGCCTTTCTGGGGACTCTTGACACAGGATATAGTCTTAGCACAAACTGTATTATATTATTTTGCTTTTGTAGCTTTCATTTGAAACTGTTTCCAATTTATAGAAAAGTTACAAACATAGCACAAAACATTCCCAGATGTCCCTCACTCAGGTATCCCAGTTGGTATTTTATCACATTTGCTTTGTTACCTTCTCTCTCCTCCTCTCTTCCCCTATAATGTGTATATAAGCACCCATAAACACAAACATATACATTATTTTTTTCCTGAACCAGTTGAGAGTAAGTTGCAAACATGATGCCCTTTACTACCAGATGTCTTAGTATGTATTTGCTAAGAAAGAAACATGTTCTCTTACAAAACCACAGTACAATTGTGAAATCATAACTTTAACATTCATAAGATACTGATGTCTAATTGATACACTTGAGTCAAATTTCAACCATTATCTCACTTAAGCCTTTTATAGGAAAAAAAAAACAAAAAAACTGTGGCCAGAATTTGATCATGAGGTGCATTTAGTTACTCTGTCTTGTCGGCTTTGGGACAGTTCTGTGGTTTTTCTTTGTCTCTTGTAACCTTGATGTATTTTGAAAGTACTGACCAGCAATTTTATAGACTATCTCTCAATTTCTGTTTGTCTAATGTTGCCTCATTATGAGATTTGGTTATGCATTTTTTGCAAGATTTCCATGTAAGTGATACTGTGTTCTCAGTATCAAAAGGCACACATGATGTCATTTTGAACCATTACTGGTAATTTTGGTCACTTGGCCAAAATGGTGTCTAACAGGTTTTTCTCCACTTCAAAGGTTTTAGTCTCAGTAATTAATAAGTATTTTGTGGGGAGATACTTTGAAGCTATGTGAATATCCTGTTATTCATCAAAATTTCACCTACTGGTTTTAGCACCCATTGATGATTCTTGTCTGAAGCAGTTATTACTACAGTCATTGCCAAATCATGATTCCCATAACTCACCTCCTTTAATTAGTTCTGAATACTATTTTCCACTACCTGGATTCTTAAAGAATGGCTGATGCCAGGGCTGGGGATAGGAAAGTGAAAGGTAAACTTGTACTATCTTGTGGAATAAGAGCATGGAGGGGCTCTAAAAATGATGGGAACATGTCAAAATAAGACCAGAACTGGCCTTAAGGGGCTCCACTGGCTAAATCTTGGACAATTAAAGCACCAAAAACAAGTAATATGGTGGGTTATAACCTACTGAACACAACAGAAATAATAATAATATAAGAAATCATGAGTCCATACTGAATGAATGAATGGAATGGTTGTAGAGAACTCTTTCTGAGAGTAGAATGATATTTTTTTCTTTTAAAGGGGGTGTGTTATCCCTAAAACTCAAGTCAGTAAGCAGAACTTCATTACCTCCTGAAAAGAGATCCCCAGCACATTCTTCTCGAGAGATAGAGGGCGCTCCTGCTAGAGAGAGCAGGAGGTACCCCAGAAGTTTCTTTGCTCTGAGACAAAGAGCATTGACCCGACTGCTATCAGTTCCTGGGAGCATGGCACAGCAAAAATGCTTCGGAGGTCCTTTGATGACCAGACTGGCTCCTAGTTTTATTGCTCCATGGGAACTACTGCTCTATATGTTTTGTGAAACTCCAAGCTGTAATGCAAAACCATTCCACGGATGCCTCCTCACCCGTGGACAGGTAAAGAGGCTCACCTCTGGTTAGAACCCTAGCTGTGACTTACTGTTTGCTGCTCTAAGTTCTGTCTCAACCATTTGAGAACCTGGAGCAGGAGGCCCACCCTTCCCAGGTCTAAATATTTTCCAAGTTTTACATGTAGTAACAAATTTACTGAATAAAATATGTCCTATCCTCCTACTGTGAAAAATGCACCATCAGCATTACAAATAAAGGTGTCAGTGTATGGCTTTTAGTGGAATTATTAACGAAAGAGCAAGTTGGTGGAATGTTATTATTATTGTGCATATTTGAGTGTTCTCTTGGTTGCACAGTCATGTTTCACCACAAAAACAAGCCCCAAGGAAAGGATTTTGGTGTAGGTAACTTATTTAGGAGGTTGTCCCAGAAAGCATAAGGGAGAGGACAGAAATATTGAGACGGGAAAGCAGGAAAAGCCAAAGAGTAGGTGGTAGTGAATAGCTTACCACTGTGGACAGTTGGGCCTTAGCCCCTCCCCTGTAACTCAATAAATCCACTTTTGACTTTGCACATGCTCATGATGAAGTAGTTTATCTTTAGCATGTAGTTCAGTTACAGGAAGTTAATTTTCTATGGCCGAAGCATGTTTGCAGGTTGATTAGTTAATTTTTCTCGTAAGCATCTGAAAACTCTCTCCTTCCTAATAACAGCTGATTAACCAGAATGCCTTCTGCTTAGCGCCCCTCTGTAGTGCAGTCCACGTCTAAGAACTGTTATACAGTGTGATAAGGAAGCTGGGGGAGTTCATTCATCAGTGTTTACCCACTTTACTGATGACTGTCTCTGAGAATATTACATTCCCTGTACTTTGGGGCCCTTCAGTGCACTGTCTAAGCAAGATTCCATAACACTAAAGAGAGATCTCAGGCAGGGAAGCAGGAATTTGCAAGTCCTTGAATTGATAATTCTTTTCAAAAAATTATTTTGCTTGCCTTTGTAATAAAAATTTTTATATGATGTCCTCCTGAGTAACAAGCCAAATGCATTTTAAGTCCCCTAAATTTGCATTTTCATCAAAGATGAAATTAAGAGTAAATATAAAACAAAGTATTTTTTTCTCATGTTTTTAAATTAAAAGAAATATATTTAAATGACATGGCAAATCACACATTATATCAAATTAATATCAAAATGTAAAGTAAAAAACATGTATGTACAGTTGAATTTTTTAGTTTCTTATTTTTAAACTAATTAAATCTTTTAAGATATTTTTAAATAAACTTATTTTGGAACAATTATGGGTTTACAGAAAAATTGCAGAGATATTCAGAGAATTCCTGAAAGTTTCACCCAGTTTCTCCTAATGTTAACATCTTAGATCATCATGATATGTTTATCATAATTAAGAAACGAACTTCATAATTTTTTCAGATGTTACTTATCTTGCCATTAGTGTCCTTTTTTGCTCCAGGGCCCAATCCAGGATTCCACACTGCATTTAGTCTTCAGGTGTCCTGCATCGCTTCTGGGCTGTGACAGTTTCAGTCTCTCTTGTTTTTCATGATCTTTGAAGTTTGGAAGTGAACTGGTCATGGATTTGGTAAACTCTCCTGAGTTGAGTTTTGTCTGCTGTTTTTCCCATGATTAGACAGTAGTTATAGGTTTGGGGAAGAATACCACAAGGTGGGGTGCCCTTCTCATCATGTCATGTCAGGGGATGTATGTTATCCACATGACAAGCTGGTGTCTATCAGTTGCTCTGCTGTAATTTACATACTCTGTCCTTTGGAAATGAGCCACTAAGTCCAGCCCACATTCAGGAGGAGGGAGAAAGGCAGCTTCATTTCATGTTATTTGAAAGTATTTTGTAAGGAAGAATTAGCCCTTTACCCCCATTAGTTGTTTATTCAATAATTTATATTCAGCATGGATTCATGTGTATTAACTTTGTCCTTTGGGTTATATTACATTATTTTGTTGCTCTAGTTCTCTTGGGCCATCTGGAGCACTTTCAGGTTGGCTTCTGCATCCTTTGATATCATCATTCTGTTTTTTAAGCACTAAATGATGGTCCAGGCTCAACTAATACTTCTGTTACAGTCCTAGAATCAACCACTTATCCAAGAAGCTCTTATAAAGGTTATGATTATTAGAGAATGGCACATAGAAACCAAGATTTGGGAATTGGGTGCGCTCACTACTACTGGGGTTGCACTCCATCTAGGCCCTTAGAGCACAGTTACAAAATATATGTATTTATTAACCCAGGTTTACACATATACTCTAATCATTTCTGCATCTATCATCTGTATAAATAATAAACTATACATGAGTTCATGTTTCTGAGCTCTAATCCAGTATCACATGATTCATTCTAGCTCCCTCCTATCCCTTGATTATCTGTAACTTCCCTCTTTGATAATGAGAAACACGGCTTTCACCATCTACCACCCATTTACTTGTCTATTTGATTCTGATATATATTTGAGGCCGTTTCAGAGTTGCTGACTCATTCCATCACAAGAATCAAATTTACCAACAAGAGTACAGTGTTTTATGTACAGTTCCTTCTGTTCGTACTTAGCTTTACAGTTTCTATGAAACATTCTTTTGAAAGTTATGTAGGTCAGCATTTTTTTCCCCACCAACCTTCCAGTGAGGTTACTTATGCATTTGTAATATAGTAACATTCACTTGTCAGACTCTGCATTCCATCTTGGGTTCCCCCTAACATCCTGTTTGATTTTGTTTTCAGTGGGCATGTATTAGTATTCACTCTTTGTACATACATTTCTATGGGTCTTAGTGTATATGTAAAATCCACCACCCCAGGACCAGCGAACAATTTCATTACCAGAAAAATTTCCCTGTGCCTCCTTTTTTAGTCATTCTTTCCCATCTCCCTAACACCTGAAAACCACTGATCTGTTTTCTGTCCATATAGTTTTCTCTTTTTCTGATGTAATCATATAATGTGTAACTTTTGGGTCTGACTTTCTTTCTGAGCAAAATGCCTGTAAAACTCATCTGAATGGTGTGAATCAATAACTTGATATTTTTGTCACTGAATAGTACTCTGTTGTTCTGATGCAACAGTTTGTATATCCATTCATCAGTTGAAGGACACACATCAGTTTGGGGTGATTGTGAATAAAGCCACTATGAACATGACATACACATTTCTGTGTGACCACAAGCTTTCATTTCACTTGAATAATACCTGCACGGTTGCTGGGTTAAATGGCAAATCTATGTTTAACTTTATAATAACTTGCTGGACTTTTTTCCAAAATGGCCATACCATTTTTACTTCTCACCAGCAATGAGCATCCTTGTTTCTCTGTATCCTAACCAGCATGAGATATTATTAGTTATTACTTTTTTCATTTTAGCTATCCTAATGTGTAGATTGGTATCTCATTGTGATTTTAACTTTCAATTTCCTGAAGACAAATGATGGTATGAATCTCTCACATGCTTATTTGCCAACATATTTGCCAATTTTTGGTAGTGTTCAGGCCTTTTGCCTATTTTTAATGGTGTTTTTTGCTTCTTTATTGTTGAGTTTAAAAATTATTTATATATTTTAGATCAAGTTGTTTGGCAAATATTTCTCCCATTCTGTGCTTGCTTTTTCAGTCTCTTAGTAGTACCTTTGCAGAGCAGGAGTTTTAATTATTAGTAAAGCCTAATTTATCATTTTTTAAAATTTCATGGATTGGGTTTATGATGTTGTATTAAAAGCTCATCTCCAAAACACAAAGTTATGCAGATTTTCTCCTACTTTTTTTCTAGAATTTTTACAATTTTACATTTTACATTCAGGTCTATAATCCATATTGAGTTAATTTTTATATAATGTTGAAAGTATGTGCTGAGGTTGATGTTTTTTGCCTATGGACATCCAGTTGTTCCAGTACGATTTGTTGAAGAGATGATACTTTCTCCATTGAATTACCTTTGCATCTTTGTCAAAAATAACTTGACTATATTTGTTTTTGTCTATTTCTGCACTCTCTGTTCTGTTACATTTATCTATTTGTCTTTTCTTAACAACCCCCCAGCATCTTGGTTACTGTGGCTTTATAGTAAGCCTTGAAATGGAATAGAGTGAGTCTTTTGACTTTCTTTTTTTGAAATCTTTTTTTCTGTTCTAGTTCCTTTGCCTTTCCTTCTGGTTATAGTTATAATTCTGCTACTCCAGACCATTTTCATGACCTAGGAGCTAGAGCCTATCAGTATTATTATCAAATGGATCTTACAGAATAACTGTCAAAAACAATTCAATTATTATGTGTGAAGTTGCTTGGTAAACTCAAGAGTATTATATGAATATACATTACTCTTAATTTTAAACTATATGATACTATATTTTATTCTTTCCATCTTCTGTGAGTAAATGGATGATTGATCTAGATAAGGTTCACGTGTGTTCAGATGCCGTGTGTGGATACCAGGACTGCCTGGAGAAGTAGACTAACAAAATCTAGTAATATTACAGCGAGACAAGACATTTCTTATTATTCCTTCCATACTGGGAGTCAGGCAGTACCTATAAAGTCATTTTAAAAAACTGTTCATATATATATTTTTTAAGAGGTGGGAGATCAGTGGGTACTAAAAGAGGTGATGTTTTGATTATAGCAAAGGAATCAAGCTTAGAGTAGGAGAATTTTCTTTGTTTTTATAAACAAAGACATGTGGGTTAGTTGTATGTTCAATTTGTGTAGTGTACCTTATCTCAGTAAACAGTTTATAATACTGGTGATGATAAAAATGGAATGTGTAGTTGCAAGATATCAGATTCAGTAAAAAATGTACAACAGTCTTTTAAAAACTGCTCTATGTTCATGGATGGAATATGTGGAACAGAATTCTAGGTCTTTTAAGAGCCAATTGTGAACAAAATTTCTTCCCCAAAACACAATGGGATTTATTTGTTGATATAAATTAAATTAAAAATTAAAATATTGTGAAACAAATACCATATATTTTCCATGAAAAATTCTCTTCAGCCTGTGTTTAAGATATCTGGAAAAGAAAAATAAAACTTGGTTTCTTTGGGAGTAAAGCAATGTGAAAAGCACTTATTAATATTTCTCCTTCCAGCAATCAATGGTGGAACAACATATATTTGGCCAAATAGCTAAGAACATTTAGGCAAGCTGGATAAAGTAGAAAAGTTGTCTACATGAAGGCATCAGAGAGGTATCACATTATCAAAAATTAATCTTTACCCCTTTCCTCACAACATATACGAAAATAAGATCTAGGTAGAGTGTAGGTATATATGAGGAAGGAAAACATAAAGTTTCTAGATGATAAAACAGGAGAATATCTTCAATATTTAGGATAAGCAAAATGTTTAAACTGTACACAAGAAGTTCTGACCATACAAGAAAAACTGATAAATGTATTACACTAGAATTAAGAATACCTGGTCATGAAATCTGCCATTAACAGTGAAAAAGCAACAACAGAGTGGGTGACTACATTTGCATTTATATATTCCACAGAGAATTTGCATCTAGAATATGTACAAACATCTGTAAATCATTAAGAAAATATGGATCACATTAATAAATATGGACAAAATTTGAAAAAGCACTTTACAAGAGATGTACAAGTGGCCCCAAACATATAAAAAATTGTTTGATATTATTAGTCACTGGGGGAAATACCAATAAAACCACTGAGTTAAATTATTATATACCTACCAGAATGGAAAAAATCAAAAAGACTTATAATACCAAATGTTGAAAAGATATAGAGCAACTAGAGTTCCCATATGCTACAAATATGTTGGAAATCTGTCACAATCTACTAAAGGCAAATATATGGATATCTTATAACCAATACATTCTATTCTGATTTACATACCCTTAAAAATACATTTATTTATTTCTTCACCAAAAATATATATAAGGATGTTTATAGCTTTACCAGAAATAGCTCAATACTTGAAACAACTAAAATGAACAGGTTCAATAGAGGATAGAAATTGTATGATTTTTATGTGGAGAATATGAAGAGTTCACGATAGAAACTGAGTGACATTTGGTGCAAAGAACACAGAAAGGGGAGCTGATTTGAGGGAGGAAGAGCTCAGCCAAATGTAGATATTTAGTAGACATACAGGTATAAGTCCCAGGAGAGGAATCTAAACCATTGTTTAGAGGTATGAACTTGTAGTTGGTAATTAAAATGAATGAGATCTTCCATAGAGATCGTACAGATTGAGATGTTGAGAGGTCATGTGACCCAACTGAACTGACATTTAAGGAAAGCACAAGAAAAAGAAGTTCACAAAATTCATTAAGTCATTCAAAGTTCAAACAATCCTTGAGCACCTAATATACATCAGGCAGTCTTTCAGCCAATGGAGATGCATAAGCATTATTTAAACATAGTAAAAACTCCCTGCTATCATTTAATTTACATTCTAGTTGGGGAAGACACAATAAACAAAACATATAAGTAAAATACATATTAGTTGGTCATAAGTGCTCTAGAGAAAAATAGAGTGGGAAAGGGAAACAGAGATATTGGGGAAATCTATAATTAAAAAATTTTTAATTGTTGCAAAATACACATAATATAAAATTTACCATCTTAACACTTTTTAAGTATAGTTTAACAGTATTAAGGACATTCACCTTCTTGTGCAACCAGCCTCCAGAACTCATTTCATCTTGAAAACCTGAAACTCTGCATCCACTCAGCAGCAATCCCCATTCTCCCCATGCCCCCAGCCCCTGGCATCACCATCTACTTTCTGTCCGTAGGAATCTGGCTATTCTAGATACCTCATATAAGTGAAATCATATCTGGTTTATCTTTTTGCAATGGCTTCTTTTTGTTACATTATGTCCTCAAGGTTCATCCATGTTGTAGCATATGTCAGAATGTCCTTCCTTTTTAGCTGAATAATATTCCATACTTGTATTCCATATGTTGTTCATCCATTCATCCATCAGTGGACACCTGAGTTCTTTCCCATCTTTTGGCTCTTATGAGTAATGCTGCTATGAATGTGGGTGTACAAATACCTGTTTGTGTCTCTGTTTTCAATATGCCCAGGGGTAGAATTGCTGGATTATGTGGTTTTCTATATTGGCTGCACCAATTTATTGTCCCACAAATAGTGCACAAAATTTCCAATTTCTCTATATCCTTGTCAACACTTGCTATTTTCTGTTTCCATTTTAAATAGGGTTGTGAAAGAAGGCTTTATTGAGTAGGTAAAATTTGAGCAATGACCTTATGGAAGTGAGGGAATGTGCCATAGAGATTTCTGGGTAACAATAGTTAAAGACAAGGGGACGAATAAAGTAAGGGAGAACAAAAATGAAATCACGTAAGCCAAGAAAAGAGGAGAAAAAGGTAATCGTCAACAGTTAGAGATTAGTATTATCAGTATTAACAATTGTCTATTGATTTATCAACATAGAGATCATCTGTGACTTTGACAAGATCCATTTTGGTGGAGCAGCAAAGCACAAACTCCATTAGTGTGCACTGAGCCCTGAACAGGCATGTCCACGTAGGAAGTGTTGACTGTATCTTTAAGAGAAGTTGGCTTGTAAAAGGGAAGGGAGTGATTGTGAGATTGCGGGGAGAATGCTAGCTGAAGAATTCTTTTTCCGAAGAGCAGAGTCTTGAGTATGTATAAATATTGATGAGAAGAAGCCGATAGAGAGGGAATGATAGTGGCAGGAGATGTGTGATTGAGACTAAGGAGGTACCTGGGAAGATGGGAGATCGGGAGATCCTGAGATCCATGTAATGAATTAGCCTTTGATGGAAAGTGCAGGGAGGAGGCAGTGGGTGTGGTTGGAGGGAATCTGCATAGCAGGTATTTAATGGCCCTCAATGGTGATGTCTGTTTCGCTAGGAGGTAGGGTGCACTCGTTTGCTCAGGCGACAGGAGAGCTGGTGGGGTTGGAGGTGTAAGAGGAGGCAAAAAGTGTGTGTGCTTCTGTGGGGGACCTAAGCAGAATGATGAAAGGTCCGTGGGCAGCAGTGAGAGTACGTTTGCAATCAGAGACCGCAACTCAGGGTTTTCGCTAGCTATTTAATGCAGAATTATGCTTCATAGGAAAATCATATTTCAATGAATAATTCACACACACTTAGTCAAACCCCAA
Source organism: Phataginus tricuspis (assembly GCA_029783875.1). NCBI lineage: Eukaryota > Metazoa > Chordata > Mammalia > Pholidota > Manidae > Phataginus > Phataginus tricuspis. Next base: position 16,510,498 of record JAQQAC010015287.1, read on the forward strand.
GAAAGCCTACGTGGTTGGATCATGCATCCCTAACTTTATCGACGACAGCTACCTGAATTGGAGGAACAGAGCTTAGACAGAAAGCATCTGATTCAGTAGGCTCGCTCTTTTAAACCCTTCCAGGAATAAGAATATCACAAAAGCAAACTTAAAATGAGGAGGGGTACTTTGACTCATAACCACATTTAAAATCTAAACGGATATTTGCCAGTTTACAAACTGTACCCTGGAAATGCTTTGTTGTCTGTGCTGCCTTAGGCATTTCTTGGGGAAAGACTGAATTAACAACTTTACAGATGAGGGATGCACATGTCCCCTGCCTGGTGTCTCTTACAGTTGCCCTTTATTCTATCACCCACAGCTGGAATAATTGGATCTTTAGGTACAGGTTAATGGGATAATTAGGCAAACACGATCTAACTTGTTTGCTATGAGGAAACGGATGGGCGCTGTCTGCGTGCCTCCTGTTGTACCCTGCTTGTGCAACCTGTTCGTCATTTCTATGGGCAATAAAGTATGAGATGGATTAGCTGCAAGTGATTTCGTCTGTCTGTACGGGGAAGTGTGGTTTGATTTAAATTATTTTCTGAGAGGCGGCTACTGGAATAGCTAGCTAGGGATGAAATAGATGAGGTTTGCCTGCTCCACAAAGCCAGTGTAATTTGGCCCTGGTATTTCAGAGTCCTTTGAATGCTATTTTCTCCCTAGTATATTAATGCAATAATGCTCATCCATGAGGCTGTTTTTGTCATAGGACTTATAGAGGAAATAGAAAAGGATGTGATTTCATGAAAGAACTTAATAAAAAGCGTATACCCAGCAGTGAGTCCCCAAGTATGATAAAGCCCATGAACTAGGAAAGGTCTATGACCCTGTTTTCTGGAGACTAATATAATTTGATCTGTCTTATTCATGGTTATTTGTATGAGTTCTGACTGGCTAGTCCTCTGTATTAAGGGAAACCTGGTCTGATTTGCCTTCCCAGGAAGGTAGACTCACTTTAGGTGCACAAGTATACATGAGGGAACAGAGACCTACACTGCCTGTCTTAATAGGCATATGCCCTGGAGCCGGCCCCCTCTCCTGGTCTGATGACCCTCTAGGAGAGTCCTTGGGGCAAGGGTGGGTCTTGCCTCCCAGCAACCAGTGCTGTCATGTTGCTGTGTCGGTTGGGAGCTGGTCTTTTACTTTCTCCTGGTCCCATAGATTTGCTTACCAGATTAACATGCTGAGTGCTGTGTATGGCATGGCAATAATGCCTGAGAAGGGGGTCTGGTACCTGGTGACAGCAAGCTCTGGTAGAGAAGGGCGCTGAGAGGTGGATGAAGCTTAGACTCATTGTGTCCTGGGACAAACCGTGGGTTGTCTTTCTGGCACTATATACAACTTTCACATATTTGGCTCTCTCTAGGGTTAATCTCACTTTTGTAAGCACATTGTACATTCAAATGAGAATATTTTATTATTTTAAAAAAAAGTGGCCCTTAACGTTTTAGAACAGTTTTACATTTACAGAATTATTGGGAAGATGGTACAGAAATTTCCCAGTGCTCATACATAGTTTCCCCTATTAACATCTTACACAAGTGAATTACATCTGTCACAATTAATGAGCCAATTGATACAGTCATATTAGCTAAAGTCCATGATTTATTAAGATCTCCTCAGTTTCTCCCTATTGTCCTCTTTCTGTCCCAGGACCCCACCGCAGACTCCGCCCAGGGAACCACACCACATTCAGTTGTCCCGTCTCCTGAGGCTCCTTGTGGTCTGGACAGCGTCTCAGGTTTTCTCGTGAGTGACTCTGGCAGTTTTAAGAAGAGCTGGTCAGGTGCTCTGTGAGGCGTTTCTCAGTGGGGAGATGTCTGATGTTTTTCCCATAATTGCACTGAGTTTTGGGTAGGAATGAGATGCCATCTTACTACATCATATCAAGGGTCCCCACTGTCCGTATAACCTGTCCCTACCGATGTTTACCTTGATCACTTGGCTCCAGGTCTGTGCCTCAGATTCTCCACTATAAAGTTACTCTCTCTCCCTCCGCATACAACGCCCTGGGAAGGAAGTCGCGGTGCACAGCTCACACTCCGAGGGAGAGTCATGCGCTGTCTCCTTCAGTGCAGAACAGCTGCATGCATGATTTGGAATTCTTCTGCGCCAGAGTATTTGTCTGTTTCTCTCACTTACGTTATTTATTTAGTTCACCCAATTAGGTGTCAATGTAAACTTACGGACAGTCATTCATACTGTGGTTTAACACCCGGCAGCCCCATGATTCGTTTGTCGCTCAGGTGGTCACGGCAGCGGGTTCCTGGGCTCCCTGGATGCACTCGCATGGCTGTGGAGGTTTGCGTTTCATCTGGTTGGCTTGCTTTCAGCGCTTTCTTTTTTTTGTTTTGATGTGGAAATTTTTGATTTATTGTTCACTTACCAAGTTTTAAAATGTACAGAAAAGGAATAAGGAATTCCTGATTAACAAAAACCATATTTCCTAGCTCAATCCACTCTCAGTGTCAAGGAGCCGTGACAACGAAGAGCAGTAAGCATCCTCCGTGCCGGACTGTGGTTTCTAAAAACTGTTTCCTACTGAAAGAACACAAAGCTCATTGGATTAAGGATTCATCTGAGGCCACGGGCAGGAATTGTATATTCGGGGCATCTTGCGGTGCCTGAAGAGAAGGAAGCTCTCCGAGATGAACGGGGTCATGTCAGTGACACTCAGGAGCCGACCTGAAGGGGCTCCCCTCAGCTGCAGACGGGACATTTTGAGCATTAAGCAGAATAATGCCTTCCATGGATTGAGGCACATCGAAGTGATGACATCCGAGTCCTTCCCAAAAAATCCCTTGCAGGACATCTTTGGAGGTTGCTAGGGCAACTCATTTTGTGAATTGATTAATAAAGGAAAAAAGTGAAGCATGTATCTTCACCTTCCTGTGGGAACTGTACTTCAGTGTAAGAGTTGATGAAGGAAAATTTTTCATTGTACAAGAAACACAGCTACGAATTTCAAAAATAGAACTAGAAATTTACATTTTGCACTCCCCTGATGATCTAATGGGTATAGGTAACAATCATCAGTGTCTGCCAAACCACTGTGGGTGCCGTACAGTGAATGTGACTGGGCCGGATACACTGAACCAACTGATTCTTTTTCCTCCCAGGATTTTATTATGAAAACTTTCAAATTTGAATTTTTTTATTTTGTTATTATTAATGTACAATTACATGAGCAATACTATAGTTACTAGACTCCCCTATTATCAAGTCCCCACCATACACCATTACAGTCACTGTCCATCAATGAAGTAAGATGCTATAGAATCACTACATGTCTTCTCTGTTGTTGTACTGCCTTCCCTGTATCCCCACCCCTGCTAGATTATGTGTGCTAATCGTAATACCCATTTTCCCCCCTTATCCCTTCCCACCCATCTTTTCCAGTTCCTTTCCCATCGGTAACTGTTAGTCCATTCTTGGGTTCTGTGAGTCTACTGCTGTTTTTTTCCTTCAAGTTTTTCTTTGTTCTTACACTCCACAGATGAGTGAAATCATTTGATACTTGTCTTTCTCCGCCTGGCTTATTTCACTGAGCATAATACCCTTTAGCTCCATCCATGTTGTTGCAAATGGTAGGATTTGTTTTCTTCTTATGGCTGAATAATATTCCATTGTGTATATGTACCACATCTTCTTTATCCATTCATCTACTTATGGACACTTAAGTTGCTTCCATTTTTTGACTATTCTAAATAGTGTTACGATAAACATAGGGGTGCATATGTCTTTTTCAAACTGGGCTGCTGCATTCTTAGGGTAAATTCCAAGGAGTGGAATTCCTGGGTCAAATGGTTTTTCTATTTTGAGTTTTTTGAGGAACCTCCATACTGCTTTGCACAATGGTTGAACTGGTTTACATTCCCACCAGCAGTGTAGGAGGGTTCCCCTTTCTCCACATCCTCGCCAACATTTGTTGTTGTTTGTCTTTTGGATGGTAGCCATCCTTACTGGTGTGAGGTGATATCTCATTGTGGTTTTAATTTGCATTTCTCTGATGATTAGCGTTGTGGAGCATCTTTTCATGTGCCTGTTGGCCATCCAAATCTCTTATTTGGAAAAGTGTTCAGCTCCTTGGCTGATTTTTTAATAGGCTTATTTGCTTTTTGTTTGTTGAGGTGTGTGAGCTATTTATATAATTTGGATGTCAACCCCTTATCGGATATGTCATTTATGAATGTATTCTCCCATATGGTAGGATGTTTTTGTTCAATTGATTGTGTCCTTTGCTGTACAGAAGCTTTTTAGTTTGATATAGTCCAACTTGTTCATTTTTGCTTTTGTTTCCCTTGCCTGAGGAGATACGTTCATGAAGAAGTTGCTCATATTTATGTCCAAGAGATTTTTGCCTATGTTTTTTCCTAAGAGATATGGTTTCATGACTTACATTCAGGTCTTTGATCCATTTTGAGTTTACTTTTGTGTATGGGGTTAGACACTAATCCAGCTTCATTCTCTTACATGTAGCTGTTCAGTTTTGCCAGCACCAGCTGTTGAAGAGGCTGTCATTTCCCCATTGTATATCCATGACTCCTTTATCATATATTAATTGACCATATATGCTCAGGTTTATATGGGCTCTCTAGTCTGTTCCATTGGCCTATGGGTCTGTTCTTGTGCCAGTACCAAATTATCTTGATTACTGTGGCTTGATCAAATTATCTTGATCTAGTGCTTGTGTATAGTTCCTTTCCCTTAATTCTTAATGACTCAGTTCATTTCTATTGTTACATAGAGTAGCACCTTATTCCCCACCCCTTTTATATTTCTATTTAACACAGAGTGTCAGACTAACAAACTGTACCAAGGAGATTCTTCTGAGCTTACTATCTACAGCTTTCAGAAATCACTCTCCTTGGATTAGACACTCCACTAGGATTATTCCGTGCCCATCTTAGATATCCCTCATGTTTGCTTTCTGGCTACATGGTTGCCAGTAAGACTTGGGTACAGGGAGTTTATTTTTTCTACCACCTTAGGTTATCCCCATGATCACACTGAATTTGTACCATCTAATTGCATCTGACTTGCAAATCTCAACTCAGAAGGAAAGAATACATAGCAAAATAAGCAAGAACTACTGATACTTTGTCTAGAATCTTCTCTGGGTTTTCAGTTTAATTTCCCTTATTTTCTACTCCTGATCTTTGTAAATTCAGTCAAGTCCACTGTTTGACAACCTAGGAATACTAGTAAGCATAAATATTTGAGAGAAATGCAAATTGAATAAAACATGCCATCCTAAAGTTCTTGCTTTCTTCTCTGAGGTCTCATATCGACCGTGATGTGAGAAACCAAAGATAGAGCCTTGGATACACCTGGGATAAGGTGTTGAGGTTAGTCACTGAGAAATGTAAGGAAGAGGATTTGATGAGGAGGATATTGAATCAGCACAGGAAGGCATGCTTCAGATAAAGCCGTGGTACTTCACTCTACTTCAGTTCTATTTTACCTAAACCAAAGAAATAACATACTTAATGATCCATCAATTAAACAGAAATCTCGCTATTATTAACTGTATCTAGAAGTCACACTGGCATATTGAGATGCATAAATTGTACTCAAAATTCATGGTTGTCTGAAATTCTTCTAATTAAAGCATGTTATTTCAAGTTCCTTGTTAGAGGAAAGGACTTTTTTTAGGAGTGGGGATCTTGTTTGTGAATGTTTTCCTAACTGCAGGTGGAAGCAGTGCTCTATTACAGAGTATTGCCATTTTATTTGGCCAGTTTTGAAGATAGGGATAAAGCCAAGAGCTGCCTGGAATGCTGCCTTTATGATAATTCATTCAAGAAAATTATCTTCCAATCCTGAGGCCTTTTAGATGAAAAACCTGAAGTAGCAGCATCTTGACAGAATATTCTATCCCTTGTCCAAGTCTATTATTGCCACTGTCACCCTAGCAGAAAGTAAAGTTAATGCTACATTAGCCCCTAAGGGTGCCAAGGCTATTTTGATCAGACAAGAAGATGGATTGGCATTATACTTCAGAATGAGCTATATCGCTTTAAATTTGTACCCAACTTCCCATTTCCTATTCTTGTACTTTTTAGGGCTCTAAATGTTACCAGCTCTTTTAATGGTTAATGTACAATGAGAAGGTCTGGTAGAGGGCCCTTGTAGAAGGCTGATGGCTAAATTACAGAGGTGTGGGGCATATAAACAAGAAGGGGCATAGTAAAATGTTAAAAGAGGCAGACATCCTCTCCTACTGCATACAAAACTCCAATATTCATACAGAGAAGGGAGATGTGTGGGGGTAGGTGCTTAGCCCTCAGAAGGCAAGTGCTGAATAGACTGTGCCGTCTGTGGGAGACAGGGAGAAAGCAGGAGAAAGCTGGCTGGAGTTGCATGACGGCAGCCTTCTGACTAGGGAAGGGATAGGTAGACCCCATCTTCTATTCTTTCTCTTTTACACTGAGCCCATGCAATCGTGAAAAGGAGGATGGGTCCTGGGCAGAAAAAGTGAGTAGGGTGTAATCCTAGTGGAGATGAGAATTTTGGTCTAAGTGTCTTAGGTAGCGTTTCTCCACCTTGGTGGCATTCTTGACATTTTGGGGCAGTTAATTCTCTGTTGTAGGAGACAGTGTTATGTGATGTAGGATACTTAGCAGTGTTCCTGACATCTACCCACTAGACTCCAGTAATGTCCTACCAATCATGATAACCAAAATGTCCCCAGAAGTTGTCAAATGTCCCCTGGGGGACAAAATTGTCCCCAGGTAGGAACCACTCATCTAAAGCCTTGTCAGCATGACTTTACTTTGGACTATAAAAATTTTAGTGTGTAATTGGTTCATTCTCTCTCTTTATAAGCCAAGTAAAATGAGGATAATGAAAATCTCTACATCAAATTTCCTGCTTAAAGTGTTGAGCAAGTAGCAAATGTTCAATTAATAAAATATAACTTGAGGCAGGGCTTAATGTAACAATGTATGTAAGAGATCTGGCATATAGTAGACCTTCAATTAATGTAATTTCTTGTAATTCTACTTTTATATAACAAATTATTATTTAAAAGCTTAGTATGAGTGCAGTATGGTATAAGTATCTCACCTCAGATAGCATTTAAATGCTAAGAGGAAAATTAACTACATAGTATGCATGGTTATATGAAGATGCCTTCCTACTTTAAACCTAAATATTTATTACTTTAAATGATGCACGCAGTATATAAATTTCAATTGCATAGTCTTTGCATGGTCACATATTTAGGAAATATCTAGAAAAAGTAATATCTATATTTAACTTTTTAAGAAGAGAACAATTTTCTAAGTTAGCTGTATCTCCCACAAGCAGTTCATCCTCTCTAATACTTGATATGGTAACTTTACTTTTAGCCATTATAATGGGATGTGGTTATATTTTATATCTGAATTTACATTTTCCTGATGACTAGTGACACTGCTGATGTATTTTGGTCATTTGTAGGTCTTCAATTGTGAAGTGTCTGTTTGAGTATTTTCACCATTTTGTATTGGGTTGTTCGTTCTTATGAGCTGGTATGGTGGTAAACTACACATAAAAGTTACCATCTTAGCCATTTCTAAGTGTACAGTTCAGTTGTGTGCACATTCACACTGTTGTATAATCAATCTTCAGAACTCTCTCCATCTTGCAAACCAATTAAACAGCAACTCCTTGTTTCTTTTCCTCCCCACCCCTGATTTCTGCTCTTCTACTTCCTCCTTCTGTGAAATTGACTATTCTAGATGTTTCATGTAAGTGGAGTCATACAATATTTGTCTTTTTATCATTAGCCTACTTTACCTAACATAATGTCCTCTGGATTCATCCATGTTGTAGTATATATCAGAATTTCCTTGCTTTAAATGCTGAATAATATTCCATTGTGTAATTCTACCAAATTTTGCTTGTTCATTCTTCCATCTATAGATACTTGGGTAGCTTCTACTTTTTTGCCTCCTGTGAATAATGATGCTTTGAACATGGGTATACAAATATCTGTGGAGTCCCTACTTTCAATTCTTTTTGTATATGCTCAGAAGTGGAATACCAGGATCATATGATAATTCTACTTTCAATTTTTAAAAAGTTTTCCTTATAGGTAGCAATTATGTCTATTGAAGTCTACTATTTTAACTTTTTTTCTGTTTTCTCCTTTGTTTTCTATCACTTCCACTTTCCTTATATTTTTTGGATTATTTGATTATTTTTAGATATTTTAGTTTATCTCAACTTTTTTTTTTACAATTTATTTTATTTTAATATCATTAACCTACAATTACATGAGCAATATTGTGATGATTAAACTACCCCCTTCATCAGGTCCCCCCCACCAACCCTATTACAGTCACTGTCCATCAGTGTAGTGAGATGAGAATCACTACTTGTCTTCTCTGAGCTGTACAGTCCCCCCC
>JAQQAC010015287.1:16519035-16575810 GCA_029783875.1 Phataginus tricuspis
CCGCCCTTCTTCCCCAGTCCCTTTCCCTTTGGTAACTATTAGTCCGTTCTTGGGTTCTGTGAATCTGCTGCTGTTTTCTAAATTATATTTCTTTGTATTATTTTCTATTGGTTGCTCTAGGTATTGCAATATACATATTTAACTTTTCGTAGTCTACTTAGCACTAAAATTGTACCATGCCACAAACATGTAGAGACCCAGCAAAAACTTTCCCATACCCACTCTCCTTTGTGTTAAAATTTTCATATTTATTAACTCTAGATAGTTTGGCAACTCCACAAACTAGTGGTATAATTTTGCTTTAAATACTTGCATATTATTTTAAAACTAAAGAGTTAAGTGTAGTCTTTTATATTTACCCAACTATTTACAATATTTGATCTTACCTTTTGAAGAGCCTATGCTCTCTCTGGGACCATTTACCTTCATTTGAGGAATTTTGTTTTATCATTCTTTATAAAACTAATTGGCTAGTGACAAATTCCCTTAGTTTTACTTTATCTGAAAAAGTCTTTCTTTTGATTTCATTCATACTTTGCATTGGTGTAGTTTTTTCCCGCAAATTTTCCAGCTTTTTTTGTATGTTGAGCAATTTTGTAATAAATCCTGGAGATTGTAATTGTTGTGTTGTACAGTCACCGGATTCTGCTTCAGTTCTTTGGAAGATCTTGAATTGTGTTTAGCTGACCATCAACCCAGCTAGATTCAGACTGTAAGTTCTTTCTCACCTTATGTAGTTAGTAACTCAAAATCTCTATTTCTGAAAGTCTTTGTTATACAGTTTTAGAATTTACATTTGGTTTTTAAAAATAAATTCAGTTGTCTGTTAAAGTATATTTTATAGGTAAGTCATCTTGCATTTTAACCACCTATGTCTTAAATTCTATGTTTGATAACTCCAGCATCTCTCTTCTTTGGTCTATTTCTGCATGTGTTTTTCCTCTTGATTTTTGGTTATCAGTTTTTGTCCTGGTTATGCCTGGCAATTTTTTTCTTAAATACCCAAGAATGTATAATATTGTATAAACCATTGTAAAGAAATTTAAGACCCTATGTGATGCTGTTTTCCTTCAGATAGTCTGCAATGCTTCTTCTGGGCAGTGGTTATGGTATAGAACAATCTCTTTCCTAGTGATTGAGCAGATGTGAAGTTGGATGCAGTCTCTGTGAAGGATGTGTAATTTTTTTTTTTATAATTATTTTGGTATCATTAATCTACAATTACAATTGCAAAATTATGTTATTAAACTACCCCCTTCATTAGGTACCCCCCACCCAACCCCATTACAATCACTGTCCATCAGCGTAGTGAGATGCTATAGTATCACTACTTGTCTTCTCTGAGTTGTACAGCCCTCCCCGTGCCCCCACAACATTACATCTATAATCATAATGCCCCTTTTTCCCTCTTATCCCTCCCTTCCCACTCATCCTCCCCAGTCCCTTTCCCTTTGGTAACTATTAGTCCGTTCTTGGGTTCTGTGTGTCTGCTGCTGTTTTGTTCCTTCAGTTTTTTCTTTGTTCTTATACTCCACATAGGAGTGAAATCATTTGATACTTGTCTTTTTCGGCTTGGCTTATTTCGCTGAGCATAATACCCTCCAGCTCCATCCATGTTGTTGCAAATTGTAGGATTTGTTTCCTTCTTACGGCTGAATAATATTCCATTGTGTATATGTACCACCTCTTCTTTATCCATTCATCTACTGATGGACACTTGGGTTGCTTCCATTTCTTGGCTATTGTAAATAGTGCTGCGATAAACATAGGGGTGCATATGTCTTTTTCAAACTGGGCTGCAGCAGTCTTAGGGTAAATTCATAGGAGTGGAATTCCTGGATCAAATGGTATTTCTATTTTGAGTTGTTTGAGGAACCTCCATACTGCTTTCCACAATGGTTGAACTAATTTGCATCCCCACCAGCAGTGTAGGAGGGTTCCCTTTTCTCCACATACTCGCCAACATTTGTTGTTGTTTGTGTTTTGGATGTTGGCCATCCTCACTGGTGTGAGGTGATATCTCATTGTGGTTTTAATCTGCATTTCTCTGGTGATTAGCAATGTGGAGCAACTTTTCATGTGCCTGTTGGCCATCTGAATTTCTTCTTTAGAGAAGTGTCTATTCATGTCCTCTGCCCATTTCTTAATTGGATTATTTGCTTTTTGTTTGTTAAGGTGCGTGAGTTCTTTATATATTTTGGATGTCAACCCATTATAAGATATGTCATTTATGAATGTATTCTCCCATACTGTAGGATGTCTTTTTGTTCTACTGATGGTGTCCTTTGCTGTACAGAAGCTTTTCAGCTTGATATAGTCCCACTTGTTCATTTTTACTTTTGTTTCCCTTGCCCGGGGGGATATGTTTATGAAGAAGTCACTCATGTTTATGTCCAAGAGATTTTTGCCTATGTTTTTTTTCTAAGAGTTTTATGGTTTCATGACTTACATTCAGGTCTTTGATCCACCTTGGGTTTACCTTTGTGTATGGGGTTAGACAGTAGTCCAGTTTCATTCTCTTACATGCAGCTGTCCAGTTTTGCCAACACCAGCTGCTGAAGAGGCTGTCTTCTCCCCATTGTATATCCAAGGCTCCTTTATCAAATATTAATTGACTGTATATGTTTGGGTTAATGTTTGGATTTTCTGTTCCACTGGTTTGTGGGTCTGTTTTTGTGCCAATACCAAATTGTCTTGATTACTGTGGCTTTGTAGTAGAGCTTGAGGTCAGGGAGCATAATTCCCCCTGTTTTATTCCTCCTTCTCAGAATTGCTTTGGCTATTCGGGGTCTTTTCTGGTTCCATATGAATTTTAGAATTATTTGTTCCATTTCATTGAAGAAAGTTGTTGGTAGTTTGATAGGGATTGTGTTTAATCTGTAGATTGCTTTAGGTAGTATAGCCATTTTGCTGATATTTATTCTTCCTAGCCAAGAGCATGGGATTCATTTCCATTTGTTAGTGTCCTCTTTAATTTCTCTTAGGAGTGTCTTGTAGTTTTCAGAGTACAGGTCTTTCACTTCCTTCGTTGGGTTTATTCCTAGGTATTTTATTCTTTTTAATGCAATTGTGAATGGAATTGTTTTTCTGATTTCTCTTTCTGTTAGTTCATCGTTAGTGTATAGGAAAGCAACAGATTTCTGTGTGTTAATTTTATATCCTGCAACTTTGCTGAATTCAGATATTAGTTCTAGTAGTTTTGGAGTGGAGTCTTTAGGGATTTTTATGTACAGTATCATGTCATCTGCAAATAGTGACAATTTGACTTCTTCTTTACCAATCTGGATGCCTTGTATGTCTTTGTTTTGTCTGATTGCCGTGGCTAGGACCTCCTGTACTATGTTGAATAACAGTGGAGAGAGTGGGCAAGGGATGTCTATTTTTAGTTAAACACTACCTTTTTGAAGTTATTTTTGAGAACCCAAACCAAACATGTGTTATGATTATCAGACTCTTTCTCTTTGGTTGGTTCTGACTCAACATTTATCTTCTTGGCCCATAAGACTGCTGGAATCACTGCTCATTTTCTCTTACTGACCATTTCTTGATCAACTTCTTAGTATGTCAGCCACTGCTTGTGAATTAGCAAATGTTCCAATAGGAAAAATAACTATGAATATTGGAGTCATCCTGCTGTGTTTTCCTTCTCCCCAGATTTGCCCTCTCATGTCTTTGCTATGTTTGTAGTTCTGCAAAGTACTTAAACAGATGTTTTTCATATTTTTTCTAAATTTTATAGTTGTTCTCAGTAAGAGAAATAGTCTCTAAGAGACAAATCTAGTGTCTACTACTGAAGATAGAGATCTCTTGATAATGAATGAATTTTTATCTACAAATGCTTGTGTCTATTATTTATGGATTCAGTGATTAAAAAGTAGGAAAGATACAATTACTTAGCATTTAGAAATATTAGATTTTAGTTATTTTAATAACATGACCTTTATCACCACCATTATTCTAGGCAGAGTGGACAGTATAAGGAAAAGAAAAAAAAATTTCCCCCAAATACAAAGTAATTTAATGTGACTTGGGCATAAATTTGGGGGTGGTAATCATGAAAGAAGCTGGGGATTTAACCAGAGGTGGCATCATGTAGCAGGGGAAGAAAGTTTGAACATTGTCTTCTGGAGCATGTAGAGACTTTGAAAGGTATAAAGCTTGCTTTCCATGGTGGCCATATGATCCTTGGAAGGGCAACTGTAAGATTTTGTATCTAGGGGGCGCTAGTGGCATTCAGTCTCAGGTGCCAAAGATTGTACTCTGCTGCAACGCGTGGGACTATTCTACAAAATAAAGAATTTTTTCTTCCCTTTATGCAGCCTTGAAATGTCATGTTGGACGTTCATTTGCATTAAAGCTGAATTATAATGATCTGAACTTATACCTTAAATCTGTTTTTCACTTAGGTGCATACGATTTGCTACAATATACAACAAAATTTCCAGGATTGCAGCTATAGTATAAATACAAGAAAGATTTTTCATTGCATCACGATGATGGCACAGATTTTATATTCATAAGGGAAACTGTGTCATCAGTATCAGCGTTGAATGGTATTTGTGTCTCCAGCCCACATACCTGCACTAGACTGTATCTGTCCATTATTATGTGTCCATTGTACATACAGGTACAAGCATTGGTTTACTTCATTATATCTTCAGTTTGGTGCCTGATAGTGATTGGTGTCTGAACCTTTACATATTGAAATGTATATAATTTTATCACACATTACTTTCATTTTATTTCATCTTTATTATTTTTATGTTATTTTACTGATTTTTTAAAAATTAAATGTCTTGATGGGCTAAAATACCTGTAAACTCTATTTCAGAACAGTAAAAATACATTACAAAGCAATTTCATATAAAGGAAGTTTTTTGTAGTGCCATAGTGCCACTGGTTGGAAGCATTGTTATAATACACATACATATTTTTATCCCATAAAAATCATGCAGCAAATGTATCTGTCAGGGCTAAAACTGAAGGCAGAATGCCCAGTTGGGTGGCTGTGATAGCAGACGATGCCAGACAAGGTTCTGAACAAGTCAGTGAGTGTGGAAACCTAAGCAGGTGCATTCAAGACATTTCTTGGAAGTGTAAATGCGAAGTGAGTGGAGTTGGGATCAAAATCCAAGTTGGGAGAATGTTTTGCCCTATACAGACCTCATGTATATATATTTAAACCCAAAAGGTTAGGTTTGTTTAGTCCTACAAATGGAAATGCACAGGCAGCTGGGTTTTTTTTCTAGCTTAGTAGAAACTCCTGTTTGCACCTAGATGTCATCCTCAGACTCCAAAAATGCACATATGCCAACAGATAGTCCCACTAAAACGTTGATCTTTGTACTTTTTCATCACAATTGATGGTTGATGACATATTCAACTAGTTGTTCAGATTGAAAAATCTGTTTCTTTTTCCTCATAACCATCATTCCCTGTTCGTCAAGTCCTATCAACTGTTCTTCAGAAATGACCGTTGTACATCCGGTCTGCCCCGTCGCCGCCCTCTCCACCAGGTTCAGGCCCTCACCGGCTCTTGCATCACCTCTTGGAATTGCCTGGCGGAGTCTTACCGCCTCCCCGACTTGGGAGCCCAGCCCGATTCTGCGCGTTGCCACAGACTAGATTAAAACTGCCACCTAATCAGGCTTCCCCTGTTTAACACAGAGCATCCTTTCTGACTTCCTTCATCTGAAATTAAACATTTACGTTTTTCTGTACTTTGAAATTGGTTCCAAAATAGTATTTTATCCTTCCCTCTAACTTCCGCCTGTCTTTGTCCGGTCCTTGGCTCTCATTCTGGTGCATCACCGTTCAGTTCTCCGCACACATGGTGGGCAATCACATTCCTTTGTGTTCGTTTTCTTCTGCGTGCATTTTAGAACATTGATGCTGGATTTATTTTCCTTTGTCAATTGTGGATTAAATAGGGTGTTTATGATTATTTCAAGAAAAGATATTGGGCCATCATGCTGTTGGGAAGGAACATAATTGCCTCTCATGCCACCTTATTGCCATGTGGAAATAAACTTTATTTTGGGTCTTTTGACGGGCTGCACTTCCCTGGAACAGAATTTTCTTAAGAACGACAACTCTTTTTCACCCAAATCAGTCAAAAGTAGTAAATTGTTCCTGCTTAACAGACTGTGATTCTTAACAAAGCACACAAAATGTGTTTAGCTTAATCAACTATTATTGGGAATGAGAATCCTTTTCAAATAGCTCCAAAGGAAAACAAACCAGCAAACTTGTAAATAGGCACTTGGCGTAGAAATCCAACTTAATTGAACTAAATTTTTAAAGAGAGAGAGGGTGAAAGAGAGCTGGAGTGTGAGGCATGTCTGATGAAGGCTGGAAACCTACATGTCAGCCATGATAAACTTGTTATTTAATAAGGTTAATAATAGATAAAGCCCCCTAAAGATGAATTGTTATCACAGTTGACGACCGTTTTATTAAAATGTTAATGGCCTGAGGCAAAAGCAAACTGTTCTCCTAATCAGAACTGCTTTTTCAGGAATTATCAGACCCCACAGCACATGGGATCTGAGCAAACCATAATAAGCATATTTGAAATTTGGACTAGACATATTTGAAATTTGGACTAGACACAGCTCCTGAGCTCTTAACTCAGCGACTAGACTGTGGATGCCTTTCACACGCTCATTTATGGTCAGACTCCTTCCTCGCCCTAGCCAGACATATGACGCTGTTTTGCACAAGGAAATCTGTTGAAAGAAGTTTCTATATATGAATTTTGTTCTTCTTTTCAAGGTTGAAGGGAATACCTACTGAGATTTTTTTCCCCTCCCCTCACTCCCATGCACATAATGAGCAAGCCAGGGGCATTTCTAGTAAATGAGATCGCCTGTACCATACAAAACACTTTTCCCATAGTGGCTGGAATAAAAATAAAGGTATTCAGCGGCACCTGAAGGACAATCAAGTGAGTCAACCCACAGCTGACTGTGTATAAAAGTGATGGATGACCTAGTGGTTTGTTTGGACCCGTAATCAGAACCCCAAATGACCTTTGTCAGATAATGCTTACTTCTACCAATGTAGTATTAGCTCAGATCACAAAAGAAACAGAGTTCAGATTCAATTCTTTCTTATCCACATTTTTTGTGTAATTTTTTTCTTTTATAACTACACATGTTTATAGTGTATGTCAGTGAAAAAAATTGCGGATCAGAAATACACCACGACGTGGACTGTTGCATTGTGTCTCTGAAAGAGGAGCAGTGAGAAATATTTGGTATCTTTAAAGTATAAGTGATTTTAAGAGGGCTGGTGGCGGCAAAGAGGTGGAATCGGAAGCCACGAGAAGCACGTTCTAAGCTAAGTGTGGCCCAGATTCCGGACGGGACTGGATCTGGAGTCTACATAGTCTGGAGAGGTCTAGTTAATACCAAAGATCTACCTGTGCTAGAGTTTAAGCACGCAAATACAGCAAACAAGAGAGAAGCCAAAATGTCGTAAATCCAAATATGAAGACAAAATGGAGTCAAAAAAAATTGCAAGACGCGGGTTGGAGCAAGCAGCCCTGTCATCAGCGCCAGCAAACTGGACTGGGGCATCCGATCCTGCGTAGTGCTCGGTGCCCACTGAGGGGAGGAAAATCTGAACCTGTAGTTATTAATCTTTATTTTTAATATCTTTGTTGTCAATTTTCTGACTAACACATTGTTTAAAAAATATTAGTTTAATTATATGCTTTTTTCACACAATATTTTGTGAGTATATTTTCACATTAATATGTCATTGCATACTGGATTAAAAAGAAAATACAATTATGGTATTTTTCAGCATCTCCCATTGAAAGGCAAAACTTCCTTTCTGTCTCTCTTCTATTATGAAATTTTATTTAACGACCTGTATTTCCATTGTTTATTTTGTATTTTGCTTGCTATTTAGGAAGGAAGCTATAAATCTATGTTTTATTTGTGTTTTTTGGTAAAGATTACTAAAAAATTACTTAAAGTTATAAATACAATTGTTTAAGGAATACACCACAAATGAACACCATTAACCAATATAAGTAATAAAAATTTGCTAATAGAATCAAAGACTCTTTACCAATAGAATCCTCATTGTATACTGTCTGCCTGGTAAGTTAGTATTATACAATCCATTTATTCATTCCTCTTTGTTTTTTTGACATTTGGCTTATATACCCTTTCTGGCTATAGTACAGCTAGAAACTTTCTTATACATATCTTTTGGTGCAATCACACACATAAACACACATCACTGATCGATACATATGCCTAGAAGTAACATATGGTCATAGAATGTAAAAAATGTCAGTTTTAGTAGATTCTCCCATTTATAAAGTATTTGAATCAGTGTATGCTCCCATCAGTACAGAATAAAAATTCCAGTTACTTGAGATCCTTAACAAAACTTGAAATTGTCAAACATCTTAAAACAATAATTCTGATTGGTTTGTATGTATTTTCTTGGAGTTTTAATTTGTTTTTCCCTTATATGTAGGGAGATTGAGAACATAGTCTTGGCTTTTTTGACCATTTCAATATTTTGTTTGTGTAACTGATAATAAAAAATTATTGGGTTACCTAATTTAAAAAATTTATTGGAAGACTTTTTTATATATTAAGAAACAAACAAAATTTACATTTTATCCTATAAATTTTCTAAATTTGCATATTAATACTAATATTTGTCTACAGATTCTTGCGTATTTTCTATAGCTTTTATTTGCTTCTAGCTTCCCTTCCTCCCTCCCTTCCTTTCTTTTTTTCTTACTTTTTCTGTTCATTTTGACCTCTAATAAAATGCCAAATGGTGTAAGTGACCTAGACCTGAAGGGAAAATTTTTCTGTATTTCACCCTTAAACATGGCATTTGTTTGTGTCATTTGGATATCCTTAATCATGTTAAGGGAATTTCCTTCCCACCCCATTCTCCAGCTTGCTGAGAGTTTTATTTTGAGTGGGCAGTTAACACAAAAGTGCACAAATTATAAGGATTCAATCTGAGTGTACTAATAAATCCACATAATTACCAAGACTTGGCATCATCTGTTATTTTCATGTGGTATTACAATAGGAATGGAGTAGTGGTGGCACAGCTCAGCTTAATATGCATTTTCATTTTGAATAATGGCATTGAACACAATTTTTCTGCTTATTGACCATTTGGACATACTCCTTAGAAACATGATAAAGTTTTTTGCCCACATTTCCATTTTGTTTCCTGACACCTTGTTATTGATTTGTGGGTTTTCTTTATATATTCTAGTTATGTATTCATGTATTCTATCTATTTATATATTCTATATTAGTTCTTTTCATTTATTTGTATTGAAAATTCTTTCGTGTACAATTTAGCTTGCCTTTACACTTTTGTTAGTAGTATCTTTTGATAAACAGCTATTATTTATTTTATAGTAATCTCATCTGAATTCCTTTTTATTTATGATTATTAATTTGGGGTTCTATTTGTTTTTGTCTATATCAGCATCATGAATTTTTTCTCCTAAGTTACCTTTTAAAAGCCCTCCCTTTCTTTAACTTTTCACATATAGACCTATAATGTACCTGGAATTGACTTTTGTGTGTGTGGTGAGGTAATGGTCAAAAGTTTCTTTCCATATCTAGTTGATCTAATACTATATATTAAAAAGATAATATATTACCGACTGCTCTGCTCTGTCAGCTGTGTCGTAAAATCAGGTGACCACATATGTGTAAGTCTGCAGGTAGATTCCTTATTCGGTCTCATTGGTCCATTTTCCTAGCACTGTGCCAACATCGAATTGTCTTAATTATAATTTTAGAATAAATCTCCTTATCTTATAGGTTAAGTCCTCCTGCTCTGTTCTTCCTTTTCAGTTTCATCTAAGTACTTTTTCTTTTATTACTTTCAAAATATGCTTGTAAATTTAATCAAAAATCCTATTGAAATTTTGAATGGTTTATATTTAATCTATGTGGGTAGAACTGATGACTTCACTATACTAGGAAAAAAACCCCAAAATTTACAAAAGCAAGAGAAAATATATATAGTATAAATAGGTACAGGGAGAGCAAGATATTTGGATGTTCACCATGGACTTAAAATTGATGAAGATTAATGTGTTCAAGAAAATAGAGCACAAGATGGAGAATGTTAGCAGAAACCTGGAAGTCTAAATAATATTAAATCACAATGAAATAGTAAAAATTTAAAACTAGAATAACTGAAAATAAGAACTCAGTACCCATACAGAAGTCCTGCTGGGGGGTGGGAGGGAGGTTGGGAAAGTCCAAACTGCAGCTTTGAAAAATAGGATGGAAAGCACTGAAAAGAGGCATGGGAGGTACATTTGTTCAAAACAAGAATAATTGGAGTCCAAGAAAGAGAAAAAGATTATTTAAAGAGCAAAGAACTGAACTCTCCAAGATTGACTAAATACATTAAACTATGGAATTAAAAGTTCTGTATTCCTCATGAAGGATGAATTAAAAAGAAACAATATGTAGGTATGTATTACAGTAAAACTGCCATTTTCATTCCTGAACATAGATGCAAAACTCTAAAACATAATATTAGTAATTCAACTTCATAAATAAAGGATAATAGATCATCACAAAGTTATTTTTATTTCAGGAATGCAAGGTTGGTTTAACATTATATTATCAATAAATTCATCAAATACTGAAAAAAAAATAAAATCACCTAAAATATACAGAAAGAGAATTTGATTAAAGTCCACATCCATTCATCATAAAAAATTTAGCAAACTATGGATGGAGGGGAACTTCCTTAATTTGGCAAGGATATCTCCAAAAATCCACACAAAACATTGTACTTAGTGGTGAAATGATAAAATGTTCCTCTTTGAGATTTGGTATGAGAAAAGATGCCACCATCATAATTTTCATTCTTTATGGTCCTGGAAGTCTTATCAGTGTAATAACACAAAGGAAAAATGATAAAAAGGAGAAGTGATAGAAGGGTTATAAGTAAAATTGGTCTATTGCAGACAACACAAGCATGAATTGAGATTATCCCCAAATAATTCATAGTTAAAATATTTGAGCTCATAAGTTATCAAGCTTCTGGCTTGCAATGTTAATATAAATATTGAGTGAAGTTCTACAATCTACCAACCACCAAAAACTACCACTTCCAGTGGCATCAAAATACATATAAATGAAAAACTGGAAACAAACTAGTTATTCTTCAGATTAGATATATTTGACATTTCCATGCTGTAGAGTTACTATGAAGAAAACAGTTGAAAAGAATGAGGTACATCAATAGTATTAAATTGGAAATATCTATAAAAAATATAAAGAATAAAAGAAGCATGTTGGAGAACAATACATATGGCATGATAAAGTTCATTTAAAATAAAATATATTGTAAAAATACACTCTGTATTTAATTCCATGTATTCATACATTTATAAAGGCTTTGGAAAATGTCTGCAAATGACAGCAGTCACTACTTCTGAAGACAGACTTTGATTACTATGTGATTGTGATATTCATAAAAATCTTCGTCACTCAGAATTACAGTTTTCTCTCCTCCCTGATGTACAGAACGTATTTTTCTTCCTCTGAAATTAGCCATGACCATGTGACTCACTTTGTCCAATGAACTGTGAGTGGAAGTAACGTGTTCTGGTTAAGAGCAATTTTAACAACTGCTTTAATATTTCTGTGATCTTTTTCCATGCTTTGGTCATTATGAAACCATGTGCTGATACCGAGGAATCTACACATTGAAGCACTCAGGATACAAAGAAGGGAGAATGGCCTTGGAGTAACCACTGGAATTCTGAAATTGTTTATCACTGTATCATGACGTAGCCTATCATGAATGACACACACAAAGAGGGCTTGTACTCATGTATACTGCTTGCTAATGGAAATATTCTATACACTACTTCTTTCATTAAAAATATTTGAAAATAATGATCTAACTGTGAGAGCAAGAGAAACTCCATTTTAAAAAGGCCATCTTAGGAAGGAGGCCTCAGCCCCGACCTAGTTCTAAGAAAACTTTGTTCCAGTTACTGGAAAAACCACCCATTGTTCCAGTGACCCTCACCACAGATAGTTCCCTAGCAATGACCTCAAGGTCCAGGCTCTCCTGTCCCTTAAAGATAACATACCTTACATGTTACATCAGCCGGCAGCTTAGCACCAGCCGGACTCAACCAATAAAGAATGTACAAGCCACCCTTACTTTAAATCATCCAATCAGCAGAGGCCAGGTGCAAGTTCCTTTCTTCCTGCACTTTGTAATGTATAAAAGCTTTGTCTGCCCTGGGCTCCGGGCTCTCACTTAGGAACCGCTGTGTCAGTGACAGGTGTGAGCCTGAGCTCGAGCTTGAAATAAACGACCCTTGTGTGTTTGCATCAGAATCGGCTCCTTGGGGTCTTTCGGGGACTCGTGACTTGAGCACAACACTAACAAAGATGGGTACATTGCCTTGGAGATAGGATTAGCTCCTAATAGATTACAAAAAATAAAAAAGTAGAGAGAATAAAATTATCTAGGCTTTTGGCATGAATTTTGGCATTTTTAGGGAGCACACATATACTTTAGAAATCAGCCTTTGTCTTGATCAATTTCCTGGGTTATGCAAATGCAAATTAATTAAATTAGATGTACTAGTAAAAAAATTGCACACGTAGTTTGTTTTAAACCTTAGATATCATATTACATCCATATATGAATGTTTATTTTTCCATTTCTATGAATATTCACATTTTGCTCATCTTTCAAGAGTAGTTCATATCCCATGTCTTCAATAAATTCTTCTTCAAACTTACACAGGAATCTCCCTTTTCTGATCTCTTAGGAACACTTTACCTTTGTTCTGTGAAATTCACCACCTAAGATTATTTATTATTCAAATGTTCTCTAGTTATTTTCTACATGACCGCCTCAGGGCCTAGAGCCAGGTGTCTGCGTGGGCAAGGCCGCGCTGGGACTCTGAGGCATGGTGGGCGAGGTGGGGGTGAGGACCAGGGTTTGAGTGACAGGCGGCATGAGCCAGACCCTCCCAGACAAGTCTGACAAAGGGCCTCCCACCCCTGAGCACACGTGTGTTTCTCGTCCCAGGACTCCCCTGCCTGACCCCGTAGAACTCCAGAGATTCCATGAGATGGGGCTTCCTCTGGAAAGAGTGGCCCGCAGGGCACGCCTGCACGCCTGGTTCCACCATTCTCTGAGCTGCCCTTGGCCTCAGGGCATCCCGGCCCTTCCTCTCTGGGCCTCTCATTAGGACCCACACATTTTCCCCACACTGCACTGGGAGCCACACAGGGCACGCTGCAGGGTCCAAGTACACTCTGCTTAGAAAAGAAAAATAAAAGTGCATGATTTTAAATCTGCAGTCGTTAAACTGTCCAATATAGTGTGGAAAACAGAGTAGCCAATAAATAAATGTATTCTAAATGAATGAATGATGAGCAGTTAATACTTCCTGACTTAATCTATAGTAGTTATGTACAAAAATTGGTTAGCATACCATTTTCTCCATTTTTTATAAAGATTTTCCCCCATCATCTAAAAGGTTGGTATTTCTGTATTAATCTAGTTCTCTTTTATCAAAATTGATCTATTGTAAGAAACTAGAGAATACTCTAAAATGTCCCAGTAGTAAGTCTGAGTAGAAAAGCAAAGGATTTTTGGCACCCCATAACCTTGGTGGCCTGCAAAATACTACATTGTCAAAACTTCTCAGGGGTGCCATGCTGTAGGTCCAACGGACATGCTGGATGCTAGGCACAGCACAGCAGTTTGCAATAAAATAATTGCAACACCTTATACCATTTCTAATAGACCCTTAAAGAATAATTATATAAAAAATATAAGGTAAATGTGATACATATATATGCCATTACTATATTTAACAACTTAGGTGTTTTCACAGAAGTTTTGAGTTATCTCTATGAATCTAGGTCTTTACTGCTGTAAAGAATCAGTGTTCGTTGTCACTGTAAGTCACAGATTTCTTCTTTCTTCTTCTGGTGAATCAAAAGAGATTAAGTTTTAAATATTCCATCATTGGCTTAATGAGGAATCATCATTTGCTAGAATTAAAGTAAAAAGGAATACAATGAAAGAGGACCAACATTAGTAATTCAGGACTTACTATAATATGAACTATAAGGGGAAAGGAATATATTCCCTTACAACAAATATTTTACCTTGAACTTCTAATGAGTTGCTGTGGCGTATAGCCTAGAAATCACTTTGGAGTTGAGAAAGTTGTAATTTTTATATAAAGCAACCCAGGAATCACCTGGAGCCCTATTCTTTACAGCTAAATAAACTGCAAAGCATGCAGTCTTTGGTGTTGCATGGGCAGGACTTTTGAGATAAGAATTCCTACTGTGGACACTGTGTTATCCCCTTGTCTCTATGTACTGATCAAACCTCAGAGGCCCTTGCAAACTGTCAGGGGAAGTGCACACGAGGCATTCTGTGTAGACGTGTTTGGCAAGGAAGGACAGGGTGCTCTTGAATTCTGCATTTGTGAATACCTGACTTTCATCCTTAAAGCACATCGTGTCTCTGCTTTTGGATTGTAGAGCAGAATTGTGCTGCTAGAAAAGCTCCTGGTAATAAAGGAAACACCAGGTGCATGCTGTAACTAGAACTCAGGGGAAATTATTAGATTCTAGCATATGATGCAGTTGAGGGTCAAGTCCAGGGCTAAATAGAAGAGAGCTTCATGTCGATTATCAAACAAACAACTTAAGCCTATTGGGTCACAGGTGGCAGGAAGCTTGTATTATCAGCGAAGGGAAAATATGTGTCACAATGGGAACACTTAGAAGTGGAACATGTAATACTGTTTCATCCGTTTGATAAGGGTTGGGTAAGGAGAAGGTTAGAGAGAATTGAAAAAATATATACTGTTTAAAAGCATAAATGATGAACATGTTAGCTCTATATCTAGATCAGATTCACAAAAGTGCTATGGACTTGAACCCAAGTAATATTTGGAAACCTGGATCATGTAATGTCACAACTTAGGTTTAGTGTGTGGGCGGAGACCTGGGCAGGGGGATTCTTGATTTGCAGGGAGAGTAATAGTTTGGTGGGTTGCCTGCCTGGTGGACAGACATTTACCTGAGAGCTCATTTAGCTAAGATGGTTCCTGATTACTGAGGTATCTCTGCTTGAAGATCTGACTCACTAGGTGCGATTTCTTGAAGGGGTTCCCAGGAGAGAAGGAAGCAGACTGTGTTGTGTTGGAAAGCAGTCTGATATTCTCTCGCTGAGAAGGCCCTGGTGGCCCCTGCCATAGGTACCCCACCTGCCCCCAGCCAGAGACACAGCTGTGGGGTCCTTGCTGCCCTGGGGACTGTGAAACAGATGTGAGATATTGCAGAGCTTTCCTTCTAGATTTCATAACAAATACTTCCTCCCCTTGCTTCTAACGCTTCACAGCACCTGACGGGGAAAAGTGAGGGCAGAAGATTTCTTTTCCTCACTCAGAGGTCAAGTTACACATTTTCAGATAGAAAAATCACTGGTTTTGGAAGTTTTTGCATCAAAGTAGCTATATCCAACACAAGCCATTTTGATAACATGGTCTTCCTAAAACTCTTTTAAGTATTAAATTCTAGTATAAGGTTTTTCACTTAGTTGCTACTGTCTCTGGTCTCTACTGACATCCGTCTTAGACTTGAAGGCAGAGAGGCTTTGATAGGACCCACTTAGCAGTGAATGAGGTTCAGATCGCAGGCCGAACCTGATCAGTGGGTGGTGGATTTCTAGAGCCCTGGGCTGAGAAGCCTTTGTAGCGATGACTGCAGGTCAATGGGAAAAAGAGTCATGACTGTTAGTAAGGTTTTCCATGGGAGGAAATGGGAAGCAGGGTAATACACACCCTTGATCTTGGCCAACCTATTGCTCTGTTTTTGAGGAAGCTGCAGAGGAAGCAGTGTAAATGACTCTCCAGAAAGTAAAAGCGAGAAAATTAGAACCTAGGGGTCCTTACTCCAATTTCCGAGTTATTTTCATTGCCCCATCCTACTGGTGCCTTTTACTTTGATGGCTGTGAGAAAGTGGCAGTGATTTGTTTGTTAATTATTATATACTACTGGGAAGGGAATGCGGGGTCAACGCGCACGTACCTATCTCTCTCTCATTCACCCACGCACTTTCTTGATGAAGACCCACTATGTGATGTGGACCAAACATGATCTGGAGACAACGATTTGCTATTGGAATAAACCAAAGACTTTTCTGTGATTTTTCAGAATGTGGGAAGAAACTCTGGCTTTTTGGACCCACTGATTAACAGTTCATTTCATGGACACCTATAGGTGTAAATGAGAAGGCAGAGCAGAGCAGTGGCAAAAACGCTGAACCAAACAGCTGTGGGCCCAAACCTCCTATCTGTCATTCAGTTGCCTACAAAGCTTTGGGAAAGTCACTAAATCTCTCTGTGCCTTGTAGTCCCCGTCTGGAAACATTTGGAGTAAAAACATATACAGCTTTATAATTATTGTAAAGGTTGGAATAATGTATCTAAAGTTCATGACAGTGTGACTAATAAGAAATAGCTTCTCAATAAATTAACTTCTGCTATAAAAATTTTACATAAAATTAAATAAAACACAGAAATCCTATACGTGAATTTGGAGAGCTACGTTATACTTTTAATCTTTCTGATGCTAGGGCACAACAGCCACTCCTGAATGCATTTAAAGCAATGTTTCCAGGTGGTCCTACTGCACTCCTACCTGCAGATGTCATCAAACATGAAGACTTCTAGGAGTTGCCCCACCCTTGAGCTTCTAAACCTAACTGTCTGGGGGTAAAACCTAATTACGTGTATTGTTTAACAAACTCTATTCTTGGTTGCCTGAAAGGGTTAAGTGTGCAAGTAAATGTGGAGCCAATGAAATAGTGATGCTGCGGTTCTAAAACAGGGCCATGCGTAGTCGCCCGCCCTGCCGCTGGGACACTGACTGCTCTGACCTCCTCCTAGAGTTGTGAGAGGCCGCGGTGACCCAGCGCTTCACATCCCCTTATCAGCTGGCCCATCTTTCCAAATACCAAAACCTTAAAGATTAAGGAAAGTAGGGACAGAGGAAAAGAATCAACATGAACATAAAAAAGGTATGAGAAGAAACTATTATTATTTAAGGACAAAAAAGACATGGAAAGATCCCGATAATCTTTGGTTTTCTATCACCTCAAAGCCACAATACACCAAGTTCCCCACTTATGTTATTTTTCTTAATGCAGAATGTTTGCAATGAAGGCCATGTTATGACTACTACACAATTACTACTAATGTTAAGAGTTATAACATAAAACGTCAAAAGAGGTTATTTTCTGTTTGAAAAATGAAATGTAGATGTGAGAATAGAGTTCTTAGTGGTTTGGAAAGGCAAGGAAATGAGGGAGCTACATGTCTGCTACCCCCAACTCCATTTATCCCATGGATTAGAATTCTTTCAATAGCAGACAAGAACGAACTATTTAAAATAGAGTTTGGCTGGGTGCTTGGTTGCAAGTAATATGTGCAGCATCTTTGATAAAGGATTGATCTAAAATATGTAAGAAACCATTATGAAATACACAATAGAAAGAAAATCCTGTAGCTACTTGGGCAAATAAAACAATTGCTTTGCCAAAGAGAAACGTGAATGACTGAGAAATACATGAAGAGGTGTTCAGTCTCATTGTTAAAGAAATAACTGAAAATATAGATAAAACACTAGCTGGCACCTGGTGATTGGCAAAAAATAAATTCAGATTATATCAAGTGCTGACAAGCATATGGAGAAACTTGTATCCTAGGTCACTGCTAATTGTCTTGGGGGCTGGGTAGCCCTTTTGGAGAGCAATTTAGTAGTGAAATTAAGTTAAAAATGACCTGTGCTTCAGCAACTCTCTTGTGGATTTTTCCACAGGGAAGATTTGTGCAGATATTTTTCTGCAAGAAAACCTGTACAAACACGAAGTACATTTAAGAGTACCAGAGTTGATGTAGCTGAGCACCTTGAAAAACAGAGGAGTAAAATATGGATTACTCACAAAAAGGAATAAGATACAGGAGTAATGAACTAAATCTACAGATGGAAACAGGGGCAGGTTTCAAAAACATAGTGTTGCAATCATGAAAGGTAAGAAATATGAAATTCATAGCCAAGTAAAATTTATGTATGTTTTAAAAATACACAGACTATAATGCCATATATTTTCATAGCTACACATCTAAGAAATAAGGGACTGAAATTCTGACTGAGTAAACATGCCTGAAATGCTTGAGAATGGGTGTCTTTGAAGAGGGGACTGGAATTGAATAAAAGAGATGCAACGAAATAAGGAAAAGAAGAAAGTGAAAAGAGGGTTGCCATCATCAGCCAATAATGGTAGCGTGCCAGGGATGAGAGGTGGGATTGATGTAGCTGTGTGTGTCCGTACCTCACAAACACATAGTTACACATTTAAACTACACAGGGGACTGCCGTAAGATAGAACTCAGCCAGCATTTCTTGACACGGTATCTCCCAATTTTCCACAGAAATACTAATGTGGGCAAAGAAAAACTCAAAAATGATACCGAAAGCCTGTTGCCAGAATTTGGAATGAATTGCAACTAACTTTTAGGCCAAAGGAGGTGGAATACTCCTGGGTTGTGGCCTGTCGTGTTTGGCCTCATGTGGCAGGGCGCCCCTGTTCACCTGACCGAAATTTGGGTGTTTGACCTGCCTCTCCTGCCCTGTCTACATCGCCCTCCCCCTCCCCCACTTCCAACTGACTGACCAGGATGTGTGTTAGGCAGAAAATGAGGCCACGCCCCTTGACCGCAAAGGGCGTGGCAATAGAGATGACCCCAAGTGACCTTGGGCCCCGCTTTCTGTATCAGAGGCAATCAAGAGGCGCACACACACAATCAGTTAGGTAGGTCTCTTTACTGCAGCAGTATTTGTGACAGTGGCAAACTGAAAGCTATCTAAAGGCTTAGTTGTCAGGGACCGGTGCAATAACTCAGCCATATGGGAGCCTGGAGTATATACCCATTTTAATCATGTTTTGGAAGAGCACTAGGAACATAAGAAAATATTCATAACATTAAGTGAAAAGAATAGATAAGAAAAATTATATAGTACAGGATCATTTTTATTTAAACAATGAAAATATTTGTGTACATACCAAATGTAAATTGTCTACCAAAAGCATACCAAAATGTCCGCAATGGATATCTTTGGATATTAAGAACTGACGTGGTTTTCATTGTCTTCTTTTCTGTATTTCTCAAATTTTTTATAATGAATAGCAGTTCTTTTAGAAATGACAAAAATTAAAAGAAACAGTGGCTAATACTATTTACTCTGTGCCAGGCCTGATTCTAAGTATTTCATGTGTATAAACTCTTTCTATCTTCGCAACAGCTCTATGCGGTAGGTGCTGTAATTGCATCTATTTGTCTCAGGGACTTCTACATCCCTGAGACAGAAGTTGAGCAAATTACTCAATGGCCCTATGGCTCTGGAGTCCAAGTATAACCAGCTTGCATACTGTCCCCGTTTCCTTATTCCACCCCAGGAAATAAGGCATAATGAGTTCCACGTTATAAGATGGCAGTTTCTTAATAACAGCTTCGGGACTGGGGAGGGTCTGATATTACCAGGAGGGAGATAATGGGGAAAGGGAAGCTAGCCTGGAAGGTAGAAAGGCCTTTTTCAACACAGTGTTCTCAGCTCTAGAGCCAAGTAATACGCAGTTGCTTTAAGGAGCATAGTTTAGTTTTGTTAAGTTTTGTGTACTTCCTTGGAGGGAAGGATATGGGAGTAAAAGGGTGACAGCAGGTGTTCATCTCCAGGGAGACCTTGGCATCAAGATGGACCCGTGAGACTATGCCTCCCAACCTTCTCGCCAACGTCTGTCTGTGAAAACCTCGGGTTAAGCTGTTGTTCTCATGGCTTTGCTTCATTTGCAATTTTGTGATGTGACACCCAGATTATTAGGCAGGGTTGTCCAGAGAAACAGAGCCAGTAGAATATTTAGGAGGAGATGTGTTATAGGAATTGGCTCGCACAGTTATGGACATCAAGTCCCACGATCTGTCATCTACAAGCTGGAAAAGCGGGGGGCCTAATTCAGTCCCAGTCTGAAGGCCCGAGAATGGGGGGGCTGATGTTTAAGTCCGGATCTGAGTCAGAGAGCTGGGGAACCAGGAGCCCTGATATCTGAGGACAGGAGGAGACGGCTGCTTCAGCTCAGAGAGGGTACATTTGTCCTTCTTCTGCTTTTTTGTCTATCCAGGTCCTTGATGGATTGGTCGATGCCCACCCACCTTGGTGAGGGCCATCTTCTTCATCTTCTGTTTCAAATGTTAATCCCTTCCAGAGATACCCTCACAGATGCATCCAGAAATAACATTTTACCAGCCATCTGGGCACCCCTCAGCCCAGGCAAGCTGACACAAAATTTAACCATCACACCCAGTAAGTGTCAGGGTACTACCAGTATGGTGGCTCTAGAGAGACTAATAGGGCGAAGCAAAGCTCGCCTTTCACACCCAAGGGATGAGCGCTTGCCAGGAAATCCACTCTCTGCCCCTCCGTAGTTAGGGGTAACGGAAGAGGCCCCCATGCCCCCCACACATCTGAAGGCCTCTCTGTCAGTGTCCAATAGGTGCCTCATCTTCCTCCCTCTCCACCCAGACCAATGCTCTTTGCTTCAAGCTCTGACGCTGGGCTCTTTAACTGCTGTGGGAACCCAATTAAACTTTGAGACATTTCCCGGGGCCTGTGGGCTCTTGTCAGCACTAACCTGTCACGATGCCCTTCGAAGTACTTCTTCTCCAGCGTTGCGGTGCACTGGGAGATCTTGTTTAGCATTTATTAAATAGTAAATAGCTAATTACTCAAAGTAGCTATTTACATATTGAATTTATTTTTCTTGGCATCTTTAATGTCTGGTTAACATTTTCTTCCTACAGCTGGAAGATACTTATACTGAATAAAACATTCCCTTATTTAATCTCAAGTGGAATATATGATGAGTGTGATCACCTTAATTCATGTCATTTATTAGCAGGAGAGAGAGATCGTACAGGGGAGATCTCCAGCACTCCCCAGTTAGCAGGCGGCTTAGAGGGCAGGAGGGAAAACTCTTTCACCAAGGGGATTACAGAAGTCACAGAAGTAGTTCGGCTATGGGGAAAATAGAGCAAATGACATTGGGATGACTGATTTTGGAGACCAGGGACAGAGCTTAAGGCAGTATTGGTAGCACTGTACAGATATCCTGAGAATGCTCAAAAGAGGAAGTCCGGCAGCCTCTATGTAAAAGTCCCAATTTCTTTTTCTAATCACATGAGAATCACAGAAGCGGCTCAAGGGGACCTTACTGATTTAATGTGCTTGTCCAGAGGACGGAACTGAGTCGTGTAGCATCTTGCCTCAGCGCGGCTGACGTTAGCAGGGTAGACACGGGTGAAACCCGACCTGCTATTTCTGATGCCATTGAGCTTCTCAGAAATGTACCTGGTGACATTTCTTGTCTCCCAACATGCTTTTCTGAGTTGTTCCCTGATGACCCGCATCAGGATATTTGATGACACTGCTTATCCTGGGGAGAGGTCCAATGTATGTTTTAAAAAGGGGGTCACAACAGGCCCATAAATAGAAGGAAAGAGCAAA
Organism: Phataginus tricuspis; assembly: GCA_029783875.1. Classification (NCBI taxonomy): domain Eukaryota; kingdom Metazoa; phylum Chordata; class Mammalia; order Pholidota; family Manidae; genus Phataginus; species Phataginus tricuspis. The sequence goes on from JAQQAC010015287.1 coordinate 16,540,680, forward strand.
CTAGAACAGGGTCACACAGCAACTGGGCTTCAGAATTTGGAAATATCTTTGTGGGACAGTTAACCACCGCAGAAGGATAGAGCATCACTATATTTGCTGTTCATCTCGTTGCCCCATCGAGCTTATTTTATTCTTCAACTCCTGGCAGCCCGTAGTTTTATGTTGAAAGGATTTGCATTATGATTGAGTCAGAATTTAGGTCACGGCTTACCTGAACCATTACCATTTATTGCCGCCCCCCTAGCCCAGGCAGAGAACTAGAATCTTCAAGGCAATAGCTGATCTTGGTATAAAATACGTCCTCAATAAATATTTGTTGAATGTATGAGTGAATGCAGAGCTCGCTGCCTTTTATGATCATGCAGGTTGTGCCCCATAAAGAGGCACAATTTCCCTGTGCTGCAGGGATGCAGGTGGGGGTGTGACACTTAGGGGCAGGGCGCTTCCGTTGGAGGCTCTGCCTCTGCCCTCACCCTTCGCCACCCTGCCCTGCAGTGGGACGCTAATTCATAGGAACCACACAAACGCCCTCTCCCGCCCTCTGGCTTCTGTCAGTGGGGAGCCCTGGTGGGAAACTGGAGGGAGGAGATGGGGGTCTGGTCATTTGCTCCTCTAGCTTCCTTTCCGGGAAGTGGTTTCGAGGTAGCCTGTGCTGCTCAACCTAAGGCCTCAGGGTGGCCCTCTAATCACTGCCCTTTCCTTCTAAGTATCAGCGACAGCTCCCTCGTCTCACGCCACTGGGCCAGGACTGATGGCGGCCCTGCAGTTACCTCTAGCCTGCTACTGTGCTTTTCCTGACAGTTCTCCTATATCCTGCCTGCATCTTTGTGAATAATTCCCTTGTTGAGCCCTCCTCACATTCCCCCAGCTTGAGTCAGGTGCCTCGGGGGGACTGAAAGCCTGACTAATAAGCAGGGTGCTAAAGCGTATGTGAAGCGGGGCGGTGCAGGAGGCCTTACTCTGCACCCTTGTCCTCGTTTCTTTCTCTGTATCAACCCTGGAACTTGATCTTCTTTCTCCTCATTTTTAACTCCATCTTCTGCCTTCACCTCTTGGACTACCAGCTTTTTCATGTTATTCTTAACTCCAAGGTCTGGTGCAAAGTTTCTCTTCACCTGGGTTCAGTCATGTTTGGACTGATTTCCCCTCCCTTCCTGGCATTCCTGGAGGAAGTTGCCGAGAATTCCCCGGGCCTGCTTCCTTCAGGAGACCAGCCCCTGATAGGTTTCTGACAGGTTACGACTGCACTGGAGTAAGCGATTCACATGTCCCTTCTCTTAGTTACAATAAGAAATCATTGCAAGTGAACTCACTCCCTTCTGTTTATGAGAAAACCATTCCCTACTGTATTGTATCAGCTGAAACTTCAACCTGCTTGGGGGTGGTGTCTCGGCGTACATAGCTTGCAAAGTTACTGGCCCTTAGTCTAACATAGTCATAACTTCAACAGATGAATTCCTTAAGTTTGAGACCCTGGATTATATAAAATTAAATGACTTCCCTGATGGTATCAGTTCCATAAATCCAAAGTTTTGTTGTATTGACATAAAATGAAGGTTCATTAAATTTTATCCTTTCTGTACTCTATCCCCAAAATGGTATTATAAATGTTCTTCTCCTGGAGTTCTTAATGATCCAAAATATACTCTTTAAGGAGACCTACTGCCAGTGTTCTGAAAAACAGAAATACTGCTCCTCGTGTAGATATTTTTCCCACCAAAGGTCTGGCTGCTGCTGTTTGTAGATTGGTCTTGAAATCTGTGCCTATAAAATAATAAACACTAAATGCTGTGGCATGGTGGATAAAATACTTATGTTGTCTGTGATGGGAGAGGTCTTTCTCAGGGAATATTCATGAGGAAATAAAAAGCTGTCGATGAAACAGGGCTCATATGCTCCTTAAATGTCAAGTCAGAATCAGTACTAGCATTGAGTCTTTATCTAAATGGAAATGCAGTATGGAAATCGGACACTCCTCCATATAGACTTCTGAAGGGAACAGTGGGGGACTAATTGATGAGGACCCATCAGTGAAGCCTACTGGTGGCTTTGAGTTCAATGAGAGTAATTGTTAGACACCTAAGAGTGGCTCTCTAACACACGAAGGTAGAGAAGTAACTAGAAATGAAGGTAGAAAACCGACTAGAAATTTCACTGAGGAGTATACATGAGTCACAATTTCCCTCTAAGAGCTTACGTGATTCAGAAAGTTGCCCGAGGCTCACTGGTGTGGCAGAAGTGTCCTTACCAGAACAGGTTGAGAAAATTCCAGGCGACCGGTCAATTACCTCATCACCTCAAGGTCTCCAAGGCATGAAGAATGTCCGTCAAGTGGGACCCTGAGAGTCACGGGAGCTTCCAGCTGTAGGAAAACATTTCCACCTGCAAGGCCTCAAATTTTGTTTGGGGGAGGAAGGGAAACATCTACCTACCTGCTTCTCCATCTAGGAAAATGTGTCAGAAAAGGTGAGGCATAGCTAGAAAGAATTCTTAAGAATAAGTATGAGTTTTCTGGGTCTGATTGTGACAATTGGTTGGAAAGTTGGAAAGTACGGAAGCCAAAGAAATGAGTTGACAGTGACATTGCTGTTAGCAGGCTTGGCTGAGGACCTGAACATGTGGCTGACTCTGGAATGTTCCCTTATTAAGAGAAAGTAAAAAGACACCATGTTCCTAGCAGCTGTCTAAGTTCTGTAAGACCATTACCATTAAACCCTCTGACTTCTCATCTCTGTAGCCCTAGCTCCATCCCTCCTCCTGACAAACCTCGCCCACCATAAGCTCACTGCACTGGTGTGTAGATTCTCCTCCAGAGGCAACATTTCTCAGTCTTCTTTAATTCTCCAATATTAACGTTGAGTCTGCCTGATAATAGTAAGTACTGAGTGAATACCTGATTGGCGGGCTGATAAAATAATGCTTAATAAATTTACTGGTTATTTGGCTGATTCTGACTTTGCCACAGTGTTGTGGAACATTCCCAGTGAGGGAAGTCAAGCTATGTGGGCCATTGATATCACTTGGCTATCTATTTGTCTACTGCTGTGTTAGGCATTTGACCTTAGAGAGACACCTGAAATACATTGTACCTGTACTTAGTTTTCCAGGTTCTGTGACCTGATATTCCACCTACATATGTATTGAATTACTAAGCAAAGGTGGACGCTTTTCTAGGATGGCCTCTGCAGTGAATGAATATTGAATGAGTAAATGCAGGAAGGAAGGAATGAGTCGTTGAATCAATAACCCTGTGTTACTAGAATCCCTCTAATCTTTGGAACTGAGCCTTCCACACTCTAGGCTGAGCCTCTTGTCAAACTTTGTTATTTAGGACAGAGAGAAAAAGGGATCATGTCAGGAGATCTAGCTCAGCATCAAGCTAGTCCTTCGGTCGGTCATGATCTGAATCGATGGTCCTGCTGTCCAGTAATGCACATCTCTGTGACAGAGTCTCTGTCCAATGCTGTGCCCCCAGGTGGATTTCCTGTCTCTGAATTTCAGGCTCCTCTTGACTGGATCTGCGATTCCTGATGCTATACTTCCTATTGCCATGGCAGCCTAGTTAAGGGGATTGGTTTTGATCCTAAAGCCATTGAAGTTTTCAATTTAATTGTGTTGATCCTTTAGTTAAAGCCCGCTGCTGCTTGGATGGGTTCCCAGCGCCTCTCTGGCATATACGGGCACCCAGCATCTCACCAATGCCAACCTGTCCTGCTTTTCTTGATACTCCTCCCGACAGAATCTCCATTACTTCTAGAATTTGCCATGTTTCTTCACCTCCAGTTCCTTCTCTTTAGAATAATTTTCCCTCTCCTCTTCCAATGCTTAACTGGTACTCAGTCTTTAAGTTTCACCTTAGACGTCACTTCCTCTGCTAAACTCTGGTGAACCTTCTGTTCGACTCCCAAGATACCACAGGCTTGCCTATCAACTATAGCATCACACTGATTCTGAAAACCTTATTAGATTTCTGTTTTCCTCATTACGTGATACGTTTCATGAGGGGTGAGACCACATTAGCCTTCTGTACCATTTTATTTCCAATGATCAATGTTCTTTTAAATGAGAATGAATATATGAAAGTATGGATATCAATCTTTTCTACTTATATCTCCTCTGATTATATTTTATATTCCTGAGATAGTATAGAATACAGCTGTTGTCCAAAATGAGGGAAAATATCTGGTTTTCTTTGTAGGCGATTGGAAGGAAAGGTGTCACACACACATAAGAAGAAAGAGAAATGGCTAAGAGTGGATGTAAAGAACTCAAGGAAAGTGTTGCCTCACTTAATGGAAGGTGTATTTTCTATAAACATGTTCTTGGCAAAATATATTGTCACTCAACTTCTTAAGTTTTAAGAAACTACTTAAAACTAAGGTTCATTTGACAGATTGCTAAAGCATGGCAATGCCCTCCTAAGCCCAGGTGTCTTCTTATTTGTGTTTCTTCAGGGTATGAAGAGCACCCAGAACACTCACAAGCTTGTCAGATGACAAAGAATCACCTGGGAAAATGTTAAGATCCATAAATAGTGGAGCTCTGCCTCTTCAATGAAACAAAAATCAACTTTCTTTGATTCACAAATTTGGAACTTTGAAAAATGGATTTTTTATGAGGGGCATATTCATGACTTGGCAAACGCTTGTTGAGTGAGTTGATGGAGGTGGGAAGCCAAGGACCAAGCAGGGACATGCTGGGCTCTGGGTCTTCTGAAATCACTGCCCAGTGCAGAAGCTCAGAAGGGCCACACCAATAATATCCCCCCAATTTTTGTCTGGCCCTGGAGCACGGTGGTTTCTTAAAAACTGTTTGCTGTAACATGTTGAGTATTCAGTGGGTCAGGACCTTGTGGAAAGTGGAGTGGGTTCTAAAATGAAAGGGTTGGAGCTTAACTCCTGAGATGGCTTGGGTGTGCGTCCTCTCCCGGGAACCGCCCCGTAATCAATGCAGGGCCATATTGTTGGCAGTAGGCAGCTACAGCCTGCAACAGATGCTGCTCTGCGTTCGGCTGTCTTCTCAGCTTTCAAGAAAACAGGCCACTGAAACCCACCTGCCTGCCCTCCATCAGCTGGTGTGTATGGTACACAAAAGCCGTTGAGAGGAAAACAGAATATCCTGAAGAGGAAATCGATGCTTTGTCCTTTGGGGTATTGCATGACTCAACCTCCAGGGTGGTAGGAACATCATGTTTCCCAAATGCTTTTCACTTTGCAACATGTACCTCGGCCAGGCTGAGGCCGTTCGTGCTCTGGCTTTGCTTTTTGACTTGTCGTTCAGGTAATGACCTGAAGTGTGAACTTAGGAGCTTGACTGTCTGAGATGTGGGGGTAAAGGCAGCTTTTGCGTCATCAGACTGGCTGAAAGCCAGCTCCTTCCCCCTCTGTCACTGTGGCTCTGAACTGTGTGCTGCCATCTCCTAGGGTTAGAAGGAGAAACTGTGCCCATCAAGGACCAGGACCCCAGGACCCCTTTGCTGTGACGTCTGGCATCTCTCTGTGCTCTAGCCACCCTCTACACTTCTGCTTCCATGGATAATTCAAGTTCAAAAAAATGTGAGGGAAATTCAGGATTCCACATATATATAATTAAGGTGAATTTAAAATAGAGTATCTCATGTTGCCCAGTACTTTTAGTTTGGGCTTAAATGATTAAATTTGTTCTTACTGTTTTCAGTCCTTTGAATCTTTAAAAATCTCAGATCTCAGATCCCAGGTAGTTTAGGGGAAGATCTGATCAGTTCAGCACACTTTCTCTCTCCTCTGAGGCTGAGCTACCTTCAATCCCATTTTAGTTTCTGGATGAATAAAATCCTTTTTCTTATTTAGAAAGTCCCTGAGTCCACCCTCACTTATGACACTGGTTGCAAGTTCAGAGATAATCAGGAACCCCACTTGGGTTCAATAGTTCACTGGAAGGACTGTCACAGAAGCCACTGATCATTGTTTTACTCCTGGTTATGGTGTATTACAGCAAAAGGATTCAGATTAAGGTCAGTCAAGGGAAGTGGGCCATAGGGCAGAGCCTAGAGAATGGAAAGTTGCCCTGCTCCGTGGGGCTGTGCGGGCAGCACCTACTCACCCCAACAACGATGTGCATGACATATGCAGAGCATTGACTGAGGGAAGTTCACTGCAGTTGTGATGTGCAGAACTTTACTGGGGCTGGTTGATCACAAATGTGTCTGACCTCAGCCTCCAGCCCCTTCAAAAGTTGGGCTGATAACTGGGTGGCCTGGGGACCCCTTATCATAAGTCACATTGTTAGCGTAGACTGTCTAGCATGGCCCAGTGTTGTAAACTGACATTCCTATCAGGCAGTTCTAAAGCTTAGAGGTTGCCTTTTAGGAGCCAAGGGTGAAAGTCAAATGTATCTTTGGGCCAGACCAATCCTTTGCTGTGTGGGTGCTTTATGGCTTCAGTAGGAAATGTTTGGTCACCTAGCTGCTTCACTAACTCAGCTGATATCTGCCACTTATTCTGTTTCTTTTTTTTCAATCTTATATCTTATCCTCTGTTGTGAAATGACTTTGGTCTTTCCCAAAGCTAAGACTTTTTGTGTGTGCATTTTTTTTTTTTTGTAACCAGCAGAAGGTTTTTAGTTTGAGGTAAGTGAGGATTTGGGGTCTCCTTCTTGACAACCTTGGTGTTGGGTGGTGTGTTTCAGAAGGCAAGACTCAGACTGAATTCTGTGACACATGCAGACCCTTATTAGCAGGCAGGCAATAAATAAGTTTAAACCAATAACATTAAAAAAAAACTCAGGAGACATTTATTTACCTTCCCACATCACCAATCATGAATATGAGTGGCTCTGACATCCTATGGGGAACTCCCATCTTTGGTCATGGCATTAAGAGCTCCTGAGCTCCTGTGTTTGGTTTCATGAACCTTCTTTGAAATGAAAGATATTTTTTAAATCCAATAAAGGCTCAGGTCTCTGTCCTTACAAAGCATTCTGCCAGTCTTGAGGAAAAGGTTCATTTGAGGCAGATGTGAAAGTATTCAAGCTTTATGGCTCAGATGAGTAGTTAGGTAATGGAATCATTTTGAGCGTAGACACAGCCCACTGCCCTAGGCCTGGAATGCCCTTTCTAACAGCGGTAGGTTGTCCTTGACCCAGATGCTTACACTCTGTCTAGCAAAGGCAGAGGGGCCCATATAATATCCTGCCAATCTTGAACTCATTTCACTGATAAGAAAACCATTTCTTAGGCTAATCATAAAACCCACCAGGGATGGTGAAGCCTTCTAGAGAGTTGAGACTGGTAACTCTCTAGAGTATGGGCTCGGATTATTCTTTCAAGGTATCCTAATTAGAATACATCAAATGTTAACTAATTGCCCCTAGGATATACATGAAAACTAACTTGTGAATACAATACGCTATCTATGCTGAAGGGGAAGTATTTAAATTTACACACTATTTTAAATATTTTAATATTTAAAAGTACACATTAAACAATATGAAAAGCCCTTCTAGAAAAGGCTGTTGATTCAGCTCCAATTTCAATGGCCCACCTGGATTCTTTGATTTTCTTTTTAAAATATCTGCCACTTTTGTCCAAAGACCCCTTGACAAGGGTCTATAAGGTCAAAACTATTTTCATAGTAACTCTAAGATGTTATGTGCCTTTTACAGAGTATTGAAATCTGCAGTAATGGTGAAAAAGGAACAGTGGGTAGAACTTCTGGCATTTTAACGTTAACTAAGATGGCGGCACCAGCCTGAAGAACTGAGTGGCGCTCAAAGCCAGTCTCTCTTGGAAACGTCTTTAATGAAAGAATAGAATTTATTAATTTGACTAAATCTTGACCCTTGGGTAAACGTCTTTCTAACATTTTGTGGGAGAAATGCGAAGTATATACAAAGCGCTTCTACTTTATGTTGAAGCATGAAGGTTGTCCTGAGGTTGAGCTGAGTGGTGAGCTCACCTACTGGCTTTTTCACGGAATACCATCTTTCTTTGGAAGAATTACTGAAGCACCAACTATGATTGTTCAGATCTGTGTATTTGATAGGCATTTCCTTGAAAATGTTATTTGAAGAAAACAAACTACAGTATTTGTTGCCAAGGATAACATCTGAAATTTCAGGTCAAAAATTCAATTCTTTGAAAACTTGTATCCACCCTCACCAGTTAGGGAAGTTCCCAATTCTTAAAGATTCTTCTGATGAGCTCAAGGGTGGTATTAACAAATGTGATCTTTTGATACTATATGGTGAAATGTGTGAACCTTTGGAATGTCAGCTTAACTCAGTAAGGCAATATTTTCTGAAGTATCAGCGAATGACATCACAAATCATGAGTGGTGAAAGAACCATTCAGTGTGCAAGATAGGCCAATAGGTTTTAGTGTGAAAGAGTAAAAATATTTTCTTAGGTGATTTAAGATTCCACATTGTAACCAGACTTAAAAAAAAATACTCCGTGTTTTGGTGTAGATTCAAAAAATCGTGTCCACAATTATCTGAAAAGAGCTATTAAATTAAAAATACTCTTTCTCTCCTCAAATATATGTCTGTGTAATGTCAGATGTTTTTCATATAATTCATCAAAAGCAACACATCTCCCCAGATTGAATACAGACCCATATATGAGAATCCAGGTGTTTCTGTTAAGTCACATATTAAAGAGATCTGGCCACTCCTCTCATAAAATATTTTTCTTTAAGAAATGTAATTATTTTTCATAAAAAATAAGGGATTTAAAAATGTGTTTATCATTGTTTATTTTAAATAAATAACTGAATATATTTAATTTTTTAGCTTTAATTTCTAATATAGTAAAATATTCTACATTCTAATGTAGACAAATACAACCCATATAAACAAAACTGGAGCCTCGATAAAGTTTAGGCATGTATAGGTGTCCTGAAATTGAAATTTTGACAACACAGTTTTAAAAAAAAGAAGTGATAGCAGCACTTTGGCACAGGACTCTGAAGAATGGAGAGCGGTCAGGTTTCTTACAAATTAATCGTGGTTTCACAGATTGAGTGTCAATATGTTCTGAAAAGAAAGAGAATGATTGAATTGTACAGATAGGATTTTGAAGATTATTATTTTTTCACTTATTGTCTTTCCTCTTAAATATAGCAGTATTTTTTGGAAGGAATTTCAGTGTTTACTTGTGAAATGACTTCTTCTAAAGTATATACAAATTTGAATCCCATATAGAGTCATCTTCAACTGGTATGGTTATTTCTGTATATTTTTCCACTCCAAACAAAGACCCAGAATACTTTACCTCTCCCATGAATATTTCTCTAAATGTGTTTTTTTTTGTACCTAGAATTTTGTTTTACATTTTTATTTTTTAATGCACAATATTAGTTATATTTTTCACTCAAGCATTAAAATCATTGACATATTTGATAAATTTCTGTGCTCACCATCCTTCATTGTTTCCTGGCTTCAGATTTCTCCTTGATGTGTTTCCTTTGATAACTTTTTCAGACAGGTTTGACAGTAGATGATAAATACTCTTAGTGTTCATATGCTTCACAAGCGAATGATAATTGAGTATATATTTTATTTTCACAGTTACTTAGTTTCTTCCCTTCCATCTCTGTTTTTGCTGATGAGAAACCTAGTATTTCCTGGTAGACACTCTATTTCTTTGGATCTAAAGGTAGGCAATTCAGGCCCAGTAGCAGGACAGAAAAAAAAAAAAAGACATATTTGGGGCAGGTAATACTTTCAAATCCCAACGTAGAGACAAATGTCAACTCTGCTTCTGAAGTAGGCTTATGTCCCTGGGCTTATCCTGTGCCTACCCAACAAGAGACAGTCAATATAAGTTGTTGTTCTTTTGTTTTATTGTATATTTTAGTAAAGAATGAATGAATGAGTTTTGCCAACTGTGTTGCAATTATCATAAAATTCAAACTTATCGACAGCGGAGATATTGAAGGAAGTTGACAGTCTAGACTCTAAAGTTGTGTTGATCACAGATACAAACTGAGATGTGAGCTTGGTGGTTAGTGTGGTAGAACTCTCATGCTCCATTCCCTCTGCTAGGGCTCAAACATTCTTGCTAATTTTGCAGGGTGGGCTGGAGTGGGCTTGTGACCCAGGGTGGTTAGACATGGTGTGATTGTGGGGGCCACGACACATCACACCCGGGAGTGAGGTTCTCAGGAGTATTTCAGGGCTTTGAGTCAAGGCTTCAGTGAAAGTCAAAAAGTCAGAAACAGAAGAGATCAGAACCCTATCAGTCAATGAAGCACAAGTTGGTGTGAGAACACAAGGTTGGGGCTTTTAGAGAGAAAGGTCTTGACCAAAATATGCATGCTGTGCGCAACGTGGGTACAGGTCGCCTGGTTCAATTACAATGGCTGATCAGATATGTTGGTGAATTTTCTGTGATCTCATAGTAATTTACTCTGCAAAGTACACTTACATTTAGGAAAAAAATGTTCTTAATGTCATTTTTCTAAAAATCAATTTGTGTGTAAGTGGTCAACACCAGATGTTCATAAAATCCTATCATCTGATTCTGCCTGTTAGCATCACACCCTCACTCTGGTATCCCGCTCTGGGCACGGTGTAGGAAATAGTGTATGTATTAGATGTGATTTTAAAACATCTTTTAACCACTGGGGATATGTGGCCTGTAATACCCACTGCTTATATCATACACACACTCACACAAGCGCTTAAGGGGCAGTCTAGGGAGATGAATTATCACGTGTAGAAACTCAAAGCAGAATCTTTGAAGTCAATGAATGAAGAATGAAAATTCTGTCTGGCCACAAAGGAAAAAGAGGGGTTTACAAAATTTAGAGTCCCCCTTTCCTTGCAATCCAGAGAATTGCTTAAGAGCGGCATTACCTTTCAGGCTGTCTTCTCCGTTGCTCTGTGCGTGGAATCCTACCACACTCCTTGCCTTTTGTTTATTTCCGAGGTTTTCCCCATTGTCAAGGTCCTCTCCCCCACAGCTGTGATGTTCACAGGGAGTGTCATTCCTTTGGAGCGTTTGTGTTTGTGATTCCTTTGACCCAGCTCTCCTCTGAGTAGTAGGGTCAAAAATGGTTTCCAAGTTTTGTTCCAATCTGGAGGTGGCAATGTACTTTTGACTTTAAATCCCTCACTGGGAAGACCTTGGTCTCTCTTAGAAACTGGCCAGCCCAGCTCCCATCTCACGCCTACTTCCAGCTGCCACATTTCACGAGCCTGCTGACAATTTTACGTAGTCCCAAAGCCAGGGAAGCTGGATCAGAGGTTTACCCTGTGAAAAATCAAGCTGGAGGAAAGGTGAAAGGAATTGCTTTTTGTTAGCCATTTTGAGTTCTCTGTCTTGAGGACATGAGAAAGCTTATCTCCCTGTCTGAAGCAGAGTATTAGGTGCTGTGTTCTAAATGGTTGGACATGGGATTGAAATTTATGGGCAAAACTCAAATGTGCAGAAAGGTAGCTATTTTTCATAAAAACTGGACCTTCTTGTGCTAAGTCAGTTTGAAATCTCAATCTCGGAACCTTCCCCAACTATTTCCTGCTCTTGTTTCTCCAGGACCGTGCGTGGATGGGGAGTGAGAAGTTCCATGGCAACAAGGAGCAAATGCCTGCCTTTGAGACTGTCCTGCCCCTCGTGTCCTCCTCAGCCTGTACTGGGTTGCCTCCCCTCCCTGGGCCCATGGCCAGCAGGCCTGTCTCCTCTGCATCCCCTGTTGCCATGGCTCCTGCCCAGCGCACCAGGACAGCTCCCGCCGCTGTGCCACCTGCTGACCAGGCAGGTGCCCGTCTCCTTTCTCATGCACTCTGTGAAGCTTCATGATGCTCTCAACCTGACTCTTGGCTTTGAACTGAGCATTCTGCATCTTCTGTTATGAGATCCTCCTGCCCCTGGCCGGTAAGTGTCTCGCAGGAAATTATACTCTAACTTCCCTGATAATTGGGCACCCATCTTGTGATGCACATGGAGTGGGCAATAGCAACTTTCTCAAATCTTCTCCATGTTTTGCTGGTATTACGGGCGACTTGGAAAGGTATTCTTCAGGCCCTGTTTGCCTGTGCCGGCCTTCCAATCAACATCCAAGGCTGCTTGCTCAAGGCTGGGCTAGGCTAGACCCATGCTGACCTCAGTAGTCTGATGGACATGAGGCTGCTCTGCTCTGCTCACCAGAGAAGTCTGCAAGGCTGCTTTGTTTGGCTCCATGGGAATTGGGAGAGGGATATTTTGAGTGGGCATAAGATTTTTAATGACTCTAATCAGAGGACTGAAATACCTGAAACTTTCTCAAACACAAAGTTCAATAGTCATGCATATACTATAACCTTTATATTTTCTGAACTCTAGACCATTAAACCTTAAGTTTAAGAATTCTAAGTTCCTAATAACCCTTGGCGTTTCACTATAATTTCAAATACTTAATTTTCCATTGAATGTGTTTTTGTTCTCTATGATTTGGTAGTTTTCTTACTTTTTTAAATATTGGAAATGACATTTAAGGGCCCTGTACAAATATCTAGAAGAAAAATTGATTTCTGATAAACTTGGTCAGTTTATTAAGTCATTTCTCACATAATCAGTTATGTAAAATAATTCATCTCAGTGTTGATGTAACAAAAGACTATGTTGTTCAAATAACTAAACCAGAGGTCGACAAGGAGACTTAAAATTTTTAGAAGTTGGAAGTCTACTCGGTGTCCTCAAAACCCACAAAGTACATGGTTTTATACCTGGACTCTGTCAACTCCTCTTGTCAAAATAAGTCATGGAAACACCTATCTCTTTTTTTTTATTATGGTATCATTAATATACAATCACATGAGCACCATAGTAGTTACTAGATTCCCCCCATTATCAAGTCCCCACCACACACCCCATTATAGTCACTGTCCATCAGTGTAGTAAGATGCTATAGAGTCACTACTTGTCTTCTCTGTGCTATACTGCCTTCCCCATGCCCCCCCACTACATTATGTGTGTTAATCATAATGCCCCCTTTTCCCTTTATCCCTCCCTTCCCACCCATCCTCCCCAATCCTTTTCCCTTTGGTAACTGTTAGTCCATTCTTGGGTTCTGTGAGTCTGCTGCTGTTTTGTTCCTTCAGTTTTTGCTTTGTTGTTAAACTCTGTAGATGAGTGAAATCATTTGATACTTGTCTTTCTCTGCCTGGCTTATTTCACTGAGCATAATACCCTCTAGCTCCATCCATGTTGGTGCAAATGGTAGGATTTGTTTTCTTCTTATGGCTGAATAATATTCCATTGTGTATATGTACCACCTCTTCTTTATCCATTTGTCTACTGATGGACCCTTAGGTTGCTTCCATTTCTTGGCTATTGTAAATAGTGCTGCGATAAACATAGGGGTGCATATGTCTTTTTGAATCTGGGATCCTGTATTCTTAGGGTAAGTTCCTAGAAGTGAAATTCCTGGGTCAAATGGTATTTCCACTTTTAGTTTTTTGAGGAACCTCCATATTTCTTTCCACAATGGTTGAACTAATTTACATTCCCACCAGCAGTGTAGGAGGATTCCCCTTTCTCCACATCCTCACCAGCATTTGTTGTTGTTTGTCTTTTGGATGTTGGCCATCCTCACTGGTGTGAGGTAATATCTCATTGTGGTTTTAATTTGCATTTCTCTGATGGTGAGTGATGTGGAGCATCTTCTCATGTGCCTGTTGGCCATTTGAATTTCTTCTTTGGAGAAGTGTCTGTTCAGATCCTCTGCCCATTTTTTAATCAGATTATTTGCTTTTTGGTTGTTGAGTCACGTGAGCTCTTCATATATTTTGGCTGTCAACCCCTTATCAGATATGTCATTTATGAATATATTCTCTCATACTGTAGGATGCCTTTTTGTTCTACTGATTGTGTCCTTTGCTGTACAGAAGCTTTTTAGTTTGATATAGTCCCACTTGTTCATTTTTGCTTTGTTTCCCTTGTCCAGGGATATATGTTCATGAAAAAGTTGCTCATGTTTATATTCAAGAGAGTTTTGCCTATGTTTTCTTCTAAGAGTTTTATGGTTTCATGACTTACATTCAGGACTTTGATCCATTTTGAGTTTACTTCTGTATATGGAGTTAGACAATAATTCAGTTTCATTCTCTTGCATGTAGCTGTCCAGTTTTTCCAACACCAGCTGTTGAAGAGGCTGTCATTTCCCCATTGTATATCCATGGCTCCTTTACCATATATTAATTGACCATATATGCTTGGGTTAATATGTGGACTCTTTATTCTGTTCCATTGGTCTGTGGGTCTGGTCTTGTGCCAGTACCAAATTGTCTTGATTACTGTGGCTTTGTAGTAGAGCTTGAAGTTGGGGAGTGTAATCCCCCCAGCTTTATTCTTCCTTCTCAGGATTTCTGGCTATTCGGGGTCTTTTGTGGTTCCATATGAAGTTTAGAACGATTTGCTCTAGTTCATTGAAGAATGCTGTTGGTATTTTGACAGGGATTGCATTGAATCTGTAGATTGCTTTAGGCAGGATGGCCATTTTGACAATATTAATTCTTCCTACCCAAAAGCATGGGATGAATTTCCATTTGTTAGTGTCCTCTTTAATTTCTCTCATGAGTGTCTTGTAGTTTTCAGGGTATAGGTCTTTCACTTCCTTGGTTAGGTTTGTTCCTAGGTATTTTATTCTTTTTGATGCAATTGTGAATAGAAATGTTTTCCTAATACCTATCTCTTTTGATTTGGTAATGTTGGACTCTGATCAGAACACTGCTCAGGAAGGATGTAAGGTGAATTGGGGAGAAATTAAAATGTATACTGCGAGAACTATCCTCAATAACCATAAATTACTTTTTATGTGTGCGTGCATATGTTAACTTTATTGGGAGTAAGATACTATTATTTATTTTCTTACCAGATGACAGAAAAAATGGGAAATGTGTTTGAAGTCATGAATGTTTACAATCATGAATCTAGGGGTACATTTCTACTTCTAAGTGAAGGAGGAACATGTTCATTGCAATTAGGTTGTTAACTCTATGGTAAGTGGCAATCAGAACTAGAATTATGTTTACAAGTAGCAACATATAGTTTATAAAACATTACCTAATTTGATCCTCACAAAAACATTTTGAGGGAAGAGTTATGTTTCTCCTAATTTACTAGTGAACCCAGCTGTCAAGTTACTTTCACAAGGTAAATCAACTACAAATAAAGCTGGAACTCACATTTCATGATGATTATTTAGCAAATAAATTCCCTAATAGTTCTTCAGGCGCATTTATGCACATTCTTTTATCCAATATTTTAAAGACACTGAAATAATGTCACCTCTATAAAACCTCTTAGTTGTTAACACAGATTCATTTGCCTTAACTTTTTATTAGGAAACATTCACATTGTAGGAAAGTAAAGAGAGTAGTGTAATACACCCACGTAGTCATCAGCTAAATTTAATGTGCACGTTTCACCATATTTGCTTCAGACAATTTTTACTGAAGTATCTAACATAAATTATAGACTTTATGATATTCCATCCCTAAGTACTTTAGCAGGTATACTCCAAAAATAGACATTTTCCTATTTAGCCACCTACTTAACCATTATGTTATCACCCCTAAGTCCTTAATATTAACTAATACCCCATGCATATTCAACTTGCACACATTCACTTTTAATGTCTTTTCATAGAGGTGTGTTCTTCAGGCACAAACTCTGCATTTCGTTGTTGTCTCTTAACAGCTTTTCATCAGGAACTGATGCACCCTCCCTTCTCCTTTTCCCCCACCCCCGATGCCAGGTGCTTGCTAAGTAGGCCCAGCTGGCTGTCCTGTACAAAGTTCCACCATCTAGATTTCTCTTATTGCATCTTTGTTTAACTTGTTCCTCTTATGGCTGTTGTTCTTATTAACAGGAAATTGATTTACAGTCTCAGTTAGGCTTGTGTCACACGTTTTTAGAAAGACTGTGTCAGAGGTGAGGCGCAGGGGCCATGGGTCTCCTTGACCCCCCCCCCTTAGTGATGCTGGTATCGACGATTATGTCAGACGATCCTTGTTAACATCTAAAGTACTGTGTGCGTCTGCACGTGCCTGTGTGTATGTGCATATGTGCGTGCGTGTATGTGTGCACATGTATCTGCATGCATGTGTGTGAGGTGTGTGTGTGTAGGTATGAATTTCAAAGGCTAATTTGAATCTACAGTGACCCTTGCAATTGATTGCATATTAGAATCAAGGGAATGTGTGAATAAACCTGCATTAGGTCAATTCAGATGGATAAAGAAAAAATATCTCCTTCTCTATTCTGTATACTCGCATTCTCTTCTATGTAGTGGTCTTGATATGTTAATAATTTTAAAAGTAGTTTTGTTTTCACTAAGAGTAGCACTTTTAAAGCTCTTTGGTGGAGGGACATGTGGCCTGGCTTCACTAATCTGCAAACAACGCCGCCTCTGAGTACTGTCACCATCCAGACGGTTTTCTTACTGAGCAGTTGTAAAGGTTTATGACCAAGTTATAAACAGGAGAAGGGAGCTTATGTTAATGAGGTCAACACTGTTTCTGTTATGTCTTTGACTTATTAAACAGTCCCCAAAGGGAATACCTTTTCCAAATGGGCTAAACAGAGAGATAAACTTTTACCAGCTGAAGACTTAAACTGCAGCTGTACTTAATGATGTGGTGCTGTGTCTAAATCTATGTGGACCCATACAAGGATACCTATATCACTGCTTCTAGCATATTAATGTTTATGTATGATTTGCGTATATGGTCATTTCTGTAACTATTTCTCTGTTTCCATCAGTTTGGGCTGCCATAACAATACCATATATTGGGTGCTTAAACAACAGACATTTATATTCTCACATTTCTGGGAGCCAGAAAGGCCAAGGCCAAGGTGCCAGCCCATTCGATCTCTGGGGATAGCGCTCTTCACTGAGGCTGGCTGCCTTCTCCCTCATCGTCACGTGGCTGGCACGAGAGAGAGCAAGCGAGCTCTGTGGTGTGTCTTCTTATATAAGGGTGCTAATGGCATCATGGGGCCCCATCCTCGTCTAGCCCTGATTCCTCCCCAAAGACTGCACCTCCAAATAACTTCACATTAAAGGTTAGGGCTTTTTGACATATGATTTTGGGGAGACACAAACATTCAGGTCCATAACAGTCTTCATATGGGGAGTAGGTGCTGGGGAGGAAAGAACTCTATTTTGTTAGATCGCCTGGCTGACAAATCATCTGCTAGAGATTTAGGTTGTATGTGCCTTATTCCCCGGTTCTGGGTTTTGTGTCTGAGAAGTTCTTCTGCTATGATCTGGAGACATTTGACTGAATGAGAGCATGTCTATCACCATTATGTCACAGCCAAGGGGCACAGCACAGAAAAGTTCAAATACTGAGTGTAAGGTTGATAGTTGATATGGATTAGCTCATTCTAGCACAGTGGGTAAGTGCAGGGTTGCAGTTTTGTAGTTAATATTTCAGTGCTTTATCAATTTTGCAATCACAGTCTTCGCCCAGGGTTTGTACAGCCTTTGATAGGGAAGCCAGCGGCTTGCAGTTGGTTGGGGAGGGTAACCAGGCAGCTGCTCATGCATACCGATGAGGGTTTTGTCAATGCAAGTTTGGAGAGCCCTTTAAAAAATTTAGCCCTAAGTGTCTACTTTGAGCTTCCATATGATATGTGATACGAGACCACTTAACCAGCAACTTTACCTCTAATTTTAGCTTCACCTGAATTAAAGCTGGCATGATACTGCATACTGCTACACACATTAGCAGCTTTAAAGTACAGAAAGGAAGAACCTGAAATTAGATGCAGTCCAAGGGAAGAATCACAAGACAGTCACTGGTGGTTTTGTGTTGTTTTCAAAATTTCAGGAACTCTCTGATGAATATTAGGGTAAAAGAAATAATTTACTTCTTCAAAGGAGCATATTTTTAATACCATTTATTTCCTACTTTGGCAGCTTCAGACAATCTGCCTACATACAAAGGAAGCAAAACAAAACAAAACAAGCTGTTTGGAGAATTGATTCTCCAACAAATCCCTCTTGAAGGAGCCAGCATCCCCAGCAGAAAAAGATACATTTCATCTCCTGCTTACTCCTCAAACATCTGACCATTGGGCTGATGAAATGTCCCATTAACCAAAATAGCTGAACAACCATTGTATCATTTTGTTCTGGAAATGGAGCTAGCCTGGGGGTTTGAGCTTTGTTCTTTGTGTGAAGGGAGAGAGAAGAATATAAGCTTCCCATATCCTCTCTTAGATTACTGAAGTGACCACTCCATATATTAGCTTAGCATTAATGCTTTCTGTAGGTAAGACTAACATCTCTGCAGCTTTCCGTGGTCCCAACAGTGTAGACACCTGTACCAATGAAATTAATGGAGACTACCTGTTGTCATGACCTGCAGCTGATGAAGAATGAAGACAGATAGACAAGGGGACAGTCACAACTAGGACAGTAGACAAAGCCACAAAATGGAAAATAGCCTATATGTAGCAATAAGTACCTACACAGGAATTTGATTAATTAATTAATCCAACATATATTTATTTTGTGCTGGAAAGTATTATAAGATTTAAAGACTCCCAAGGGGGGATTAAAGATGGCAGCGTGAGAGGTGAGACAGAGGCCTCCTCCTAAAACCACACATAATATGAAAATATAATTAATACAACTAATCCTGAAAGAGCAACAGGAAAGAAGGCTGCACCAGACTGCATACACCTGGAGAAAAGAACAGACCTCACAGAACAGTATAATGTACCAAAGCCATAGCTGGTGGGACCCAAGCCCTTCTCCCACCCCAGCTCACTGGCAGGAGGAAGAGAAATGGAGCAGGGAGGGAGTGGAGGCCTGGGACTGCTGAACACCTAGCTCTGGAGATCTGCTGTGGGAGCATGAACCTACATTGTATGGTGCTCTGGTGATTAGTGGGGTTGCAAAGCTAAGACAGGTGGAATACCTGGAGAGACTGAGATTCCAGCCGCTTGTGAAAAACAGGGATCCACATCCAGCTGCTCTGGGACAAAAGAAAGGCAGGCAGTCTGAGAGACTTCCTAACAGTGAGAGGGCTGCTAACGGGGCAAGGATTGCACAGAGCTTACTGCTCAGCAGAAAGGACAGGTAGACAAAATTGTCCGGGCTTACTCTGCCCATCATGTTGGCAACTTTCAGGAGCTACAGGCGCTCCATCCCCCTGGCTGGATACGCAGCTCCAAGACCCCCAACTGTGATATGCAGCCTGCTGCACCTTCCTCCTCACCAGCCTGCATCTGGCTGGTGAACTGGCAGCCCCTGCACTGGCATCAGGCCAGCTAGAGGGAAGCCCTGCCTACAGCAACTACAAACGCAAAGCATAGAGGTTTACCCCTATGTGTTTGGCCCACTGGTTCTGGCAGTGGAGACAGGCATAACAGCTGGGAAGCAGGAAACAACTCTTTCTTCCCCCAAGGCAAAAACACCACTCCCTTGCAACCCCTGACATCGCTCCAGGGGCCAACCAGCTCCAGAGAGTAGAACTTCTGGGCCATAGAGGGTACCAGATACAAATATGAAACATCAAAGGAAACTAGTTCAAACAAAAATCCCTCAAACACCTGAAAAAGGATCAAGTGAAACTGATCTTGTCAACCTTCCTGAAAGAGATTTCAAAATAAAAATCATAAACATGCTCATGGAGGTACAGAAAAATATTCAAGAATTCAGGAACGAATTCCAGTCAGAAATCCAATCATTATGGAATACAATGGAAAGTATTAAAAGGAGATTAGATATGGTGGAGGAGATGATAAATGAAATAGAAATTAAAGAAGAGGAATACAAAGAAGCTGAGGCACAGAGAGAAAAAAGGATCTCTAGGAATGAAAGAATATTGAGAGACTGTTACCAATCCAAATAGAAAAATATTTGCATTATAGGGGTACCAGAAGACAAAGAGAGAGGAAAAGGGATAGAAAGTGTCTTTGAGTAGTTTATTGTTGAAAACTTCCCCAATCTGGGGAAGGAGATAGTCTCTCAGGCCATGAAGATGCACAGATCTCCCAACACAAGGGACCCAAGGAAGACAACACCAAGACATATAGTAATTAAAATGGCAAAGATCAAGGATAAGGACAGACTATTAAAAGCAGCTAGAGAGAGAAAAAAGATCACATACAAAGGAAAACCCATCAGGCTATCATCAGACTTCTCAGCAGAAACCTTACAGGCCAGAAGGGAGTGGAATGATGTATTTAATGCAATGAAGCAGAAGGGCCTCGACCCAAAAATACTCTACCCGGCAAGGTTATCATTTAAATTTGAAGGAGGGATTAAACAATTTTCAGATAAGCAAAAGCTGAGAGAATTTACCTCCCACAAGCCGTCTCTACAGTGTATTTTGGAGGGACTGCTACAGATGGAAGTGTTCCTAAGGTTTAATAGCTGTCACCAGAGGTAATAAAACCACAGTAAAGAAAGTAGAACAGTAAATTACTAAGAAAATGTAAAATTAAATCAACTACCCCCAAAGTCAGTCAAGGGATAGACAAAGAGTATGGAATATGATACCTAATATATAAAGAATGGAAGAGGAAGAAAAAGGAGGAGAAAAAAAAAGAGAACCTTTAGAATGTGTTTGTGATAGCATACTAAGTGAGTTAAGTTAGACTCTTAGATAGTAAGGAAGTTACACTTGAACCTTTGGTAACCGTGAATCTAAAGCCAGCAATGGCAATAAGTACATACCTATCGATAATCACCCTAAATGTAAATGGTCTGAATGCACCAATAAAAAGACATAGAGTCACTGAATGGATTAAAAAACAATATCCATCTGTAGGCTGCCTGCAAGAGACCCACTTCAAACCCAAAGACATACACAAACTAAAAGTGAAGGGATGGAAAAAGATATTTCATGCAACTAATAGCGAGAAAAAAGCAGGAGTTGCAGTACTTGTATCAGACAAAATAGACTTTAAAACAAAGAAAGTTACAATAGACAAAGAAGGATATTACATAATGATAAAGGGGTCAGTCCAACAAGAGGATATAACGATTATAAATATATATGCACCCAACACAGGAGCACCTACAAATAGGAAACAAATACTAACAGAACTAAAGGGGGAAATAGAATGCAATGCATTCATTTTAGGAGACTTCAACACACCACTCACTCCAAAGGACAGATCAACCACACAGAAAATAAGGAGACAGAGGCACTGAACAACACATTAGAACAGATGGACCAACAGACATCTACAGAACTCTACACCCAAAAGCAGCAGGTACACATTCTTCTCAAGCGCACATGGAACATTTTCAAGAATAGATCATATACTAGGCCACAAAAAGAGCCTTGGTAAATTAAAAAAGATTGAACTGAAAGCTTCTCAGACCACAAAGGTATGAAAGTAGGAATAAATTATGCAAAGATAACGAAAAATCCCACAAACACATGGAGGCATAACAATATGCTCCTAAATAACCAATGGATCAATGACCAAATAAAAACAGAGATCGAGCAATATATGGAGACAAAGGACAACAATAATTCAACACCGCAAAATCTGTGGGACACAGTGAAGGCCGTGCTAAGAGGGAAATATATTGCAATACAGGCCTACCTCAGGAAAGAAGAACAATCCCAAATAACAGTCTAAACTCATACTTAACAAAACTAGAAAAAGAAGAAAAAAATGAGGCCCAAAGTCAGTAGAAGGAAGGACATAATAAAGATTAGAGCAGAAATAAATAAAATCGAGAAGATTAAAACAATAGAAAGATCAATGAAAGCAAGAGCTGGTTCTTTGAGAAAATAAACAAAATAGATAAACCCATAGCCAGACTTATCAAGAAAAAAAGAGAGTCTACACACATAAACAGAATCAGAAATAAGAAAGGAAAAATCACTACGGACTCCACAGAAATACAAAGAATTATGAGAGAATACTATGAAAAATTATATGGTAACAAACTGGATAACCTAGAAGAAATGGACAACTTTCTAGAAAAATACTACCTTCCAAGGCTGGTCCCGAAAGAAACAGAAAATCTGAATAGACCAATTACCAGCAAGGAAATTGAATTGGTAATCAAAAACCTATCTAAGAACAAAACCACTGGACCAAATGGCTTCACCACTGAATATTATCAAATATTTAGTGAAGATCTAATACCCATCCTCCTTAAAGTTTTCCAAAATGTGGAAGAAGAGGGAATACTTCCAAACTCATTCTATGAGGGCAGCATCACTCTAATACCAAAACCAGGCAAAGACACCACAAAATAAGAAAATTACAGACCAATATCCCTGATGAGCATAGATGCAAAAATACTCAACAAAATAATAGCAAACCAAATTCAAAAATACATAAAAAAGACCATTCATCATGATCAAGTAGGATTTATTCCAGGGATGCAAGGATGGTGCAATATTAGAAAATCCATAAACATGATCCATCACATCAACAAAAAGAAGGACAAAAACCACATGATGATCTCAATAGATGCTGAAAAAGCATTCGACAGAATTCAACATCTATTCATGATAAAAACTCTCAACAAAATAGGTATAGAGGGCAAGTACCTCAACATAATAAAGGCCCTATATGGCAAACTCACAGCCAACATTATACTTAACAGTGAGAAGCCTAAAGTCTTTCCTTTAAGACCGGGAAAAAGACAAGGGTGCCCACTCTTCCCACTTTTATTCAACATAGTTCTGGAGGTCCTAGCCACAGCCATCAGACAAAACAAAGAAATAAAAGGCATCCAGATTAGTAAAGAAGAAGTTAAACTGTCACTGTTTGCAGATGACATGATATTGTACATAAAAAAACTTAAAGAATCCACTCCAAAACTACTAGATCTAATATCTGAATTCAGCAAAGTTACAGGATACAAAATTAATACACAGAAATCTGTTGCATTCCTATACACTAATGATGAACTAGCAGAAAGAGAAATCAGGAAAACAATTTCATTCACAGTTGCATCAAAAAGAATAAAATAACTAGGAATAAACCTAACCCAGGAAATGAAAGACCTATACTCTGAAAACTACTAGACACTCATAAGAAAAATTAAAGAAGATACCAATAAATGGAAACACATAACGAGCTCATGGATAGGAAGAATTAATATTGTCAAAATGGCCATCATGCCTAAAGTGATCTACAGATTCAATGCAATCCCTTTCAAAATATCAACAGCATTCTTCAATGAACTAGAACAAATAGTTCTTAAATTCATATGAAGCCACAAAAGACCCTGAATAGCCAAAGCAATCCTGAGAAGGAAGAGTAAAGCTGGGGGGATTACACTCCCCAACTTCAAGCTCTACTACAAAGCCACAGTAATCAAGACAATTTGATACTGGCACAAGAACAGACCCATAGACCAATGGAACAGACCAGAGAGTCCAGATATTAACCCAAGCATATATGGTCAATTAATATATGATAAAGGAGCCATGGATATACAATGGAGAAATGACAGCCTTTTCAACAGCTGGTGTTGGCAAAACTAGACAGCTACATGTAAGATAATGAAACTGTATTATTGTCTAACCCCATACACAAAAGTAAACTCAAAATGGATCAAAGTCCTGAATGTAAGCCATGAAACCATAAAACTCTTAGAAGAAAACATAGGCAAAAATCTCCTGAATATAAACATGAGGAACTTTTTCCTGAATGCATCTCCTCGAGCAAGTGAAACAAAAGCAAAAATGAACACATGGGATTACATCAAACTAAAATGCTTCTGTATGGCAAAGGACACCATCAACAGAACAAAAAAGACATCCTACAGTATGGGAGAATATATTTGTAAATGACATACCTGACATGCAAAGGGGTTAACATCCAAAATATATAAAGAACTCACACACCTCAACAACCAAAAAGCAAATAACCTGATTAAAAAATGGACAGAGGATATAAACATACAATTCTCCAAAGAAGAAATGCAGATGGCCAACAGGCACATGAAAAGATGCTCCACAACACTAGTTTTCAGGGAAATGCAAATAAAAACTACAATGAGGTATCACCTCACACCAGTTAGGATGGCTAGTATCAAAAAGACTAAGAACAACAAATTCTGGCAAGGATACAAAAGGGAAAACCTACATTGCTGGTGGGAATGTAAGCTAGTTCACCCATTGTGGAAAGCACTATGGAGGTTCCTCAAAAATATGAATATGGAGGTTCCTAAAAATAGAAATATGATTTGACCTAGGAATTCCACTCTTAGGAATTTATCCAAACAATATAATTTCCTAGATTCAAGAAGACATATGTACCCCTTCACTCTGTTTGGAGTAGAGAGAAAAGATGACATAAAGGAGGGAGGCATGAAAGTGAGCCTTGAGTAATTATTTGTTTTAGTAGTGTGAAGGTGGGAGCATTGTTAAACCTCAACTATACCAATACTGCCTTTGTTTAGTCTGTGCATTCAGTCTTTGGGGGTTTGGCTTGTGACTCTGAGATACTTGGGGTAACAAAGCCATAACCTTCTCCATGTGCCTGGATATGGGAAAAGAGGGCTAAGTCAGCCCAAAGTGGGCTTTCCATTGCCATCTATTTTTCCTTTTACACAGTGTTTTTTTATTGCTTTTTTTTTTAAGCAGTGACGTATTTGTATAGAAATGCATATTGAGCTACCTTATGCTCCACTACAATATAGCTCCCTATGAAATAGCAGGAGGTCAATGTTCTGTAGCTGGTGACAGCATTATGAAGACATGTGAAATCTATTTTCTTCAAGTCTAATTCAGGGGAAGAAACATCAGTTTACATTTTGAATTTGATCCTGCAACTCTTTACACTATTCCCAAGAAATGTTTGGGTAAATATCCTTGAATTCCTGAATGAATTAGCTCCCCTCTGAGTGGTGAGGTATTACCACTGTGTACAGAATGGATCCTTATTTGGCAGATGCGATCTACTGATCACTGAGGTGCGCATCCTTAGTTTGACATAAGATGGGGAAGAGGTTTGTCAGGTTTCTTGAAAGATGCCCATTTCCAATTGAGGAAATTCTTCATGCTTAGGCCATCCACATGTGTAAGCCCCAAATAGTAATGTCTGAATGTGAGTGTGTGTCTCTTCTGGATGTGTGTATATTTCTGTGGCAACAAAGAACAAAAAACAAAATCTTGTACGTGGTTTGATGGGTTAAATAGGAGGCTAAATCGGTACACAGCATTAGTTACATTTTTATCAACTCTCCCTTCTCGATCTTGGAATAATTGTTTATACACAACAGAGGCGAGCTTTGTAGGAAGGTTTTGTTGTGTGGCAGACCTCAGAGTTATAAAAGTGTTTGGATGGAGCCCTGGTTCCTGATCGCATCTTGAGTTTCCCTGGAGACCTCAGATGAGTCTCTTCATCGGAGGGAACTTTGTTCTCTCTTTAAATGGAAGGAGTTAAACTAGTGATCCATATGAATCCTTCATATTTCATATTCTATGAGACTAGGGGTTCTATGAATAAACTGGTGTGGTCTTAGTTTCAGAAATAAGGCCTTCAGAAATCTAGTGTTAGGAACATTGTCATTGTTTGATTCCTACAGTGGCTAATTCCTGCTGTCCACGGGACATGCTTTCTCTCACTCTGCCGTGGGGCTGATGCAGAGTTTGGCAGTATCGCTGCATTTTGGAGCGGGGTCCTGTGGAGCACAGATTGGAGGGGATGTGTTAGGCAAGCTTGTAGGTGTTGGGTGGGTAACAAAACCGGAGCCGTCTTTTTCCTGCACTTCTTGGCTGCCTTGAGAATATGGTCTCCCCTAGTACTTCTATTACCTGAATATCCTTCAGGATGGCAGGAAAATCAATAGGTGATGATGGCCGTTTGGTAATTCAGGGGAGCTGTGTTCTGTGGTCCCAGGAGGTAGGGTCGTCAGGGTGAGTCAGGACCTTCCATTTAGTGGGGACCAGGTTACAGAACTCACCCCATCTGTACTTTGCTTAGTTTATATGTATTTGAGCAGGAATAGCGCTAGTTGTTTTCACTCGGCAGCACTGATTACTGTGCAAGGCACCGGGTTAGGCTCTATGGGAAACACAAAGACGGTGCTTTTCTTCTAAAGATAAAGAGAAGAAAGTCTAGTGAGGGAGACTCCATTCATGGTAAGCAGTTATTAATTATTATAGAATACCATGACTGTTACTTTGTTTCTGTGAAATAAATGCAAATGATGCTATTTATATGTATGGAATGAAACTACGACCCTGTTTAGGCTTTTATTCAGAAGTGATGTTACATTATGTGATAGGCAATGACTAGTTATGCTTAGAAACCCAATGTAGTTCATGCCCAGTGGTTGGAACCCCAAGTGACCCTTGAAAAATACATGGATGTTCGAACTACTTTTTCATTTGATAAGAAATGGCTAATTTAGTTTTTCCAAGTTGAAGAATGTAGGACAAGTTATAATAGACCATTTTACTTCTTAAGAAATTTTGATGGTTTGGCTTCCATGATACCCTATCATGTAAAATGTTTTTGCCCTAGAGCTTTTTCGTTGTTCTAGTCCAATTTAAAGCCAGAGCACGAGAGTACTGGTACTTTTGATATTTATATTTCAATTAAGGTTCAGGACGTGGACAATATGAGAAACCAGAGGGGCAATTTCTTTACCTGTAAATGTAGATTAATATATAAACGTGATTCCACAGTTCAAAGACTATTACTGGAGAGTAAAACTCCTTGTCCTAAAAGCATGAAGGACATTTTATTTCCTTGGTGGCTTGGATGAGTTAGTAACTGTGGTTACAAGCCTTCCAATCCTTTGATTCTCTTAGTTCCTAAATTTAGTTAAACACTATGGAAGTAATTTCTAGTGTCCATCCTTACTGTTAGAGATATGAGACACATCTAAAAATATGTAAATTGAGAGGGATGCGGTCACCTGAAATGTTGGAAGTGACAGAGCCATCTCTATTTAGAATGATTTCTAATTTGAAGTTACAGTATTTAAAAATCTAGTAACCTTCACCAGGTTCAAAGAAGCGCCTGTTTATAGGCCGTGAGGTGCAGGACCCACACTGTGTTCTGCGGCTCGCGGCTCTTTTTCTGCAGGAGAAGAGGAACAGCAGATTTACACACAATCCCGT
The DNA here is from genome assembly GCA_029783875.1 of Phataginus tricuspis. Taxonomy (NCBI): domain Eukaryota; kingdom Metazoa; phylum Chordata; class Mammalia; order Pholidota; family Manidae; genus Phataginus; species Phataginus tricuspis. The sequence continues at coordinate 16,567,709 of JAQQAC010015287.1, forward strand.
CACTGTTTTTAAAAATTTTTTAGCAAAATACTTCTGTATGAAAATATAGGGACAAATTTAAATCTTTTCTTTCTGTTAGAACAGGTATAGAATAATACTCAGGTGAAACAGGTACCTTTCTGAAACAATGATTCAGACCACTTTAAGATACACGTTCTCTCATTTATAAAAGTGTGCTGGGCCTTCTATTCCTCCCGTCAGACTATAAGCATTAATGGCTATTGAAAAAAATCTCCACGTGGAGGCCTGGCTTGCAAAGGGACAGCTGTGCAGTCGGTGCCAAGAGACTTGCGGCAGGGGAATGAAGGTATATTCGGCCACCTTTCCATTATTGAACAAACCCTGTTCTGGCAAAGATTAAACATAAAAAATAAAGAATGTGTAGACAGAAAACAATATTTGCAGAACACTGAATTCAGTAAAGTCGGTAAGTCTATCAATGTTGGGTCTGCTCTTTGCCCCTAATAGGCTAATTCTCATTTTGAATATCCGGGGGCGGGGATAGTGTGTGCGTGGTCTTCTCAGGGTATTGGACCAGGAGCCCCCCTTTCTGTTGAATCTGTTAACATCTATTAAATGTTGTAAAAGAGTACGATTTTGAGGAGAAGAGTTTGAACAGTGCTGCCTTAGCCACCACCCCCTTTCCTGCCTTGGGTGGGGAGGGAGCCGTGGGAAGAAGGGCCTGGAGCTCTAACAGCTGGTCGGGGGCACACCTGCCCCTGCGGGGCCTTCGCGGAGCTGGGCTTCCGAGGCGCCCTGCTTCGTCAACACCCTCCGCAGTGGCCCTCCAGGGTCTGTTGGCACAGAAAGGTAAAGCTGCTTTTCTTCTCTCTGGGACTTAACTTCTTTAAGTGCTGGCTTTCTGTCCCGAGGCTCACACCAGCACTGTCCCGAAAGAAAGGCACTTTGGCCCCTCTGTCACCTCCCTGGGACAGTCTTTCTCCAAGTCATCTCTCGTGTTCCACCTGGTCGCTGAGAAAGAAGGCATGTAAAACCCTTATCCGAATCCGGACAAACAGTTCCAATATCATCGGTGGGTTTATTATTATTATTATTTTTTGCACGAAGCAGCATATTTTTAAAGGCTCCCCCACCCTTTCTTTTGATGCCAGTTCATGAAACGAACAGTTCCACAAGAATGAGCCCACGCGTATCGCGGGTGGTGATCACGAATGTTCAGCCAGCTAAGAACAAGGGCCGTTTCCTCTGTTTCGTTGTTTTTGTTTTTTTCCTAAAATGTGGGTGTGAAAAGGCAGTGTCTGGTTAGACTGCAGGGCCCTGCTGCTACGTGGGCCTGTAGCCTAGTGGAAAGGAACCTCCCTGGGCTTAACTTCTTCCCCTGAAAAGTGAGGGTGATTGTACTGGGTTCGTAGGGTCACTGGGAAGGCTAGATGAGAAAACATGGAGAGGCGACGGTCAGCAGGGAGGATGGGGCCTGACACCCCGCAGGCGACCTTCTGCCTCTCATCCTCAGTTTGCTTCCACTGTTGACCTTGCAAATGGCTGGGTCCAGATGAAGCCTTAGGTGCTTAGCTGGAAGGAATTCCACAGGTTTCTGGGAAAGGAGATCAGTGCAGGTGGAGCCTAGGAATGGAGGTGATTTCTAGATACGTGCTCTAAGGTTCCTTTGCGGCCAAGGGCTGTTCAGGAGTATAACAGGGCATGGTTCTCTGAAGCACAGAGAATCAGGAATCCTTCCCAGTACCTGGGCGAGGGATGTGGGGTCACTCTCGGTCTGTTCTCGGAGGGAGGTGCTGGTGCACCGAGGGCAGACACACAGTCCAGACATCTGGCTGTGCGCTCCACTGCCTGCCGCCAGGCCTCTGCACATTAAAACGCTCTTTCAGTACAAAGGCTGAAAGCAGCCTTCGATCAGACAAGCCCAAGACCCGGCCGAGGGCTCAGACTTCTTCCCGATGTACACAAAGGAATATTATTTATCTCTTCTTATGTAGGATATCTTAAAATTCCTGAGGTTCAGTAGAAGGTGAAACCTAGTATGTAACACAGGCAAAACGACATAGACCACTTTTTCCCCTAAGAGACATAGCTTACTCATGGTCTCTCTCTGACTCTGTGTCTGTCCACCTGTCTGCTTTCTATTCCTTTCTGTTTCTGTCTTTATCTCTTCTCTCTTCTTGTCCTTTCTTCCCTCTCCCCTAGCAAAGACACACTGTTTAGAAATCTTCTCTCTGATAATATTTCAAAAGCAATAGTGTTTGACCTGTACTTGTTACTTTTTCAGAGTCAAACAATAGTTTTCCTGTGCTTGAGAGAAAATAGCTAATCTTTTGGAAACAACTTTTTGAAAACAAGAAGTTTCATTTCTGTGGTGCTCCTGTACAATTTGCAAAGCAGTTTCACATGCCCAATCCCATTTAATCCTCACAAATATTGTTATCCTCTCCATATTATAGATGAGAAAAACAGGAACTTGGGGTGGGTAAATGGGGCCCCGTGGCCCCGACTTTCCCTCGTCCTTGCTTAGGCCGGACGTGACCACTCAGGCGACATTCTTCTAACTCCAGAGAACAAAGTCTTTCCACGTTAAACCAGAGCCTCTGGGACAGAGCAGTTGGTTGAGCCGCACATTTCTGGAATGAAAGGGAGAGGTCTGGGTCTTGCTGTCAGAGAGAATTTCTTTGTAGATATAGTGGGCAGGAAGCCCTAGGAGATAGCAATTTGATAGGACAGAAAAAATGAACTTTTCTGCTTTTGATTGGTTTGTCCTTGATTCTAGTACAGATATCTGTGGAAAGGGATATGTTTTTGTCCTATGTGCTTTCCCTCCTGCTACTTATTTATCTCAGGCGCACCACCTCGCAGGAGACACAGTGAAGTGCCCCGCCTGCCGGGCCCTGCATCTGAGGCCTGCATGGGGACGTGGGAACCCCACACACAAATGCGAAGCTAGCGCCAGTGCAGAAGAGTAGCGCCAAGTGGTCCTTTGTTGGAGTGCTTCACAGAGCAGATGGGCTTTTATGAGTTTTATGAAGTTTGTCGTTATGAAGCCAAACTGTTGTCCTGAGGACTCTTTCCTTCTATGTACATTTTAATATCTCTATTTGTATTTGGTGCTTATGAAATGCAAGGACAGTCCCCCTCGGACCTGGGCATCTCAGGGCAATATAAACATCCCTCGTTAGGCCTTCCAGGAACCCTTGCTCTACCTGGTCGAGCCGTTTGGCTGGGGGAGCAGATCTGGCCATGGAGTCTGTGACCACACTCGAGGTACCGTTCAGGGAAGACTATACTATGGAAATAAATTAACTGCCAGATCTCAAAAGAAACCCAAGGTGTATTTTGGCTCATATTCTAATGCGGTCTGTAGGGTACAGGATGGGGGGGCATTGGTGCTCCGCCCCACATGGTGACTCAGGATCCAGGCTGGTGGCCGCTCTAACATCACCACCTGGAACTTCTTGGAGCAAGAAAAGGAAGACCTGGAGACCTGCAAAGGGGTTTCATGACCATAGCTCAGAATTGACACGTAGCTTTCCTTCCCACATCCCACTGGCCAGAACTGGTCCCATGGCCTTGCCTACCTGCAGAGGGATAGGGAGGTAGAGCTTTCCATAAGACAGGAAGGAGAAAGAGAAAATGAAATTTGATAAGCGCAGAGATTTCTCTCAGCATTATTTGATGTCTGCAGAGAGAGCAAGTTCACCGTGACTGGGGATTTGACCACAGGTACCTGCTATGCAGCCTTCTCCTTTATTCAAGGAGAACAGAAATGCCTGTAATAAGAACCATTGGAAAAAATTTTAAATATTTATTTTTACCTTGAAACTGTTAATTTATATATATGTAATACGTTTTGAAATGTCATTGAATCTGTAACATGAAATTTCTTGGTAACAGTCACCTTTTAATGGGCATTTTCTTAAGCCAAACAACTTTATATTCTGTAAGCATGCATTCATATTGAGCTAGAGAAGACCCTAAAATTTCCTGGGTGGTTAGCACTGGCCAAGGGGGCTGGACTTGGTCATGTCTTCAATATTAGGTCTCTAGACATTTAACAATTTCATGGGATGGAACTTGAAGTAGGCATTTTGGGAGTTGCTTTGCTTCCTCAGGTTGAGAAGGGCATTTCTTCACAGTTTTTTGAATGTGTGTTTCCATCTACTTTCAATATAGAAAAAAATTAAAGGCAAAATCCCAACATTTGAAGGTGAAAGGCAATCATGTGTGTCATGCTTTTCTGGTAGCATCATAAATTAGCACAACCCTGTGGGAGAACATCCTGCAAAATGTATGAAAAGCTTTGCAACTGCAGTATTGCTTCCAATATGTGAAGAGTCATAAAAATGCTTATAACTTCACTAATCCCACCTCTGGGAACCTGACTCAAAGAAACACAGTAATCCCTTATCAACCATCTCAGGTAACACTCATGAAAGGCAATGTGGCTGGCTACCACCCCAAAAAGCTACTTTGATAAGGTCATGATTTTATTAAAATTGCTGGCGTAGGGATAGAGAAGATATTGCAGTATATAGATTATTTTTCAAAATTAAGTAAATAAGAATCCACTACCCTAAATAAACTAGGTTATTTGGCATAAAATTCTGGTTCCTTTTCTGCAAGATCACTGTTGGCTTTGGGAACTCCTTTGTCATATTTACCCAGAAGCTTGCTGTTCTACAGATAGGGTTTCTATCCAGTTTCCAAATACACACTTACCACCTGGAAGTCTAATATCTTTTCCACTTGTATTCTTGTGTGTCTTTTATCTTCAGTGTTGGCAAAATGTGTATGTAACCAGGTGGCCTTCAAAACTATTCATGCTCCATACTGGTTTATTTTTTGAGGTCTGGTCTCCCATCCATATATGAAAATATAGACGATATATGGACTTTTTGCCTTTGTGTTATATTCATAATAATGTTAAAAGCAGAAGTTATCCTGTTATTTTTGTCTGTTTGGCTTTTGTTTTGTTTTAGGGAATTGGTTTGAATGGACTATTTGTAGAAAGAATGTCAAGTTTATACTTGTGTTTACCCCTAAATGTAGTTTGTAAGGAAGTAGTATTTCATAATTTGGATGGAAGAGGCAATTTGTCTAAAAAGCATCATAGATTTATTTCAGCATTGTTTATCTCAAAGAAAATGAAAAGTACTACTCAAAGATTTAACAAAATTAAAAACAAAATAATAAATGACCCACTGTATGAAATACTATGCAACTTAAGATAATTTTTATGAAGACTATGAAGTACCCCATTATAATATAGTTCTTAAAGAATGAAAAATAATAGCCACTCTCCAATGCCATCCACTCTGTGTCAACCAAGCCTACTCCACCCCTACCCCAACCTTTATGTCACCACTTATTCTAGCAGAATGCACCACTGGGCAGCCGAGGAGCCCGCAGCGAATGGGCCAGTCTTTGGGCACCATCCCTCCCGCCACTGAGCTTTCACTGGACCAGTCGGCATTTAAATCTTCCTGGATTTTGAAAAGCTCAGTTACATAGTGGACAAGGTATAAGAGATACACGTTCTTCCCTGTCCCTTTTCCTGGCCCTCACCCCCAGGGAGGCCACACCACTAAGAGACCTTGATGAACTAACGTGCTGAGCAGCTGAGTGCTTGGCTCTGCTAGATCCTACAGGAAGTATGGACTCCACTTGCATGTTTATATTTGAAAGAACTAAGATTAGATAGCAGCTGCACATGGTTGCAACAGGGGAGTAAGGAGGCTAGCCCAAGCTTTCTGTTTTGTTTTACCTTTTTGTTTCTGTTAAGATACTGATTTTTTCCAGCTTTATTGACAAATGACAAATAAATATTGTATATATTTAGGTTGTACAATATGATATTTTTTAAGGTGTGCAATGGGATGACTTACTATATGAATACATTGTAAAACTAACATAATCAGGTTAATTAACGTCCACCACCTCACAAAGTCACCATTTGTGTATATGTGTGTGTCGAGAGTACTTAAAACCTCCCTCATACTCTCTCAGCCAATTCCAATGATCAACACGGTATTCTTAACTATAATAACCATGCCGTACCTTAGATTTTCAACATACTCATCTTATAACTGAAAGTTTGTACCCTCTGACCAATATCTCCCCATTTCCCCCACCCCCTGTTCCCCTCTCTGGTTCTGTGAGTTTGACTTTTTGAGGTTCTACATAGAGGTGAGATAGTATACTATTTGTCTTTCTGTGTTTTAACCCAGGTTTTTTGAGTAGTCTATGATGTCAACACATACCAGAGCTGAATTTTTCAACACAAAGTTGGACTGTAAGCTAACTGGTTGTAACCACACATGAACAGAAAGTCTGAATAGCTCTCCTGCCATAAATATGCATGGGCCTCTAGTTTCTTGGCACGTGGTTTCTTTCTTAAGAGAGTCTATGAAGCTCCCGTACAGACTTCTGCATAGATGCCTTTCTTTCAGCAGACTTCCATGAGCATCTATGATAAGATCTCACCAATGTTTAAGAACTATGCTTTCTAATGTCCTAATTCTTAAGTGCATTCATTGCTCTTAGTCAAAAGCAATGTAAATACCCAATTTCCAGTTGTGGTTCTATTTTACCCACTTGAGTCACATAGCTCCCTTCAAGACACCTATGAATTCCTAACTTGGGAGCTCAAAGGAAGTTCAGACTTGATGTTTCTTTTAAAACCAGTCATTCTGATGGCTTCTTTTCACAATGAGTAGGCTATATTGCGCCTTAACACGTCACAAATTTACATAGTTCTCCCTAAATTTATATAATTAAAAATTCAAATACCGTTATCACAAGATATGTAAAAATACTGATGACATTTCTTTTGATAGTTTCCCCAGAAAGAAATATCTTTGTCTCCCTCACATCCTCCTCTGACCCTAAACTTCCACAAACAGCATCAAGAATGTTTCATATAAGTTGTATACCTGGGATTTTATACCTTTTGATGAAGCAAGCCTTTTGTTATCCCACGTCCCTATTATTTACATTTCCGTGAAACCTCTGCTCTGCAAACATGCATTATGTTACAGAGTCTAAGTGCTCCCTGTAAGCTGAAGGGAGAAAATCTGTTTAATTAATTATATTTCTATGAGAAGACAGAGAGGGACAAACATTGCTGTCAACTGAGAAGTCGCAAAACCAATAATACAATTTGAAAGTAGAAAACAAGGGGTGGTGTGTATGGATCACAAGATACAGATTCTTGAGGGAGATGCCATATCTTATTTTTGAAATGCCCAGATAAGTGCCAGACACCTAGAAAGCATTCTCTCCCTGTCAGTTGAATAAATAAATGTTTGCCCCAGAGACACATACACATGGCATTCATTAATGACCAGGGGGTGTGAAGGGTGCCAGACACAGCAAGGGGGTCATAATCACTACCGAGATGTTTGCATTTTTTAGATTCTTACCATTTTATTGTTCTACCTAAAACATAAAACATAAAATACTGCCATTCATATTGTTCATGTGAGTTTAAGTGGTGGAGAAATTGATAATTTGCAGAGACACATCCAAGCAAATATGAAGGGTAATTCTTTTTTTTTTTTTTTAATAATTTATTTTATTTTAGTATCATTAACCTACAATTACATGAGCAATACTGTGATGATTGAACTCCCCCCAACACCAGGTCCCCCCCACCAACCCCACCACAGTCACTGTCCATCAGCGTAGTGAGATGAGAATCGCTACTTGTCTTCTCTGAGCTGTACAGTAGCCCCCGTGCCCCACCACCCTATGTCTGCCAATCGTAATGCCCCTTTTACCCTCTTATCCCTCCCTTGCCACCCATCTCCCCAGTCCCTTTCCCTTTGGTAACTGTTAGTCCATTCGTGGGTTCTGTGAGTCTGCTGCTGTTTTGTTCCTTCCTTCATTTATTTATTTATTTATTTATTTTTTCTTTGTTCTTATACTCCACATATGAGTGAGATCATTTGGTACTTGTCTTTTTCGGCCTGGCTTATTTCACTGAGCATAATACCCTCTAGCTCCATCCATGTTGTTGCAAATGGTAGGATTTGTTTCTTTCTTATTGCTGCGTAATATTCCATTGTGTATATGTACCACATCTTCTTAATCCATTCATCTACTGATGGGCACTTAGGTTGCTTCCATTTCTTGGC
>JAQQAC010015287.1:16576310-16632143 GCA_029783875.1 Phataginus tricuspis
CCAAATACTAACTAAAGGCAAAGAATAAAACACCTAATATATAAAGAAAAGAGGAGGAAGAATAGGAAGGGAGAGATAAAGAAACATCAGACGGCGCACACAATAACTTAACAAGAAAGTTAAGTTAGATTCTTAGATAGTAAAGAAGCAACCCTTGAACCTTTGGTAACCACGAATCTAAACCCTGCAATGGCAATAAGTACATATCTATCAATAATCACCCTAAATGTAAATGGACTGAATGCACCAATCAAAAGACACAGAGTAACAGAGTGGATAAAAAAGCAAGACCCATCTATATGCTGCTTACAAGAGACTCACCTTAAACCCAAAGATATACACAGACTAAAAGTGAAGGGATGGAAAAAAATATTTCAAGCAAACAACAAAGAGAAAAAAGCAGGTGTTGCAGTACTTGTATCAGATAAAATAGACTTCAAAATGAAGAAAGTAGCAAGAGATAAAGATGGACATTACATAATGATAAAGGGGTCAGTCCAACAAGAAGATATAACCATTATAAACATATATGCACCCAACACAGGAGCATCAGCATATGTGAAACAAATACTAACAGAGGTGAAGGAGGAAATAGACAGCAATGCAATAATTCTAGGAGACTTTAACACGCCACTCACTCCAAAGGATAGATCAACCAGGCAGAGGATAAGTAAAGACACAGAGGCACTGAACAACACACTAGAACAGATGGACCTAACAGATATCTACAGAACTCTGCACCCAAAAGCAGCAGGATACACATTCTTCTCAAGTGCACATGGAACATTTTCCAGAATAGACCACATTCTAGGCCACAAAAATAACCTCAGTAAATTCAAAAATATTGAAATCTTACCAACCAACTTCTCAGATCACAAAGGTATAAAATTAGAAATAAATTTCAGAAAGAAATCAAAAAGGCTCACAAATACATGGAGACTTAACAACATTCTCCTAATGAATCAATGGGTTAACGACCAAATCAAAACAGAAATCAAAGAATATATGGAGACTAATGACAACAACAACATAAAGCCACAACTTCTGTGGGACGCAGCGAAGGCAGTCTTAAGAGGAAAGTACATTGCAATCCAGGCCCATTTAAAGAAGGAAGAACATTCCCAAATGAACAGTCTAAGGACACAATTATTGAAATTGGAAAAAGAAGAACAAATGAGGCCCAAAGTTACCAGGAGAGACATAATAAAGATCAGAGAAGAAATAAATAAAATTGAGAAGAATAAAACAATAGAAAAAATCAATGAAACCAAAAGCTGGTTCTTTGAAAAAATAAACAAAATAGATAAACCCCTAGCCAGACTCATTAAGAGAAAAAGAGAATCTACACACATAAACAGAATCACAAATGAGAAAGGAAAAATAACGACGGACCCCACAGAAATACAAAGAATTATAAGAGAATATAACGAGCATCTATATGCCAACAAGCTGCAAAACCTAGAAGAAATGGACAACTTCTTAGAAAAATACAGCCTTCCAAGACTCACCAAGCAGGAAACAGAAAAACTAAACAGACCAATCACCAGCAACGAAATTGAATCGGTAATCAAAAAACTACCCAAGAACAAAAGCCCTGGACCTGATGGATTCACCTCTGAATTCTACCAGACATATAGAGAAGAAATAACACCCATTCTCCTTAAAGTTTTCCAAAAAATAGAACAGGAGGGAATACTTCCAAACTCTTTCTATGAAGCCAGCATCACTCTAATACCAAAACCGGGCAAAGACCTCACCAAAAAAGAAAATTACACACCAATATCCCTGATGAACGTAGATGCAAAAATACTCAACAAAATATTAGCAAACTGAATTCAAAAATACATCAAGAGGATCATACACCATGACCAAGTGGGATTCATCCCAGGGATGCAAGGATGGTACAACATTCGAAAATCCATCAACATCATCCATCACATCAATAAAAAGAAGAACAAAAACCACATGATCATCTCCATAGATGCTGAAAAAGCATTTGACAAAATTCAGCATCCATTTTTGATTAAAACTCTCAACAGAATGGGTATAGATGGCAAGTACCTCAACATCATAAAGGCCATATATGACAAACCCACAGCTAACATCATACTTAACAGCGAGAAGCTGAAAGCTTTTCATCTAAGATCGGGAACAAGACAGGGGTGCCCACTCTCTCCACTGTTATTCAACATAGTACTGGAGGTCCTAGCCACGGCAATCAGACAAAGCAAAGACATACAAGGCATCCAGATTGGTAAAGAAGAAGTCAAATTGTCACTATTTGCAGATGACATGATACTGTACATAAAAAACCCTAAAGACTCCACTCCAAAACTACTAGAACTAATATCTGAATTCAGCAAAGTTGCAGGATATAAAATTAACACACAGAAGTCTGTTGCTTTCCTATACACTAATGATGAACTAACAGAAAGAGAAATCAGAAAAACAATTCCATTCGCAATTGCATCTAAAAGAATAAAATACCTAGGAATAAACCTAACCAGGGAAATGAAAGACCTGTACTCTGAAAACTACAAGACACTCCTAGGAGAAATTAAAGAGGACACTAAAAAATGGAAATGCATCCCATGCTCTTGGCTAGGAAGAATAAATATTGTCAAAATGGCTATACTACCTAAAGCAATCTACATATTCAACACAATCCCTATCAAACTACCAACAGCTTTCTTCAATGAACTGGAACAAATAATTCTAAAATTCATATGGAACCAGAAAAGACCCCGAATAGCCAAAGCAATCCTGAGAAGGAAGAATGAAACAGGGGAATTACGCTCCCTGACTTCAAGCTCTACTACAAAGCCACAGTAATCAAGACAATTTGGTACTGGCACAAAAACAGACCCACAGACCAGTGGAACAGAATAGAAAATCCAAACATTAACCCAAACATTACAGTCAATTAATATTTGATAAAGGAGCCTTGGATATACAATGGAGAGATGACAGCCTCTTCAAAGGCTGGTGTTGGAAAAACTGGATAGCTGCATGTAAGAGAATGAAACTGGACTACTGTCTAACCCCATACACAAAGGTAAACTCAAGGTGGATCAAAGACCTGAATGTCAGTCATGAAACCATAAAACTCTTAGAAAAAAACATAGGCAAAAATCTCTTGGACATAAACAGGAGCAACTTCTTCAGGAACATATCCCCCCAGGCAAGGGAAACCAAAGCAAAAATGAACAAATGGGACTATATCAAGTTGAAAAGCTTCTGTACAGCAAAGGACACCATCAGTAGAACAAAAAGACATCCTACAATATGGGAAAATATATTCATAAATGATGTATCTGATAAGGGGTTGACATCCAAAATATACAAAGAACTCACGCACCTTAACAAACAAAAATCAAATAATCCAATTAAGAAATGGGAAGAGGACATGAATAGACACTTCTCCAAAGAAGAAATTCAGATGGCCAACAGGCACATGAAAAGATGTTCCACATCACTAATCATCAGGGAAATGCAGATTAAAACCACAATGAGATATCACCTCACACCAGTTAGGATGGCCAGTATCCAAAAGTCTAAGAACAACAAATGCTGGCGAGGATGTGGAGAAAAGGGAACCCTCCTACACTGCTGGTGGGAATGCAAATTAGTTCGACCATTGTGGAAAGCAGTATGGAGGTTCCTCAAAAAACTCAAAATAGAAATACCATTTGACCCAGGAATCCCACTCCTAGGAATTTACCCTTAGATCGCAGCAGCCCAGTTTCAAAGAGACAGATGCACCCCTATGTTTATTGCAGCACTATTTACAATAGCCAAGAAATGGAAGCAACCTAAGTGTCCATCAGTAGATGAATGGATAAAGAAGAGGTGGTACATATACACAATGGAATATTATTCAGCCATAATAAGAAAACAAATCCTACCATTTGCAACAACATGGATGGAGCTAGAGGGTATTATGCTCAGTGAAATAAGCCAAGCCGAAAAAGACAAGTATCAAATGATCTCACTCATATGTGGGGTATAAGAACAAAGAAAAAAACTGAAGGAACAGAACAGCATCAGACTCACAGAACCCAAGAATGGACTTACAGTTACCAAAGGGAAAGCGACTGGGGAAGAAGGGTGGGAAGGGAGGGATAAGAGGGTAAAAGGGACATAACGATTAGCAGGCATAAGGTAGCAGGGCCACGGGGAGGGCTGTACAACTCAGAGAAGACAAGTAGTGATTCTCATCTCACTACACTGATGGACAGTGAGTGTAATGGGGTTGGTGGGGGGGACCTGATGAAGGGGGTAGTTTAATCACCACAATATTGCTCATGTAATTGTAGGTTAATGATACCAAAATAAATTGTAAAAAAAAAAAAGGCATATAGAATGGAGGAGAAAGATTAAAATTCTCTTTATTTGCAGATGACACAATCCTGAAACTCTTAAGCTATCTGTAAAATCTACTAGAACTAATAAATGAATTTACCACACTTACCAGACACATGGTCATATGCAAAAATAAATTGTAGCAGTTTTAGTTCTTGCCTGGATGTGCATGCTACAACCAGACTGACTGTCCAATGGATGACGCTTTTATACATGGGACAATATATAAAAAACCCCATCTACTTGAAGGTACTAGGAAGTGAACAAGGATGGGCAGATTATGGAGAAAAGTCGGCAGGTGGAAGAAGAAAACATAGAGTAGAATTCAGTTTTACACGATGTCAAAATCAGTGCCTTCTCCAGATTCCATGCCGTATTTTCATATTTACATAAATATTCTATCCCCAAACTGTGTGTGTGTGTGTGTGTGTGTGTGTGTGTGTGTGTGTGTGTGTGAGTGTGTGTGTAAAATCTGAAACTTGAGCAGTGCTGGGCCCTAGAAGATGTCTCTGCGGAGCACGGTGCTTTGTGGGCTTATGGTAGCAGTGGCTGATCATAGCTAGTGGAGAGCGTCTGAACAGTTGTGAGATTGGGAGAAGATTCTAGAGCTGCCTTGTCTAAAACTGTAACCATCTATATGTTCAATTTAAATTGTTTAATTTTAACTTAAATTAATTAAAATAGAATAAAGTTAAAAAATTGAATGTGAATTTCACTTCTTCGACCACACTACTCACATTGAAGTACTGAAGAGCTTGGTAGCCCCATGTGGCCAGGGGCCACCATACTGGACGATTCCATCACCATAGAAAGCTCTATTGGGCAGGATTCATGGCTTATATGTTTCCATAAAGAATTTGAAGAATAGCTGAAAACGAGTACTGATGTTGGAGATGCTCTTGGGCTAGCCTACAGAGAAGGGGGTCAGCAGGGACTTTGCTGGTGACAAAGAAGGCAGAAGCAGGACACCAGCCTAAGAAGGTTGGAAGAGTGTCCACGGCCATACCGCCCTGAACGCGCCCAATCTTGTCCGATCTCGGAGGCCAAGCAGGGTCAGACCTGGTTACTACTTGAATGGTAGAAAGTTGTAAGTTAACATGGAGACTTCCATTTTAACTTAGATTCATAAAAACTCCAGAGTCCCAGACAAATAGACCTGAAGAAGGAATTATGGAAGAAAACAAGATCCTGTCCAGCTGAAAACTGAATTAGGGATAATTTTCTCGAGGCCTTCAGTAATCTTTACAATGGTTAAATACTTTTAAATGAGCTTGAGAACACTCATTCGTAACAGAGAAACAATGCTACAGTCTGATTTTATAAGTCAAAGTATGTGCAACATGGGCATTTAATAATCACCTTAAGTTAGTTAAGAGAAGGACAAGGCTCTGTGGTCCTATTAGAAGGGACTAAAATTGATTTTTAAGACAGACTGTCTCACGTCATTCATGGATGTGGGACTCAGGACAGAATGCTCACTTGTCATGGAAGGGCTGGTTACCTGTCCAAATCAGAGCACTAAATGTCCCTCAGTAGCAGCCTCTGCCTTGAACTTGGACCCAGGGAGGTTTGAATGGAGGCTGTCTGGGTGTTGGTGGAAAAGTGTCCAGAGCAGTCGTTCATGAGTGCAGATTCAGTCTCTGAGGCAGGGAAGTGCCCTGAGCTTCTCAGCAAATGGACTCTGCTGTGGCTTTCAGTTGTGAAGTGGTGGAAGAAAGCAATTGCTAATTCTCAGACTTACTGGTAAAGACGTTCCACTCTATGGGGACCATGGATAAGGGGTTCCACTAAGAAGAGGTAGCTAGAGTCATGACTCTTTTCCCCCTAAAGCATGAGCTCCAACCCTGGTACCTTGTCCTTTTCTGGATCAGAAACGTCACTGGAAAGTTCTATGTATGGATGATTCTTTTCCCCATTAATCTTAGTTATGGACTGAGATGGAAAGAAAGTTCAACTGTAACTCAAAGTCTGCTGATCAGTAAGTCTCAAGACACTTTCCATCCCCTTTTGCTGGTCCTGCATTTTCCCTATTACTAATAAAAACAGAAAGCATAAACAGATCTAGCTAATCTCAAATGTAAAGTCAGGGTTGGAGAAAATGGGTCTGTTTTGAATGGATTTTCATACAAATCTCTCTCACCTCTTAGGTGTTGTGATTTTTATGTGAGAAAGTACTTTTCTAGATTAGTGGTCTTACTGATTTATTCTTAATTGGTCAAAAATGTAGATACATAAAGTCTCTTCAATATGTAGAAGCCTGGATTTCAAATGAAACCCAAAAATTCAGTGTGATGTCTTCCATGGACTGAAACATAATGAGAAATTTCTTCAAGTTCTCTATTGCACTGTATTATTTAGAATGAGGGCTGGGTGATTTAAAGAAAAGATCAAATATTTAAGAAGGATAGAAAGTGTGTGAGTGTTTCAGAAATCCTCATCTAAAACTACTAGTTTTAACTTTTTAATTGTAGGAATTTTTGAACGTACACTAAAGTAGAAAAAATAAGATAATCTTATGTAACCATCACCCAGCATCAACAATTATCAGTATGTCGGTCTTATTACATTGACAGCCCTTTCTTCCATACTCCTACCCCTACTGCATGAGTTTGATGCAAATCCCAGAAATTGTACCACTTCGTCAGCATGTATCTATAAAGAATAAGGGCAGTATTTTATTTTTTTACATTATGAATTCCTTGTCCTAACTGCAAAAAATACAGGATAGCATATTAAAGGATACAATCAGCAAAACTTAGAATGTTACAGGATAAAAACTCAGTTTCTTTAACAAGTATATTGCAAAGGGTAAAATAGGATTAGGGACAACTTATACATTAAAAGACATGAAGACACACATTGATTGTAACTAACAATTGTGAGACTGTTGGGAAAATTGAAACACTAACTGGATATCTGGTGATATTAAGGAATTACAGTTTTCTTTTTTGTTCTTTCTTCTCTGTTTTTTTTTTTTTAGGTAGCTAAGTTAATGGTTTTATGATTATGGGGAGAGACTTTTTTTCTTTTTTGATACTTGGCCGTAAAAAATAAGAGTAAATCTTCATCTCTCTGGTAATCTTGATAACCCAGAGTGACTCACCACTCAAGTTCTGGGTAATTTCCTTCTTTCTGCGGTTATTTTTTAGTTTTATAATAACAACAACAAAAAGAAAATGTACAAAAATGAAATAAAATGAGCAAACCCTGAATTCTAACATCAACCAGCTCCAGATTCCTTCTGTGTTGAGGAGTCATGAGCTGTTGTCTTTTTAAGAATTAAATAACAGAGCAGAGAAGCCATTTTTCTCTAAGTGCATTCTTTTTAACAAATATATCTAGAAAGCAACCTTGAGATTGGCAGTATTTGTCAGCTTTTGTGATTTTTGCCTAGTTGAGTGTAGTGGGACCCTTATTTTCTAAAGCCAGTCCTATGCTGTCTTCTGTCCTGCAGGAGTGACACAGGCCATTGGCAACGGCAGAGAGAAGATTCCTTGGGCAGTTTTCCAGGCTTTTCACACCATTGCATATATTTAAGTAATGGGAGTGATGGGGAGCCGTGAGTCTCTCAGGGAAATAAGTCCAGCTCCCTTGTTCGGAGGCTTATTAACGATAAAGTGCAGTAAGGGGGATCCGAGGGACCCTTGTGCTGGTATTTATTAGGAAAGAGCCCTCTGTTCAGTGGGGCACCTGACTAGGGCTCTACTGCCATAATTATCAGGCTGTAGCACTTTTACTAACTTCTTGGGATCAGCTCTGCCGTCGTGACTGCCTTGCTAAGCAGGTGGCAGCAGTCCTCCTGAGTCCCACCCCCAGCGGGAAATCTGTTCCACTCTTCCCGTCTTTGCTCGGCAGTCCTGTGCTTCCAGACTGAGGGGATCTGAGAATCCTTCCTCCCTGGGCAGGGTAAATGCAGGACACAGGCACACTTCACTGCTTCTCTCCTGAAGCCTTTCCCCTTCTCCCTTTCACATACGGTTCTCTTGCTCTTTTTCTCTCTCTCCCCTGGGACAAGGGTTGGCAAGCCTTTTCTTTAAAGGGTCATCAACATTTTAGCAAATAGAAAACATTTTAGGCTTTGTGGTCCACAGGGTGTCCCTGACCTCTGATGCTATAGTTTTGCAAAAGCAGCCATATACTGTGCAGGAATGAGTGGGTGTGGCTGGTTCCAATAAAACTTTATTTACAGAACCAGGTGCTGGGCCAGATTTGGTCCACGGGCTTACTTTGCTGATCCCTGTTCTGAAAAGGGATTTCCCATCCCATTTACAAAAGTAGGCACGTAATAGTCCCAAGTAGTTTTAACTCCACCCATTCAATGACTCATCAAATTTCAATACCTACTAAGTTTTTAATACTAACCATGTGCCAGGCTCTGTGCTAGGTAATGGGCATATGGAAGCATCGAAGCCCAAAGCGCTCAGTCTTGCGAGTAGTTGGACAGACAGGCAAACAACTATAATATAGTGCATTTAGTGTTAGCATGGACATACGGACATAGGAGACCGTAGGTTAAGGGGATGTAAGATTGCCTGACTGAAAGCACTAAGAAAATTTTACCAGGCAGAGGGCATTTTGAGAGGAAAATGTAGGGAGACCCATACCTACTGTTCCTCACCTCTGTGTGTCTGAGTGTCACCATGGCTCCAGGACTGCCCGAAGTGTAGCATCAGGGAGGGGAGGAGGATGGCTCCAAAGAGAAGGAGGCTGGGAAGTGCTCCATGCTACACTTAGGATTTTGTTTTGTAGGACACGGGAGCCACTGACTGGCTCAGAGCACAGGAATGCCTTGGTCAGGCTGGCCTGCTGACGCACGGGAGCACGTGGGCGATGCTTTGACTTTTCTCTTGAGAAGCTGTCCAAAATGAGCAAATATTCACAGATGTAAGAAAGGTGAACGGTGATTTAAAGTAGGCTGAATATTCTTCCTGCTCACTTCCTGTTTGAGCTCCCTGGGCCCGTTATGTGGCCATTGATGGTAAGAGTGTATTTGCTGAGCAAAGAAATAAAGCTCTCTTAGTTCAATGACAAGAAGAGGAGAATCAGGGGGGCTGATAATTCCAAGATCTGTAGAAAACAGAACTTCGGAGTGTGATTTAAGAGACTCTAGGAGCACCCTTGCCCTGAAACACCGTGCTTTTCCACCTTCTGGAGGACCTAAAAAGCAACTGGGGATTTTATTCTTTTAGGTTGAATGTTGCCCTCGCCCGGCAAGGTATTTTAAAGTGCAAATACTCCCTGCTAGAGTGGTACACTAAGCCAGTCATGACCTAGTTTGAATGAGGTTATGAATTAGATAGGATTCAGAAGAACAGAGACCCCCGTGAACGAGGCTTTTAAAATGAGGGAAGGGCTGCAGAACCATGGCTGTAGAGGGCAGAGGGTGAAGGCCGACTGTCTCCTTGTCAGTATTACCTCGGGCAACATGGAGCACAGCCGGGTGGGCCGGGACAAGGCATAACCTAGCAGCTGATTTAATACACATGGAGAAGAGTGTGTCTTACTCAGACTCAGTGGAATTTTTACTGCCTAACAATTCCAGAGCCAATTTGTAAAGCTGTCTGGGAGTGTTTGGTGTGTGAGCGGCAGACACCGCAAGGGGAGGGAGACAGTGAGGGGACTGAAGATGCTTCAGACAAGGGAGGGGCTGCAAGTGACATCGGAAAGGCCCCTCCACTCACTTCTGGCAGCTCTTATTCTTCTCCTGACAAGCACCTGCCTGCTGTTCTGTCTTCTGGATGCACAACTAATGTTCCCTGGGTGAATAAACAAGAGCTTTCTTTATCAAGGAGAGATAGCACCCAGCTTCCTTGGGCTTGCTGTGTGTTCCCAGGAGATGCCCACTGATTTGAAGCCGGCGAAAGACGTGAGGGCAGAGCGCCCAGTCCGTGACAAAGCAGGGACTAGGGACCGCAGACTGAAACTCCTCAGGACCTGCCCGCTGCTCCTGCCACGTCCTCTGAACCGAGGAAGACACTTCTGCAGTGGATGCCTGCTGGATAAGGCCGGAAACCCACCTTCAGGCTGTCCTGATCTGTTCATTCATGCATTAAATATTGCACATTTGTTGCAGACCTACTGTGTGTGAAGATCCTGTTCAGTAGGAACTATTATGGCCTACATTCCTCGACTGTAGAAGCAACCCAAGAGACTGTAGAAGTTGAAAGCATTTATGCAATAGCCAACATGTCCATCAAGGTGGCCTGGGGACCACCTGAACCAGCCGATTGGAATGTAAAGGAATAAAGGATGTTGAAACCAGGGCCAGCTACATAATTTGCCTGGCCCAGTGCAAAATCAACATGCAGGCTCCCTTGTCCAGAAATCAGAAAAAAATGTGCCCCAAAGGCACAAAAATCTGGAATATGTTTCTTTCTTCCATGGTCTCTTTGTTGATGTGTGCTTTCTTTTTAATATCATAATTTGGGCCCAGGGATAGCCACTGGATGAGTACAGACCCTCACAGACACCCGGGTCCTGTCACGTGAGTTAGCATGTAAGAGCACATGGCCCACTGGGTGCCTGGGTCCTGGTCCCACCAGTCATCCGTCTGATGTACCCTACTCGGGCTGTAATGGGGAGTCAGTCTCCCCTACCCATGGGCCAGTTGTCCAGCCGCAGTGGACAGGAGACCCTCAAGAGGATCATTACATTACCTCCATGCTGAGACACACTTGCACCTGGATGGGGGTGAGTGAGAGAGAGGCTGACCACCATCAAGCCATGAAGCTACTGTTGCCCTGACCTGAAACTGCCTCTGTGCAGAGGCACCTGCTGGGGCCCGAGCGACGGCAGCTGCTGGGACATGGGGGCGGTGGTGCTCACCGGGCAGAGGCAGGATGGGAAGCCAGGTGGAAGCTGGGAGCCAGGGAATGTGCTCCCTGGACGCAGCACGAGGAGGGCCTGCCTGGGAGCAGAGGCTCCAAGCCCTGGGGCGTGGTCCACTGTCCCCCTGGGCTTCACTTCCACAACGCAGATCCAAAGATCACGTTATTAAGCCCTTCAGGAGGATGGCTGCAGAGCATTACACTTGAAGTGCAGACCTGTCTGAGTGCCTGGCTCTGTGTGACTGCCCCGGTCGTCCTGCACGAAGCTGACCCTGGTTGACACCTGTTCGGCTGATCCCGTGTGGGAAAAGGCTAATTGAAGAGGGTGGGACCTAGAAAGAAGGAAGCTAAGGAAGTAAACATGGGCAGTGCCTGCCCAGCCCTGCCCAGAGGACAGTGCGGCTGATGTTTAGGGCGCTAAAGGTTGGGCTAATGAGGAGCTGGGTGAGGTAGTCCTCGCCCCTTCCCACTGCTTTGCTACCATTATGCAGCCATTTTAGAAGAAACTGCTAATTGTCCCTAAACATCCATTCTCTTCTTCCTCTATAGTAAGGGTATTTTTTGCTGGGCACACGGTCATCTGGAATAAAGCTGGCATCTCTCACCTTCCCTTGCAGCCCGAGGGGTCGTGGGGCTAAGCTGTAGTCCTCAGGCTGTGAGTGGGAATTTTCACGTGGTGGCTTCCTAGCACACCACTTAGAACAAGCTGTCCGTGATGACTGCATCCTCGCTTCTCCTCCCCGCCCTCCCTCACGCTGCCTGGTGCGTGGATGCGCTGGCATCCTTGTAGACCAGGAGGACGCAGGCCACATGGAGGGGCAGCGAGGTGATGTGTTCCTCACTACTGGGGTCCCCGAGGACTTCACAGCTCAGAGCTTCTGGTCCTGCCCTAAACACATGTCTTGTGACAGTGTACCTTTTATGTGGGAGAGGAAAGAAGTGGTCTTGTGTAGCCTTTTATGTTAGGTCACTCATAGCCAAGCCCAATCCTAACTCATGTGCCAAGCATACTGCCTTGGCTTCGCACATGCCTGGGTGAGGGATGTGGGTACCTCACTCATGAGAGTCCATACCTACTGTGCGCTAACCACCTGGAACTGGGGTTCACACAATGCTATGTTTTATGACTTTTGTAATTTGGATTAGCGCCCCTGAGTCAATCACTTTGAATGCCCTGACAGAATTTCACCTCTCTGTCTGAAAAGCAGAGACCTAAGCCTTAGGTCTTGGGGAAACTCACCAGGATACCTTCATCCTACGAGACGGAGCTGTGGGGCCAGCTAGCACCTTGGTCTCTGACAGATATGGGTGCATAATGAAGCCCAAATACTCTGTTAATGCAGGACAAGGAGACCGTGCTGAGGCTGGTCCTTTTAAGGTCAGCAGAATTAAGAGGAACAGAATGTGGTGAGATACCCCACACTGCTACACAGCAAGATCTCAAAGACAAAGGGAAATTTAATCAGACAAATATTTATTTAGCACCCACTATGTGCCATGCTCTGTTCTAGAAGCTTTGGATATATCTGCAAGGAAAGCAAAGGTCTTGCTGCCTGGAAGTCACATACTAGAGGGAAGAGACCAGTCAGAGACGAAGTGTGATGAATGATTGACAAACAGTCTGCAGAGTGACAGGTACTAGGTGGAAAGAAAGAGAAAGGAGAGTAGGATGAGGTGGAGTGGGTGCAGTACCCACATTCCCTGCCTGGGCCAGGACGTCCGTGCCCCGGCTGCTCTGAGTGCTGGCTGCATCCTTCTCAAGAGCTTGTTGGCAGCCAACGGCACTGCCTTGCCCAGATCTGCCGAGGAGGTTATGTCTCCCCGTACGTCGGGGTGGGGGGCTGTCTGGCAGGTGATCATTGGCTGATGGGGCATATCAGTGTCCCCAGCATGGGGCAGCTCTGGTGTCATTCATACTCTAGGCCTCCCAGGGAATCAGGCCAAGGTCCTTCACCTAAACCACTCCTTTACCTGCCCTATCCTGCTTCTCTCTGTCTCCTGCAAGTTTCACCTGGAGACACTCCCTCATTAACTCACTTGCACAGGAACCTCTGCCTTAGATCCAGCTTTTAAGGAAACTGAGCTAGGACACAGTGAAAGGGGAATCAAATGAACTGATGGTGGGCTTAGGGTCATGTCCAGGGATGAAATAGGGTAGTCAAAACAGGCTTCATGGAGAAAATGAGATTTGATGAAAAACCGGAAGAAGATAAGAGAATTATCCAAGAGGAAGCACACTCCAGGCAAAGGGCTGAGTGAGAGCGAAGGCCCTATGGTGTAGACACCCCGCTCCTCACCCACGATGCCAGGTTCACATCACGATCTGTAGAACATGTGAACACATTAGGTAACACAGCAAAGGGGGATTAAGGTTGCTAACCATACGACCATAGATTGGGAAATGATCCTGGATTATCCATATGGCCTCAATGCAACTGTAAGTGTCCTTAAAAGTAGAAGAGGGAGACAGAGGAGGAAATGAGAGGAAGGCTGAAGGGGAGAGTGGGAGGAAGCTGTGACCCAGAAGAGACGCATAGAGAGAGAGAACGGTGCTGGCTTTGAAGACGGAGGGAGGGTCCATGAGTGTGGAAGTGTGGGCAGCCTCCAGACACTGGAAAAGGCAGGGAAATGCAGCCTCCCCTCAAGCCTCGCGAAGGAAGCACAATTGGGCAGATGCGTTGAATGCAGCCCAGTGAGACCCATGTCAGATGTCTGATCTCTAGAGCTGTAATATAACGAATCTGTGTTGTTTTTGAACACTATGTTTGTGGGAATTTGTTATGACAGCAATAGAAAACAAACACAGGCCTGAAGCAGTGGGGTCTCCTCCATGAAGTTAGCCACAGGCGGCCACTGTGGCCAGAGGAGGCAGGGAGAGGTTCCGTGGGCCAGGTTGTGTGGGGCCCCGTGCCTGTGCGTGCAGGCAGGCAGTGAGGCGCCGTGGCGGGGTTTGGGGAGTGTGATCTGATATATGTGTTTAAATGCTCTCAGGCTGCTAGGAGACTAGTCAGCATGGGGCGAGGGGGGCCTGTCAGCAGGCCACTGCAAGAACACAGGTGAGACGTGATGGTGGCACGGACCGGGGGATAGAAAGGGAGGTGGTAAAAAGTGAATATATTTTGAATATAGAGCCAGCATGACTTCCTGCTAGATAGAACATGAGAGTGTAAAAGACAGAGCAGGCAAGGACTGCTCCAAGGACCTCTCCTGAGAAACTAGAAGGACAAAGCGGCCATCAGGTGAGATGGGCCGGGCCACAAGGAGAGCAGGTTTGAAGGTGGGGCCTGAGGTGGGAGGGTATTTTTGGGCACTTGTTTGATTTGAGATACCTATTATATCCAGGTGAAGGTGTTGCTCAGGTAGTTGGGTCTGCAGCCCGGAGTGTGAAGTCTTGCCTGGGCAGAGGCATTTGGGAGTCACCAGCAAGTCGATGACATGTAATGCATGGGACTGCATGATGTCATCATGGGCAGGAGTGGGGAAGAGGAGGGAGGACTGAGTCCCATGGGAGACCAACATTAAGAGGTTAAGGAGACAGAAGGAACCATCCAAGGAGACCCCAAATGGGGTGGCCACAAGGTGAGTCAAGTCAAGAAACTGTGTGGTCCTTGAAACCAAGGGAAGGAAAAGTAACAAGAAAAGTGATGGCTGAGCATAAAACATATTCAGGAAGATAAGGATGGATCAACTGCTTCAGTGGTGGAAGGTTATGGGGAACCTCAATGAGAAAAAAATGGGTGGAATGGCAGTCATTAAATTGGGGTAGGCTCAAGACAGAGTGAGAAGGAGAAACTTGGAGCCAACAAGAAGATACAGCCATTCTGGAAGTTTTGCTGCAAATGGGAAGCACATAAATACTGGTAGAGTGGCAGTGGGAGGGGGACAGTGTATTAGACAAGGGTCTCCAGAGAAACAGAAGCTGGCAGCTGGAGACCCAGGGAGGAGCTGATGGGGCGGCTCTGTCGGAAGACAGTCTGGAGGCAGAATTCTCTCTTTTTCAGGGGACATTTATCTTTTAAGGTTTTCAAACGGACTAAAGGAGACCCGCCCACATGATGGAGCACACACAGCTTTTGTTAGTCTGCTGATATAACATTAATCATACCTAAAAAATACTTGTACAGTAACATCTAGACGTGTTTGACCAAAAACTGGGTCTGTAGCCACGCCAAACTGACACACAGAATGAACCATCCCAGGTGGCAGAGAGAGGTTTTGTTTACTTTTGCAATGAGAATAGATTTGTACATCAATGAATATAAGAGAACAAAAAAAAAATGGTGATGTGGGAGAGAGAGAGAGGGAGAAACAGCTGGAAGGATGGGGAAAGAAGGGGAGAAGGACGGGTCTTGTGGACAACGGAGGGAGTGTGGGTAGGATAGTGGCTAGTGCATCTCTTGTAACCGGCAGGAATGTACAGCATGAAGACACACGTGCTGGTCAGCGGGAGGTCCTTGACTGCTTCAGCGATTTCTGATGAAGCAGGAAGCAACATCCTCTGCTGAGAGACGGAACAGAGGATGACCTGTCGGGACTGAGGAAAGAGGGAAGAGTCTGAAATCATCCCATTAGAGAGCGACAAAATGAACCGACCAGGCCCTACAATGGGCTTGCTTGGCCGCACGGATGTTCACCTGGAGTTCATGATCATGCATTTCCATTGGGACCCATCAGTGTGGTCAGCCGCAAGGGTTCAGCTGGACCAGGCAGAGGAAGTGACTGTCAAGCTAGTATGATGAAGTCAGCCAGGGCAGGGGAGTCAAGGATATCTGCAGGGAAGGGACGGTGATATTTGGCCAGGAAATTTGAGTGGAATAAGGAGGAAAAAGAGGCTAGCAAGTGGGGAGCAGGCCAAGGGGCTGGGAAAATCAAATGATAAAAAGGCAGGATTGGCAAAATATGGGGACAGATCACTTGTGGCCAAGGGTCTGCAGTGAGGGAGGATGGCATGACTAGGAGGGGAATAGGATATTTGGGGTAGTGAAACTATTCTGTATGATATAGTAATTATATTGCATAGATCATAGTGTACATTTGTCAAAATCCAAAGAACACACAAAAAAAGTGAACCTTAATGTAAATTACAGATTTTAATTAATAACAGTGCATCAACATTAGTTCATCAATTGTAACAAATGAACCACAATAATGCATGATGTTAATAATAGGGGAACTGGTGGGGGTATGGGGTGGACTGTGTTTGAGGGGGGATATAGGAACTCTTTTTTTTTGAGGTTTCATTAATATATAATCTTATGTTGGTTTCAAATATACATCCCAGTGGCTCAACAGTCCCTGTGATCAACTTATATTGTGATTGTGAATTATTGTGCCCTTTTATCCCCATCCCCACCCAGCCTCAGTCCTTCCTTTCTCCCTTGGTAACCACTAGTCACTTATCAGTGTCTATGAGTCTAATGCTGTTTTGTTCCTTCTGTTTTGCTTTGGTTTTATATTCCACAAATAAGTGAAATCATATGGTATTTGTCTTTCTCCACCTAACTTATTTCACTGTGCATAATACCCTCTAGATCCATCCATGCCATTGCAAATGGCAGGATTTATTTTCTTTTTATGGCTGAATAATATTCCATTGTGTATATGTACCACCTCTTCTTTATCCATTCATCTATTGATGGACACTTCAGTTGCTTCCATATTTTGGCTATTGTAAACAGTGTGGTGATAAACGTAAGGATGGGTGTATCTTTTCAAATCAGGGATTTTGTTTTCTTTGGGTAAATTCCTAGGAGTGGAATTACTGGGTCAGATGGTATTTCTATTTTCAGTTTTTTAAGGAACCTCCAAACTGCTTTCCACAGTGGTTGCACCAATTTGCATTCTCACCAACAGTGTAGGAGGGTTCCTACACTGCATCCTCACCAGCATTTGTTGTTTCTTGTCTTTTGGATAGTAACCATTCTAACTCATGTGAGGTGATGTCTCACTGTGGTTTTAATTTGTATTTCCCTGATGATTGGTGATGTGGGGCATCTTTTCATATGCCTGTTGGCCACGTGTATTTCTTCTCTGGAGAAGTGTCTGTCAGGTCCCCCACCCATTTTCTAATCTGGTTATTTGTTTTTTGGGTGTGGAGGCACATGAGTTCTTTATATATTTTGGATGTTAACCCCTTATCAGATGAATCATTTATGAATATATTCTCCCACGCTGTAGGTTGTCTTTTTGTTCTGTTGATGCCATTCTTTTGTTCTTATCAGATGCCTTTTCTGTACAGAAGCTTTTTAGTTTGATGTAGTCCCACTTGTTCATTTTTTATTTTGTTTCCCTTGCCCTAGGAGATGTGTCCAGGAAAAATTTTCTCATACTTATATTCCAGAGATTTTTGCCGATGTTTTCTTCTATGAGTTTTATGGTTTCATCACTTACATTTAGGTCTTTGATCCATTTCGAGTTTACTTTGTGTTTGCAGTTAGACAATAATCCAGTTTCATTCTCTTGCATGTAGCTGTCCAGTTTTGCCAACACCAGTCATTGAAGAGGCTGTCTTTTCCCCATTGTATATTCATGGCTCCTTTATTGTATGTTAATTGATCATATATGTGTGGGTTCGTATCTGCTGTGTTCCATTGATCTATGGGTCTGGTCTTGTGTCAGTACCAAATTGTTTTGATTACTGTGGCTTTGTAGTAGATCTTGAAGTCAAGGGTTGTAATCCCTCTGCTTTGTTCTTCTTTCTCAGGATTGCTTTGGGTATTTGGGGTCTTTTGTGGTTCCATGTGAATTTTAGAACTATTTGCTCTAGTTCATTGAAGAATGCTGTTGATATTTTGATAGGGATTGCATTGAGTCTGTAGATTGTTTTGGGCAGGACGGCCATTTTGACAATATTAATATAGAAACTCTCTTTGCTCAACTTTTCTGTAAGTCCAAAACTGCTAAAAGAGGCAATTAAAAAAATGTAAGACTTACAATTCTCCATGAAACCAGATTTTTTTAAAAGTATATTCTTCATCTAACACGGAAATAAGACAGTGCTAGGCTTATATTAGATGATCAATGGTTAGTTAAATGGAGTTTTGTTACATCCAAAGTTGCTTCCTCTAGATCAAAAAATAGAGTCATAGTGTAGGAAATGGACACATAAATAAACATTTGTAAAAATTTATTTTGGGGTAAGGGAGGCCACATACTTTGTTAGCACAAAGTTGGAAAAACAATATAATTTTAATATTCTGAGTCAGGAGTAGCAAGGGAGGCGTGAGCCCGAAAGAAGAGAAAATATCCATGGCATGGTCTCACTAGCCAAAGGAAAAGCACTTTGACAAGAGAAAATATCCAAGGCATGGACTCGCTAGCCTAAGGAAAACCCTCACCCTTGTGATCTGTAAGATGAAGGCATCCATCATGACAATTTTTCTTAGGTCAAAGGAGAAAAAGACTAACAGATTCATGTGATGGGCAAAGCTATAATCCCTTAGGGAAGAGCATACATTGCAACGTGTGCACCTCTTCCTTTTCTGATGATTTAAAAAGGTGAGATAGTTTTACTTGCATGGTGAGGCTGGTTTAAACATCTTCCATAATAAGGGATCTAAATGGTAAATTCTGTGAAGTTCTCACCTGGCTTAAAATGAAAAAAAAAAGGCATGTTTATAAGAACAAATGGACTAATACTTGATATGAATAGACCATGTAAATGTAGTCTTTAGTGGCCAGTATATTAAACAGTTTAGAGTATATTGAGTAAAGTTACTCTAACTGGTTAAGTAATTTTAGGTACAATTAACTTGTTCTTTCAGAAAATAGTTAGAAAATATTTTCTTATGTTTGACCATTGATTAAGAAATCATTGTATTTTGAAAATTAAATGGAGGAGATGATAAATAAATTAATAGTAACATTAGATGCATGTTAAGTTATCTCTGCTGTCCACACACGCAGGCACATTAACATAGACTCATCATACAATTAATTGCTTTTTGCTGCAGTGAACCTTTTATCTCAGAAATACAATGATCATACACACAGAAAACCAGATAAGCTATTTGGGCCACATTTTAGGAATAAGAAATTAGGTTTCACTGCTGATGCATATGGGTTCTCTCTTTGAGTGACCAGCAGATTGTTTTTGTATTAAATTATTTCAACTGTTGGCATATATTCTGAAGGAACAGCACATGAAGCCAAAAAGGGAAAATCTCCATTTACTGGAAATAATTTTATTCCTTGTTTATTTCTTAGATTAAAGACCCACTGGGATGAAGGAGTCAAGACATCTATAATTCAGTCTTGCTAAGAATCGGTCTGGTTTCTAAAGTGCTTTAGAAAGGGAACTTGCTCAGTTTCCCTCATGATAGGCCAGGTCAGGAGATACCTCAGAATCTGATAAGCCTTATTTTACACCTCATCTAATTCCCTCCTGTTTCTGTTCAGTCCACCCATTCTTTTCTGATGATTGGAGGTGGAGCATATGTTTCTATCAGTCTCTAAGTGAGCATCTTGCTATACTCGAAGATTTGTTATAATACCCTGTTTCTTTTTCTTTTTTTGTCTGGTCCATTAACCTCTATTCTTTATTGTTTGGGTTTTGAAAAAATGATCTTTATGGCTTGTCTCTGCTGGCTCTCAAAGTTTTCTGTGTCTTTCTATATTGTGGCATTCAAAATTAGACTAAAGTTTAGTGGAACGATAAAAACCTAGTGCCAATGGACTATGTCTCTTTTTAGACAATTAGAGGGACATTGTTTCAAATGGATATAATTCCAGTGGCTTACAAAGCTCCTCTGCAGTAGTGATATTTCTCGACTGTAGATCTTTCCCCATCTCTTATTTCTTGTCTTCTGCCTTCAGGTGTGTTTGTTCCATAAATCACTGAAAGACAGCACCATTCCTTTTGGACAATCATGCAGAAGGAAAATAAATCCCATCTGTAATTGTGACATTGAGCAGATTAGCTCCTTATTTCAATAGTAGATCTTCGCAGAAAATATGACAGTGAGTCCAGAACTTCGTCATGACATCCTATGTGCAGGTTGGAAGCAGTCATAGAGGTGCAGGTGCTCTTCGTGCCCTTCTGGGTCATTCATTCGTTCAACGGTAACCATGGAGCACAGCCTGTACATCAGGCGGACATCAAGGCTGATGTCATTTTTGCCTTTATTGGATGGCTTCCTAAGAAGTGTACTGGAATGTGTTTTTATAATTTGGGTCACATTCCAGATATAAAAGATCATAATATGAAGAGAAGCTTGGTGAGTCTTTCTGGTCAAGGGGAGACTCCTTTTCAAAGTGACACACAGGAACTGGTTTTTGTGAATTAGTCTTATGTTTCCAACTAGGGGATAAACGCAAGGTGTCGGGATGCAGTATCTCAGGTTTTCTCGGGCAGGTTCTAGCTGACTCCCAGGTGCAGAACTGGTCCTGGTCACACACACTGTAACTTGTAGGGCAGCAGATTTTCACACGTATGTGAAAATCTAGTGGAAGCTATGGGTTCTCACTGAAGTAAAAGCAATACACTTAAAATTTCAGAGGTACCTGCATTTCTTGAAACCCATTTATGGGCTCTAGGGTGAGAATTACTGACAGTTCAAGCTTTACACCAAACCCATGTCCCCACCATGCCAGTGGAAGGCAGAGGACCTCTGATATGTGTCACATTCCGAAGCGTGGCTTCAAGAACCAATCTGGGATCTCTGTGACAAGGGGAGAGGCATTGTTGTGCATAAATAAATAAAATCCATGATATCTTCCTTCACCCATCAAATGGTTAGATGGAAGAAACAGTGAGGAGCATAATGGAGTCCAGTGGGATGTATGGCACAGCTGGGTGTTTGGACCCGTTGCTAACCTAAGTTTTGAGCTAGAAGGAAATAAGTGGCCTTTGAGGCTCAGACATCATTCTAAATGGCCCATTGCTGAGGTGGTACAGGGGAGAATTTGCAGCCTTTCACTTATTGATCAAATATTCACTGAGTACCTGCGATGTATCAGGCACTAGGGAAGACCTAGTAGCTGGTCTCAGAGAGCTCATTTGCCCACCCTCCTAGACAAACTCACTGGGGCAGAGGTGGAAGAACGCTGCTTGGAGATACCAGCGCCTGATTTGGGACTGCACTGGCATGACAAACATAAATGCTCAGTAAATATTGGCCGGATGATTAGTTTACTCCTTTCCCTGATGAGATGGTTTTGTGGCAGAATCAGAGAACAGCTGGGGTTAATAAAAGAAAAGTTTAGTTTTGAGAGGGGCACAAAGCTATATATACTAATTATAATAAAATATTAAAAATCTGCTTAGGGTAACATAGTTATGAACGTGAAGTGCATACTAATGTGAGATTCGTTCTGATGTGAAGCATTTTCAAAATCAGCTATCTATCCTCAGAGTGGCCAAAATAGCAGTCCAGAGACAGACAAGGAGCATTTCCAATTCAGCAGTATGCTCTCTTACTGGCCCAGGGATGGCAATAACACAAACAGCAGCTGGTAAGAATCTGGGTCTATTCTGACTACATCATGCTGCCTGAGAGTCTAATTTTGCTTCAAAAATAGTCTAATTTTGCTCACAGTGGAAAAAGTGGTATATTCCTTTAGTGTCAACAGACCAGATTGCATCTCCAGTTTGTTTGATGGGAGAAGTTGGTTGTGTTCCCAGATATGGCTCTCCTTCATGGATCATTGAATTACGCTAAGTGTTTTGAACAAAGTCAATTTGAAAACATACTGCTTCCCTCCCAAGCCTTGGAATTTCTCTTCATACCAAAGTTCCAGGAGCTCCTGTTGGTCCAAAGAAAATACCCCACAAACACAAGTAACCTGAGTTTTAGTTGTCAGCCTCTTCAGCCCTGAAGAGGTAAACTCCTAAGAGCCCTTCAGCATGTAGCGTTGTAGCATTTTCATGGGGCTTAGATGCCCTAGTATTCTGAGATGTATGCAAAGACATGTGTGTGATAGATCTACAGACTGGTGGATGAAGAGTACTGGGCTCTTGCTGTCAAAAGCTCTCCCAGATTTGGACATTTCATGCTTTGACTTTCAGAGAGGGAACTTCTGGTATTTTCTTGTTTATGTCTTCTCGCATTTTTTCAAGAAGTAACAATATGTAAAAGGGTCTCTTATTTTGTCAGATTTTTAATTTTTTCCATAAGAGCATTTCCAACTGAGGGGCCATTACCTATTTCTAATTCACTTACTTTCAAACTCTCGGGTCCCCAGTAACGACCCTCGAAGGAGATCCTGAAAGAATGACCCAGTAAGGACTTACAGCCTCATGGGAACCTGGGTCCTTCTCTGAATGAGACCTGGGTACCTTTATTCCCAGCATGTGCTCCTCTGTGCAGCTGCCTGTGGCTGGGACAAACCCAGGAGCCTTGCTCCAGGTACACCATGTTACACTGAGAACCTGACTTCCTTAAACATGAATCTGGAAAGAAACCTTGTAGAGGATGTGTCTTTTCCTCTAGTGCATACCCCAGGAATGTGAGGCTGCAGAGGAGGATGGGGGATTGACGAAGCAGCTCTACTTGTGTTCAGTGATGGGCTAATCTCTCACGCATACCTGGAGGTGATCCGAGCCCCTGCACGCTAAAAGGGACCCTGACATTGGGCCCAGTGCTAACGAGTCCCGACTGAACTTGGTCTTCAGCCTGGCTAGAATGCGCCGATGTGTGACCTGGATTCTCCAGGAGAACCAGCTGTGGTCTCCCTAGCTGGCAATTGGTCCTGTAGTGAGGGAGGACCATCGAATAAGGGATGACAATTCTGAAAGGGAGCCCCATGGGAGAAGTTTAAGGAGAAGAGCATTCCTCTTTCCCTTTCCTGAATTTTTTTCTTACATCCCATCTGCTCCCCACGTTTCTGGTCCATTTGCCAAGAAAATGTGGCCCTTAGCTTTATTATGTAATAAATAAAAGTTTTTAAAAAATGAACTGCTTATTCCTTCGGTGTCCTCCAAAATGGATGGTTCCTTGTATGGGATACCTGGAGGTAAGAGCTTACTGCATCCTGCTTCTGAATCCCATGAATATTCTTAGCTCCCCTTCGGAATGTCTGGTCACAGGGCACACATATCGGGGGTGAGGGGGGTCTGCAAGCCAGCCTTGGTGCTGATGGAATGGCTTTGGCGTGTGATAGAAAGCCTGCCTCACTGTGTGCACTTTGCTGGGCTGGCTGTTTGCGACGACTTCTTTGGATTGAATGAAAAAAGCCAGCTACGGAAGTGGGTGAAGCTATCCCTCACACTGACATTTAATTTACCTAGGAGTACAATAATCTGAGAAAGAATCAAATCCTTGACATTTTTGCTTCAGTGAGCAAAAGCTAAGTGTTTGTGCCCTATTGAAAAGTGATACTCTTCTTCAGAATTTAAAGTAAAAAAGGGTGGACAGGTTCGCTGACTAAAAGCAAAAGGGAAGAACAAAGCTCTTCGGCATATTCGCAATTACAAAATTGGAGAAAACTCTGGAGTTTTGCACATGGTGATGATATTTTTATCAGCGGTGGTTTGATAGGACAAGGTCAATGGGAGACTAGAAAAAGGATGTGGTGGTAAAGCCTGAAAAAGGAAGGGTATTTTTAAGCGTTACAGAGAAGGAAGCAGCTGGACTTAATAACTAGCAATATGTGGGAGGTGAAAGTGTATTGAATCTTGGACAGAAGTTTGATGATCAGAGGAAGGGCGGGTAATGTTACTGTCCCCATCAAAATAACCCTCTATAATTAGCTACACCTGTGCTAAAAACTATGCTCACAGACTGTTCCAATTCATTGGAATGTATGGCCGTGCAAGCTGCTGTCTGAACAACCGCCACTACTGACCCCAGATCGATAAGCAGTTCTCTACTGATAAAACTTGGATTTACTTTTTATTCCTCTTTGTGTTTGCAGTACCTAACATGATGCCTGACATCTAGCTGGTGTTCAAATGCTGAATAAATGGATGACGTGGCAAACCTGGGGTGTACTTGAGCAATCTGATGTTACTTTAAAACACATCTGGCTACGTTCCATTACTTGTTTGCTTTAATGAGGGAAGTGATTATTTTGGTTTATTGAAACCTGACACTGTATTTTTTTTATAATGCATTAATGATCAAGTATTTAGAAATTAGTATCTGCTTCCGGTCAAGCTCACAGGCACTCATTGTGATGAAAAAATGGAATGTTTTGATGAAATGACCACATATTCAATATGTCAAAGCAAGGATCACAGCCAATACTGTCTCCTCATCTGGTTTTGTGTTTCGTGACCACGCGATAACTTAGGATCGTGTTCTCGGATGATCTGAGCAGGCGTCCCGGCCACCAGTCCATGGTTTACTTCCTTCCCTCCTATTGAAAGTCTCTGTGTAGCCTGGGTCTCTGGAGGTGGTCTGTGGTGGCCTGTCAGAGTGTCTCATGATGCCGGGAACTCCCTCCCCCAACTGTCCCAAAGGAGAGTAATTAGATTTCTTACAACAGCCTGGGCTATTTCTGATATAGCCAAAATCTATGTAAGATACAAACAGACCAGTTGAACAACCATCGTCCAAATTGGGGGTGTTGGCTGCTTTGTGTGGGAGATGTGCAGTTCAGTAGCTCTACTTCCTTGTCTCTTGGCAAACCCATATTCTGGCTGAAAAGTTAATTCCCTATGATGAGAGGCCTCTAATGCAAAAAGGCCTGAAACTGGGCTGGACACAAGGCTTCATGAGATTCTTAGTCCTCATCTACTAAGTCACAACGACCAAGATGGTAAGAGCAAGGACTTTGGAGTCAGACCCACCAGGTTTGGCTCTCAGCCCTTCACTGCATAGCCGTGTGATCTTGGACAAGTTACTTAACCTCTACATTTCAGTTTTCTCATGTAAAGTGAGAATAACATCCATTTAATAATATTGTTGTAAGGGTTGAATGAGATAATGCTTATGAAGCACCTCGCAGGCCTCCTGACAGTGATCAATAAAAACTGTACCTCCCTGGCATCCCCACCAGTATTATGTCACCACCACTGTGACCTAAACCTCTGAGAATTCCAGACAGCACTCTGGTGACTGGGCTCTGAGTTCCCTGGAGATGGGAAACGTGAGGCTGCCTCTGACGGGAAGGTCATGTTGGGTCTCCTGAGTTACCGTCCCACATGCCAAAAGAAGACACCTGCTAGGAGGACTGTCCCTGGGGAGGAGAGCACTTAGCAGCCCCGTACTCTGCGCTAGGTACTTTCCTGGGGTTTTGGTGTGTACGCTTTACAGAATGATGCACACGAGCCACTACAAGAGCAAAAACACCCATTTGGGCATCACCCATAAACTGAGCCAAAGAAGTAACCATGTGATCAGTTGGTGAAATGGCCAACCCATATTAAGAACTAAAATAAAATTTATTTTTAAGCGTAACTTAAGCCTCAACTATTAACTAGGTACAGATCAGTTTTCAGCTACAGAGTCTGTGGATAATGGTGATAATTTCTTGAAGACCAGAGAGAGGAGGAAAAAAAAAAACCTCAGGAAAGTCTTATAAATAAGAAAACCTTAAAAATGAGACTGTTCTGAAAGTGTTTTATTCAATGTCTTTATGCAAACTGCACTAATTAATCTCACACAAACATGGATATTTCTGTAGAGCTGAAGCCCAAGTGGCATTTTATGACCATGTAATTTACACATCCTCAAATTACATTAAAATCACCACACACAGTGTTTACAGTTTAATTACATGGTTATTTACCATTCCCAATCAAGTGTTATTCATTCAGTACCTCTTTGCCTGATCTTACCTAAAAAAGAAAACACTTTTATGCTGTATTTGAGTGGTAAACATTCAAACATGCCAATGCTGGAAGGCAGCGGAGATGGGGTTTGGAGTAAACAAACTCCATTGACAGATTTCAGAGAACTTCTGGTGCTCGGGGGGTGGGTGGAAAGATATCAACATGTTACTAAAATAGTATTCCTTTGGTTGTTTCAGTTCTACTGAAAAAAGAAATAGTGATACGTTTCTATTCACCGCCCATTCTTTATGTGAAGCCAACTGGTGTGTCACTCATCTTTTGTACTGTAAGGAGACAGTTCTTGAGTCAAGACAAGTTACTGAGCACTGCACGTGTCCCAGATCCTGTAAGAAGTGTAAAAACCAAGGCACGGCCCCTCGTTGAACCCAGACTAGATATCCTAACTATGTCCCAGACTTCCAACATGTAGAATATATTTGCTTCTGGTCTTCTCTTTGTTGCTTAACAATACCATCCTGAAATTCAAAAATCTCACTACCACCATAGCATATCTGTCTTCAGGTAGTTGCATAAACTCTCTGAGTCTTGGTCATTTTTTCTGTACAATATGGAGGTAAGGACTATCATAATAATGCCAGTTTTCCCTCCATGCTGGTGTGATAACAAAGATGAAGTTAGACTGAAAACGCTTGTAGATTATGGCTTCAGGATCTGTCTCTGCAGCTAACTCCCCAAACCCAGTCAGCTGAATCCTTTGCTAACCTATGTTGCCCGGCAACTGAGGCAGGATGCTTGACACCCCTGTGCCTCTAGTGGGAGGCCAGGCAGTTATATCAGGAAAGTTATCTGATGAATTAACTAGGGTGACCCTTAATTCCTAAGACGTAGTTTTGAGTTCTTCCTCTGGGAACTCAAATTTTAACAAAAATGGTTCTCATTGTGAAGTCCTTGTGGCATCTGCTCAGAATTACCAGAGCGGCTTCTGAAATATCCCTACTTCTGGAGCCCACTCCAGACTTTAGTCAGAATCTTTAGCAGTGGGATCTAACCAGGAACCTGCCTTTTAATCAGTTTCTCTGGTAATTTTAATCACACTAAAATCCAAGAACCCCTGTGTTGTATTTAATAGGATTGCTTATGAATATTTAGCTCTCTTCTGCATGTGGTAGAATTACATGTGTCTGCTGACTTGAAATTAGATGTGTATATATATCTCTTGTTTTGACCAATGAAATATGAATGGAAGTGACACACAAGTCATGTGACTTTGAATTGAAGTAATTTATTTGGGATGACTTCATATCCCTCATAATTTAAAAATTTTATTTCCCTTCTCCCAAGATTAGAAAACAATGTCTGACTAGCTTTCCCAAACATGATTTAATGATGTGGGAAAAAACATTAAAAAGTATCAGATTGTAAATTAACCCACCCCAATCATTATGACATCATTTTTCATGAAGAAAATATTTAAACGTCAGGGTTGTTAACAAGTCGCCCCAACCTATTTTTTTCTCTTCAGGTCTGATATACAGAAGACACAATAACATTAACATAGGGAGATGTTATATGCTGTTTCTACCTGGACATGTTAATTTATCTAAATTAGGCTGAGTCTACACTGGCAAATAGTAAGTGGACATAATTGGGAACAAAACAACTCATTTAATATATTGAGCACATACCACTCACTCTGCTGAATATATTTACATTGTATCACATTTAACTGTAGTTCTAGAATCACTGTTTTTTTACATTTTGAATGTGAGCAAATAGTTCAACTGGTTAAATGATTATCCAAAATTTACCAAATTAGAAATTGAGATTCAAACTGACGTCTGCCTGTCTGCCTAGGCCACTA
Organism: Phataginus tricuspis; assembly: GCA_029783875.1. Lineage (NCBI taxonomy): Eukaryota > Metazoa > Chordata > Mammalia > Pholidota > Manidae > Phataginus > Phataginus tricuspis. The sequence continues at coordinate 16,604,035 of JAQQAC010015287.1, forward strand.
CCTTTTTCCTGCATCCTATCACCTTTGGAAAATTCAGACAGTCTTTCAGCATGTTGATAACTGATCTTACTTCCCAATAAATTGTTCAATTTTCATGAGCCCTCAGCATCTTATGGATGCTAACAAAATTTAGCTCTTTTCAATATTGAATCACAAAACTCTATAGGCCATACACAGCATGCATGTAATACATGTGTATCTATACATCCACATGCATTTTCAATTGGAAAAATAGGAATGGCTCATGTAAAATTTAGTTGATAGTCCTTTAATGATATATAAAGCAGGCATGCATCAAACACAAACATGGCAGTTTAAGAAAAAATGATGTTTTAATATTACCAACCCAAAATCAGTTATAACAAAAGATTCCTAATAGTGTAATTTTAATAATTTTTTTCTGAAGTATGTGTTATCAATTTGAACTTGTAGATAAGCTGTTGTACAGCTTGATTTGAACACCTAAACATTAGAAACAATTAGTATTTTATCCCAGTAAATAAAAATTAGAATTAGAATTTTTGGAGCTGGAACACATAGAGATGATCTTTTCCACCTCTTGAATGACAGAGCTTAAATGATCTTTCTTGAAGAGGACTCCTTCAAGTACACATTTGTCATAAAAGGAGTAAATAAAAGTAACAAGACAACGTTTTTGTCAAAACTAGATTTAAAAAAGTCACAACACTTATAAAAAGATCTCTTTTGAAGTCTGTTAAATACATACTGTATGCTGTATAAATAGATGTATCCCAAAAGAACTTATTGATTGTAAAATGGTCACATTTACATCTGTCATATTATTGACCCTCAAGTATATGTTGAGTATTATACTACAGTCACTGCATCATTATGATGGAGAAAACATAAATTAATACAAGTTACATCTTTCCCAAGATTATGCAATAAGTGAAAGAGTTAGAGTTTCTTCTTAAGGTCTCCTGATTCTAGAACACTTGTCCTTTCTGTGAGGCTCACTACCTCTCACTAAGATAGTTTAAGAGGACAAGAAATCTCATAAGATGTTAACAAATAAATAATACAATAAATACATTTAAAACAAAAATCACAAGAAACTAAAGAAATATAGAAAGTGAGGAAAGAGTTGGAGTAAACTTAGGGGTGAGAAGAATTGGGGTGCAGCATGGGGCAGAGCAACCCAAGTAGAATACAATAGGTTTTGTCTTTATTATCAAGACTTTCAACATGTAAGCATAATTCATTTCAAGAATCTCAGTACTGCACCAAATGTAGAATATTACAATCAACTTAGGAGTTATCATAATAAAACCCCTAGGAAAAATTACAATTAACTTGAGACAATTAGATTTCTCCAGGATCCCTGACTTTAACACTGGCTAATAGGAATCTTAATGAGACAATTAATATTAGCTAATATCAGCTTGATTGATTTAAAGGTTATAATTATACAAATGTGTGTATATAGAAGTAAATGTTTCTGTGTGTGTGTGTGTGTGTGTTCTATACCTATCCACAGCATTCGAAATTGGGTCTCAAAGTATTTTGAAAGAAAAAATTTCTCACTCCATTGATAAAAAACTGAATTTTGAAAATTCCTCATCTTGGGGATGAGAGGTAAGGTAAGGAACATTGGAAAATCAAGCTCCAGCATGAGTCAGCCTATGGAAAATTTGATACAGTTAAAGGAAAGACAAAGTCTGATGAATATTTGTTGAGTGCCAAACATGTGTCAGACAACCCTCACTCTCTTGTAGGGAACTATATTACCTCTGTTTTACAGATTAGGAAACTGATGTTCAACAAATTTAAATAATGACTGAAGAGAGCAGCGAGGGATGCCAGGAGTGGTTGTTCAGTCTGTACACTGCACAGCATCTGGTAGCAGGGACAGGCAAATTGGGACTGAGATACGTTTTGTGTTCTGCTTGCCCAGGGATGTACCCTAATGAAAGATTACATCATCCCAAAGAAAGGGGATCCATTTCTCTAATTTTTCCAAAGGCATCAGCCTCACTGAATTATGGGATTAGAAGCCAAGTCAGTGTATGTCTGGGGCAAAAACCAGGCTCTGTCCACTATGTCTGGAAGCCTTTCCCCCTAGAAATATGCCATCAGAGTAAGTTACAAGTAGCTGGTGCCCCTCAGTGTAAAAGGGCTGAATGATATGAGTCTCAAGATTTAGGACAATAAAGGAAAGAAAATAATGGAAGTCTCCTCATAACTTCTCTCTTTTAGATAAAACCCAATATATATATAAAGAACTCATATAACTCAACACCAAAAAGTAAGTAATCTGATTAAAACATGGGCAGAGGATCTGAATAGATATTTTTCCATAGATGATGCACAGATGGCCAGCAGCGCAAAAGAAAGATGGTCGACATCACTAATCACCAGAAAAATGAAAGAACCACAGTGAAATAGCACTTCACACCCGGCAGAATGGCTTGTATAAAAAAACAACACAATAAAACAAGTGTTGGTGAGGATTTGGAACAAAGGGATCCCTTGTGCACTGTTGGTGGGAATGTAAATCCGTGCAGCCACTGTGGAAAGCAGTGTGGGAGTTTCTCAAAAAACTAAAAATAGAAATACCATACAACCCAGTGATTCCATTCCTGGGAATTTACCTGAAGAAAAAAAAGAAACCCACTAATTCAAAATGAGACATACATTGCTGTGTTCATCACAGCATATTAACAACAGCCAAGATATGGAAACAACCTAGGTGTCCTCTGATAGATGAATGGATAAAGAAGATGTGGTACATACGTACTGTGAAAACTGATAAAGGGAACCTCACTGACATGGCCTCTTGAAGCTGCAGGGGAAGCTCTCACACCTGCCACTTCTGGTCCTTTATAGACCCTACAGGGAGGGAGAGAGAGACACCTTATAACTCATACTATTTTGGTTACTCTACCACCCAGGAGGAGGAGGGCAGAGTTTCTGCCTCCTCTGAAACAGCCTGGCAACAGCCCAGCCAATGAGAGACTGTTACAACTCAGCCAATGAGCAGCCACGACATGTGAGCCTCCCAGTTTCCTCCAATGGGCTTTTTGCTTAAGAACAGTCCCCCAAATCTCCCCCTCTCTTCTATAAAAGAGTCTCCTCTCCTTTGTTCTCAGGACTTGCCTGTGGTTTTGCCATAGCTTGCTTGTCCTGAATTGTAATTCCCTGCTGTTTCCTGATAAGCCCATTTTGCTGATAAAATAACAGCTGTATTTTTAAGGTTAACAAATGGAATATTACTCAACCATAAAAAAGAATGAAATCTTAGCATTTGCAACAACATAGATAGATATGGAAGTATTATGCTAAGTGAGATGTGTCAGACAAAGACAAATACCATATGGTTTCACTTATGTGTGGAATCTAAAAAAACAGAACAAATGAACAAACAAAACAGAAACAGACACAGAGAAGAGACTGGTGGTTTCCACAGGGAAGGGGATTGAGTGAATGGGTGAAATAGATGAAGAGAATAAAGAGGTACAAACTCCCATTTATAAAATAAATTAGTCATGGGGATGAAAGCACAGCATAGGAAATATTGTTGATAATATTGTGAAATCTTTGTATGATAAAAGATGGTAACTACACTTAACAGCAGTGAGCATTTAGTAATGTATTTAATTATGGAATCACTGTGTTGTGCACCTCAAACCAATACACCATTGTATATTAACTACATTTCAATTAAAAAAAAAAAGGAAAAATGTTCCTGACTTTGAGACCTGGGTATGAATAGCAAGGAAAGAAAAATCTTTTATTGGGCTGTTTCATTTATATGATTTTCTAAAATATTAGAGTCACTACACAGGAAATCACTCTTTTGCTTTAACAAACATATCTGTAACAAGAAAATCAGCACCATGGCTGGCACATAATAGGCGCTCAGTTCACACAATGACCAGATTGTACCAAATGAGTTCAGAGGTTTTCGTTAGGGAGAAAAGTGTTTGTGGTAGCAATGTAAATGGACTTATATTACCACTGATGTGGGAATTTTAGGGACTAAAATCAAATGCAATATGAACTCTAATAAGATAACCCAGTGTTGTTATGCAGTCGTTATCCCATTTGGCATCTGCCATCCAACCTGTCTTCAAAGGTCTTTGAAGTGGACTGTGGCATACACCCCACCTTCCTTAATGCAGGTCGTGCATGAGATCCCCGAGTACTTTAGGGCCGCTCACCTGTGCTCTTCTTTCCTCAGCCGTTTAACACATTAAAGGAATCACTGTCACTGGGGTTTGTGCACGGAGCACTGTTTTTTTCTTAAGACTTGATCGTCTTTTTACACCTTCCAGTGTGTCTGGCTCCACTGGCAACAGAGTAAACAGCCACCGAGGAAGGACAGGTGACTGTGTTCCTTGTCTAGGTGGCTTGGTTATGACTGTTCTTTTTGAACCTATTTTTTGTCAGCTACTTTTCTGCAGTGAGCTGGTCTATAGGTTTTACTCCCAACAGAACTGACTTAGTGTCCTTCCCGTCTTTTGCTAGCACGTTGCCTACCCCTAGAGAAGTACTATCTTATTAATGATGACTTAGATCTCACGATTGTATAAGATAAAAGGAAAATTGAGACAATATTCCCTGGAAATACAACCCCAGACCACGGAGCTTTTAACATTGTTTTTTCTATTTTTCTTCTCTGCTTTCATTGAGTGTATGTGAAATTTAACTAGACGAGACTGATTTCAAAAGAGTGCCCGGACAGAAAGTCCGGTGTGAAGCCCAGCCTGCAAATGATTGAACAGATGTAGCAGGTGTAAACATGTTTCCTTATCTCGGTTCCCGGATTTTACATCCTCCTAGAAGACTCTCTGTACTGCAGAGAAGGGTTATCAGTACAGATGGTAAACTGCTAAAATGCCCAGAAGGTTCAAGCTCATCTGTGCTTTTAAAGAAGGGGGGGGAGGGTGCGTTATCTGACTCAGGTGTTTGGAAGGCTCCAAATTGCCTTCAGGTTTTTCAGTTCTACTTTGCTTGAACAGATGTCTTGGGGTGTATGTTGGAAGTATCCGCTCCTTATGGTGTCCAAGCATTTAAAATTGGAAAGAGCGTCCCAAGAGGCTGGAGGCGGAGTTGAGCTGCTGGCTCAGGAGCCCCTGCCATTCTTGCAAATGGGGTCTCTGGACCTCTCGTGCTGCTGGGCCTGCTGCCACCGGTTGTTTTCCCTGGTTACTGGCTCCTCACTTCCTGCTTTACAGAGTTCTTATTGTACGTTTTTGGCACAGACACTTCATTACTCCTGAACCTTAATGTCCCCCATCCCTGTTTCTGTCTGTCTCAGCCTGAGGCAGCCACAGGTGCAAACAGGTGATGACCACGGGCCTCAGGTGCTCTGCTGCGGCATGTGTGGGAAGCGAGCACCGAGCTGTCCTTTGCTACAGCCAGAGACGAGCACAGAGATTCATTAGCCTCCTTCCCAGACCAGTCAACTTTAATCCTCTGCAAAAGAAACAAAGCCGAAGGAAATCACACTGATGCTAATGCCTGTGACATCGTTTAACCTGTTCGCCCTCCTGTAGTTCATCTCTTCCTACATGGAACAAAAAGGTGACATTCCCTCAGCAGTGCGTTTCCTAAAATGTATTCCATGGGAATTTTAATAGGTAATATTTGGGGAAATCCCATGTTAACAACAAGTTTGGGAAGTCCTATGTTATATAAAAGTAAACATGTTTTTAAACTCTGGGATTTCTCAGGGGCATTAAGTTGGCTAATTTGTAATCCAAGATCTTTATATATACTTTATTCAGGATTTCCCATGGTTTATTTAACCAAGAGATCTTGTTTGTGTGTGTGCGGCATGTCACGAGGCAAGTGCTCCTTGGGTTATGCTTTTGGAAACGTTTGCTTATACAAAGCAGTAAAGCCCGGGAGACCCACATCTAGCAGTGGTCCGCCCCGGGGAAACTCAGCACGAATTAATGGTGTTTTTTTTTTCTTCCTGTTTTTAAATCATGGGCATAGGAGCAGACTTCAGAGCATTTTGCAGATTGTAAAGGACATTTTAGCGCTCTCTCCAACATCTCTTTTCGCCGCACACTGTCGTAGTCATGTTCTTGGAAAGGATTGTCCCCACTCTTAGCACATGTTATGGACTGAATTGTGTCCCCCAACCAAACCCATATGGTGAAGCGCTACCCCCCACTAGAGCTGGATTGGGAGGCAGGGCCATTAATGAGGCAATTAAGGGTAAATGACATCATATGAATGGCCCTAATACAACTGACTGGTGTCCTTTTAAGAAAAGGCAATTTGGACACTCAAAGGCACACCAAGATTTCACATATGCACAGAGGAAAGCCACATGGGGACACCGGAGGGGGCAGCCACCTGTGAGCCAGGGACAAAGGCCTCAAGGAGAAACCAACCCTGCCGGCACCTTGGTCTTGGATTCCAGCTTCCAGAGCTGTGAGGAGCTCAACCCTGGTTGTTCAGGCCACCCCATCTCCGGTATTTTGTTATGGCAGCCCTGGCCAACTAGGAGAGCTCCACTGGGCCGTGCAGTAGAATACCAGGGCCATCCACCCATCCCAGTAGCCCCCCACGATTGTTCAGGTAACCCTGACCGTTCGCTGCTCACAGGGATTCAGGAGAATTCCCCAGTGTAATGCTTGACACACACTTTGTTTAACGGTGTTGAAAAATGCCCTTTCGCTCCTGATCCACCTGGTGGAGGAGCCGTGCAGCTTCTGCTGCCGTGTCGTGAAGGCGGTCAGGTGACAGAGGTGGTGGAAGAAACAGAGAAGAAATATATTCAGAGCTCCGATCTACCCATGCCTTACGGTTTCAGGGGTGTGAGCTAAGTCTTACACCACTCTGTACTGCGTGTTTTCATTTGCAGTGTGAGGCATCTGAACTGATACACAGGCCTTACAGGGGCTGCAGTGAATCAGGCCTCAGGCCCAACCAAACAGCTCCCAGGTAGGTTTCAGTGCCCAGAATATTGCGTGTCTGACTTGTCACCTCTGAGTTCCCGAGCAATACTTTCAGTTCTTATTTCATTGTTCTGCTCCATCGCCCCCAATATCAGGATATGTGCCTCAATTTGGGGCTCTTTTTAAGTCTTTTCATTAGCTAGGTTTCTTAATACTCTAAGTGATTTAATGATATGCTTCAAACTATGACCCCTTTCGTGGATAAGGAGACTCTTGAAAGACATATCTGCAGGATCTAGGGAATTCCTAATTCCCAAAAAAAAAGGCCACCAGACTACCTAACTTGGGATGTATTTTGGGGGTAGGACTCATGTCCATTAAGGGTCAGCTGGCTGTAAGTAAAATCTGGCTCTGGAAGCATGTAAGATGAGGAAGTGAGTCTCACTTAGGTGGCAGGTTTGAGGTCTTTTCACAATGTCAGCAGAATGAATTCCCAAGACCTTGGCCCCTGATGGGGAGAACATGCGTCTCTGCGGCCGGCTTCCGTTTCCCGTGGGTAAAGCTGACAAACCAGGTCTGTCCACATTAGCCCTTCTTTCTCTCATACTCTGAACCACTGGTGAGCTTTCCTGAATTTGAAGGCAGAAATAAGGCCACGGCTGATAGATCGAGTCAAATGCTAATAGGAGAACAGCATGAGAGCTGGCGGACTCTTGGGGGTGGCTGATGACCTGGGGACTGGCCTAATTTCTTGGAATTGACCACTTACTCACTTCCAGGACCTGGGCTCGTCAGCTGTAAATTAATGATCCCGGCTCAGGCTCTGTCCCCAGGTATAATTCAAAGGCTAGTGAACAAAAATTCAATCAACAATTATTCACTAAATATTTATTATATGCCAAGCATTGTTCTAGACACTGAGATGTAAAAAAAGCTGATAAAAATCCCTATACTCATAGACTTTGGAATCTTGTGTGTGTGTATGCACATACAGATAAAAAAAGGAATAACTAAGTATAGAGTATGCAGCAGGGTTAAAGGCTGTGGTACTGTGTCCAGTTAGCTGAGCTGGAGCCATGGAAAGGAATCCCTTTCCTTGTCTTGTTCTGGTTAAAGCTGGCCCAAAACTGAATTCGCACAAGGTTGGGAAAGGACGCAGCAGCCACACTATCTGATCATGGTAGTTAGGGGCCGCGAGAGCCCGCAGCACAGAGCTGGAGGGCCGCCTCGCCGTCTCTCCCCTTGCTCTGTGTCCGTCCGGCTCTTCCTGCTGACTGTCTGCTCCGCTGCAGCTGGACATGCTTCACGCCAGCTACTCTCTTGCAGGCTCTACTTGTCCATCAGCAGTAAGGCTTCCACAGGGGCCGGTTAGGCCTTCTCTGATTGCGGTTTCCTTTGCAGACCCTTACATCCCCAGCTGGCCGCACACTGTATAAGGTCTTACCTCTACAATGCGCCCATGTCCCCTAGTCCCGCAGCACTCAGTGGTTCCCTGACCGAACCTGACTGACCGAAGCAGAAGAAGGCGGGGCAGGAGCAGAGAGCATGCTGGTCGGGGTGAGCTGCGATTCCAAATCACAGAAGCGGGGAAGTCCTCACCAGGAAGGACACCCTGGACTGACTATAGGCCTGAGGTGAGAAAGAAAATGATTGTAAAATCCTTTCTAAAGCACAAGAGGACTATTCAAAGGATAATCAGAATAATAAGGGATTTGGCCCAGAAGCACCTGCAACTAAATATCTTATAATGCCGCATAAACATAGTAATTGCAGAAATACTCTATGATTTCCTTTAGCTTTTGAAGTTGTATTTTCTTCAACCTTATGGCATCTTGCTGAGGCCCGATCAAGGCCAGAATTGTTCTCTGGGCTTTTAGATGGAAAAGAGCTCTGTAGGTATGAAGCTGTAACAGTACAACACCCTCCTGAAGTCACATCGCTCTGCCGACTACTGGAGCTCCGCCGCCTATTTTTCCAAACACACTCCTGCAGCTTCGTCTTGAGTTTGCAAGGGCAACCATGAAAAATAAACACGAAGGGGGTAAAGAAACCTGAGAGCCAGGCCCTGGGAAGGGGAAAGGGATAGAGGGAAGTTTCCCCATCGGGATTCACAGGGCTGACTGGCTTCCTCCGAGTGCAGAGCCCGTGTGTGCAGGATCTGCGCTCAGCTGGGGTGCGGGAGAGATGAAACTGCCTGGCCAAGCGCTGCAGAAAGTCGCCCCTCTGCTCCCGTGTTTTCCTGTCAGCAGCACCAAGGGTTTGGTTTCCTGGCAACCTGCCACGGGCTTCCCCTCCCTCCGCGCCGCCCGCCTGCCCCTAGGGGGAGCCCCGGTCTGTGAGCCTCCTCCGGGGATGGCAGGCTGGCTCTCTCGCAGAGCACAGTTAACAGCATCTGCGAGAAGAGTGTTTTGAAGCAGGTAAGCATTTAATAAATCGGTGTTCAGGGCGTCCTGAGCCGAGGCGCGGTTGGTGGCTCATGGACAGTCGTGGACTTCAGATGCCGAAGTCTAAAGCTACATAGAAGGGCGTGTCTGTAAACAGCCGTGTCTCTTTAGATCACGGCCTGTCTGATAATCATAACAGATCGGCAAACGCTCTATTTTTCAATGAAAAAAATGCTCATTTCATTGTCAGTTGGTTATTTTTAAACACTAGTTATTTGTTGGTTGAAATGGATATGTAATAATAATTGTATACATTTTAACACACTAGGACATGGCGTTTTGCACACATATTTCCCTACCTTCCAGCTATTTACAATGGTCCCCTTTGACTGAAAAGTTTTGAAAGGAAGGAAAATACGACAAAATGCCTGGTACCAAGCCGAGTTCATGGCAAAGTTCAGTGATGGGAAGAATCCTGTTGCTTTGGTCTTCTACCTTTTCAGTTTGTTTTTTTTTTCAAAAATTCATTTATTCTCCAGTTCTAGAGAAGCATCTGTCATAGGCCAAGACCATGTCAGCCATTTCATAGACATCACTTCCTGAATTGAATGAAGGTAAACAAGCTTGGAAACAAAAGCCACAAGTCCGGCATTTGTCTTTTTAAACATTCGGTTTCACAAAAGCCAATACGAAGGACTGTGTAGCATGAACATCACATAAATGTTTCTCATCTGACAACCCATCTCACGCATGTTGATTTTCCCCAGTATCTAGGGCCTGTCTATTCCAGGGGAATGACCAGTATCATCCTTTGGTTTCAGAAGCCTCGCTCTGCATACTGATGTTCTAGTTTGTCTCTTAATGAAGTGGACGTCTAACCTGTTCACCTATGATAAATACATATAACCTGATCTGTAATTAGATACCTTTCCAATGACAGGGAGTGGGCAGTCACCCTTCTAAAAAATCTCTCCCAAGTGCTAACTTCTTCCATTCCTTCCTAATTACTTGCATATGGGAAACGAAACCATTCACTTCCCTCCATGGTGCCAGGGTCCCATAGGACTACCTCTTTACCAAACAACCAGGACTGTGTAGGTAAAGTAAGGGCAAATTTAGTAGGACAGCAGGAAATAAGGACATGAAGAGGACATTCTCCCATCCTTTATTAAAAAAAATAAAACAAAGCCCTTCTCTGACTGCAGTTTGGAGTTTGAAGGACTTCCCTTATAACTGAACAGCTTCAATTCCATTTGATATCTTAGGAAGTCTTTCCTTTTGTATTCATCTCATCAAGAATTAGCTTTAAGGATGAAAAAAGATCACATCTTCGTGATATTTAGTTAGTAAAATACCATTCTGGCTAATCATATTTTATTTTTGAGTTGGTTTATGTCAGAAGTATACTAGACAAAAAAATGCCTTGCCAGCATTTGCTCTTAGAAATAAAATTGTTCATATCTTTTAGGAATGTGGTGGCATTAAAAAATAAATTCTGAAGGGAAAGCAAATTAGCTTTATATTCCCCCTACCTTTTCCTAGTTCTTATTTTAATGCCTTCAATGTTTACAAGGCTTGAGTACTAGAAGCTTTTTTTTTCTTTCTCATAATTATTCATGAAATTCAATTAACCTGTCATCAGATGAACAATTATGTTATCCTGGTCTTTTTGCCCCCAATAGCTAGACTTCCTCTGAGTTATCCGAGTCAAAGTTTTACCTGATTTTCTTCTAAATTATGTTTTTCATGAAAAAATATGAGGATATCTAAGCATTATTTTAAACAAACTGTTTATAAAATCAGCAGAACTATTTAGAGCAATACTTAAATAGTATCAACATGCAGATATTCCTAGTTCCCTGTTTTATGTATATTTATAATCCTTATTTCTCACAAAGATTTTGCAAAAACCATCCTTAGTATTTCTGTCTCTGATAAAACTTCCTGGGCTTATGTACAGCACCCGTAATGCTTTCAAGCATTTTTTAGTTAATGTCAAAAACCCTTGTACACTGGGTCTCCACAGTCTTTTAGCCCCTTAGCAGGGAAGCCAGACCTAACTTCTGTTCACCTCTTAACAGATAAAAGGGCTTGCTCGCCCTCCTGTATTACCCACATCCTCCCTTTGCTCTCCTATGCAAAACGTCTTCCAAGGAAACAAAGAATGAGGGGGAGAGAGAGCCTCTCAACAAAAAGAAATGAGGCAGTAGTATAATGCTACTGGTATGCATGAAAGAACCCTATGAGGGCCTCTTTCCAGCCACCAGGGAGTAATTTTCCCTTCTCAAGTGAGAGACCTTCTTTGCCCTTTGAAACCAGAGTTGATGTTTACTAATTAATTTATATAGAGTGGTCCCTTAGCAACCATTTCAAACAGGATCTCTTACCTCTGCTCCCTGGGTTTAAAGGTACATCTGCTTTTCCAAGACCACAGTGTTTGTAGAAGCAAGCGGAATACAACAGTATTCTAAAGACAGGTGCCAGCGGTCCCACACGTCACCTGATGGTCTGATTGAAAGGAGGTCGTGGAATTCGTGATGTGGCTATTTGATGTCAAAATAAGCTTTTCTGTATTATTTAATTTGTAGTTATTGTTATGCCAGATGGGAAGACCTTTAAATCACCAAAGAATTCCCATCGGCCACACTGTATAAATTTACTTATTTATTTGTTTATTGTTGTCTTTCACTCACCCTAATTATAGCGTATGTAAGTGCGATAAAGAAATCCTATTCTGTCTGTTGGTTCATTGCGTCCCCATAATCTGGTCCCTGGCATGAAGCAAGCTCTCAGTAAACGCTGGTGTGTGGAATAAATGCATACGCGAATGTGGATTTTTTTCAAATTTTGATAAGGGAACAAAGGACAGAGATGAATAATATTTACCAATTTCTGAAACGACTGTTTAAGGGGGCTTTTCATGAATCAGTACAAGTGTGTCTTAGGTTTGTATACATTATAATGGAGTCTGGATCTTATTTTCACTGCCGTGTGTTTGGGATTCTCTTGTTGCCTTACCCGTATCTCCTTACCCTTACCCATCATGCCATTTTTTAAGTGCTGTCTTAACCCAGTTCTGAGGTCCTGGTTAGAAGCCAGTCAGTCCCCCTTCTTGACCAGCCAGTTGAGCCCCGACCCTCACGGTTCTTATTGGGCTCTCCCACTCTGGGCCACTATCCGTGATCACGTCAGGGCCAGGTAGCAGACACCTAGACAGAGCCCCTATGTCCAAGCCCCCGAATTACTCAGGTCAGCTAGTCCTGAACTCAGTCACCTGCCTCACCTATACCTGCCCTCGGAAGCCACAGTCATGGGGCATTTCCACAGTCCGGCTTCATCTCCCTGTGCCTCGGAGTGGCCCTGCCCTGGCTGGCTGTGTTCCCTCCAGGGAAGTGGAGATAACACAGTTGTCAAGATTCTTTCTGGTTTTTCTCTCTGGAACTGTGCAGTGAGGATATGTGACCCAAGATAATATAATTAGGAGGTACTGTAGTGGCCAGACCTCCAAATGAGAGATCCCATGCTTTTTTGTGGTTCGCTCTCCTGCTGCTAGAGTCGACCGTGGCATCCAGATGGGAGCTGGAAGTGCTGGAGCGCTAAACCCGCTCAGAGTAGCTCTCGGCTGGCAGCTGCCTGGAGAGGGTGTATGAATGCTCAGCTCCTGCTCCGCAGATACACAAACTCAGGCCCTGGACTTTAAGTTCGCTCTCTGGCTTCCCCCAGAAATAGTCAGCTCCAGCCGCTCACACTCATAGCTAGATAAGCACTGGGCTTTTGGCTGACTTCTCTCTGTCTCAGTTTCCATTCCCCAACCATTATTTCCTTTTGTTTTTCCCAAGTAAACTACTTGGATCTTACTTTAGTTTTCTGCAGCTGCCATAACAAATTACCACTGCAGAAATTTATTCTCCCATAATTCTGAAGGTCAGAAATCTGGAAAAAAGAGTTTCCGTAGAGCCACACTGTCTCTGAAGGCCTTGGGGGAGCCTTCAGTTCAGGGGATCCTGGCTTCCATCCTCAGTTTCTGGTGCCTCCAGGCATTGTTTGCTTGTGGGGGGATGACTCCAGTCCCCGCCTGTCCCCACACTGTCTTCTCCACAGCCACAGCCAGAGGTCCTCTGCCTCTCCCAAGGGCCCCTGTCATGGGATTAGGGGCCCGCTTTAGCCCAGGAACACCTTCCACCCTAGTCTGGGAGGACCTCCCACCCTAGTCCTGGATGACCTCCCACCCTAGTCCTGGAAGACCTCCCACCCTAGTCCGGGAAGATCTCCCACCCTAGTCCGGGAAGATCTCCCACCCTAGTCCGGGAAGACCTCCCACCCTAGTCTAGGGAAGACTTCCCACCCTAGTCTGGGATGACCTCCCACCCTAGTCCAGGAAGACCTCCCACCCTAGTCTAGGGAAGACTTCCCACCCTAGTCTGGGATGACCTCCTACCCTAGTCCAGGATGACCTCATTTCAAGATCCTTAACTGAATTACATTGCATAGACCCTTTTTCACTCTCACAGATTCTGGGTGGACAGATCTCTTAAGGGACTACCATGCAACCCACCGCAGACCTCAATCCCTGTTGCTTCCGGGGAGCTCAGACCAGGACTCCTCTGTCATGCAGGATGAATTGAGATGGCTTCAGAGTAGCCGGGGGTCCGAAGTGTGGATGCAGTAGTCCGGCTACCCTTTCCTTTGCCTGTGTTCTAAGGCCGCTCTCTGCATATGGAAATACTTTCTATTTCTCAGTGCAAACTTGGCTTCTATCCGACTGGAATGAGTAATGACGCAAAATTTTATTCTTATCTGTGAAGTGTTACAGCCCTTGGAACATTTCTGCAGTGATGGGAGAAGTGAACCTAGTAATTCTCCACAGGGCCTCTTTTAGTCATTCCTCTTTGCCTTTTCTTGCCTCTTTTTCCGTATGCTCAAAGACAATGTAAACAAAGGCCTTCTGCAAATATCTCTAATCAGTATCAGTTTGGGTGACCTCCACTATCTGTATTGGAACAGTTCATACTTCCACATTGAGCTCACTGGTCTAATTTTCACAAAGCATATGGATTAAAGCTCCCTTATATTTTTAGGGGTTTTCTGGGGAGAGGCTGGGGGGGCTCCAGAGATTTCTAGGCTTTTGAGCTCCAGATACCCTTAAATATCATTTCTTAGATTACAAAAAATAAGACCTACACACTAAGAAGAACAAGGATGTGCCAGTCGACAGTCCCGCATAGCACTGGGATGACCCAGGCAGTTTCGAGCATTGATTTGCTACAATCATTTATCTGAAAATTAATTTAGAAAATATGTGTGATTTCCCCAATGAGGACTACTTGTGAGTTTGAAAATAAGCCCTCTTTCTTCACCAAAAACCGAAGTCTTTGATCCCAAAGGACTTACCCTAACCTACATGGAAAAATTAAATTTCATCTCCCTTTTATGTATGGGGTCTTCTGTGTGGCTTCCTGAACAGTGGAATCCAAGGGGGCCCCACATGATACTATGCCTAAAGCAGCTGATGAGTTTTGGTCCACTTCTCTCCAGAAGTGCTAAAGGTCGAGGTCTGGCTAAGTAGATGTTCCCTGGACCCGAAAGAGCAAACCCCTCCTGGTTAAAGCCTTTACATACAGGACAGATTTCTTCATAGATGCTTTGTTCACTTCTAAGTTTTCTCTTTTGCCTCTTATATTCCAATCTCCGCAGTTCCCTGTCAAGCTTCTTATTATGACGACCTTAACTCTCTCCCAAAGAAGCCCTCTCTCGCCTGTTTCAAAAGCAAACACCCAGGTTTCTTGGGGCTCTTGAAGAGTCAGGCTTAGGCTGACTGTGTATCAATGTGTTCTTCTATTTGGTCATCTCAGACCCCCAAAGACCTCTAAGTCCAGACCTAGGTGGGCCCATGAATTTCAGTCCAGTCTTTAGTCTCTTTCTGAGTGGGAGACTGTTTTTATAACCCAGTCACTTGTAAAATAAAAACAGCTTACAAAGATAACCAGTTTTTCTCAGGGACAGAACATCTAATGATTTATTGATGGATGATGTTTCTACAAAGGGTAGCCTCCCTTCCCCCACCCCTAGTCATGGCACTGAAAATCCTTTGGCTCTTTCTTGTCCCTCTTGAGGTATGGATGCCATCTCTGATGTACCAGTTTTGATGAAATTATCTTGATTTGAGATTTCACTTTAGTAATTTAGATCCTCATATGAGGCAGGCAGCAGCATTTAGCCTTGTAGACACACCCGATCCACCACATGCAAAAATAATCACTGAGTGACTCTTCCTCATATTTTTATGATGGATTATCACTACATACACACCTTCTACCCTAAAACATGCCACTAGTCTGAGCCCTCTAAAAGGTGTTCTGTAGGCTCAAACACCATCGCCTCGGAAATAAAGATGAAGGAAAATGGAGACCGACACGCAGGTACTCTAGTCCAGCCCAAACAGACGACCGCTTCGTGCCCAGCTCCCCCCTCCCAAAGGCTTTGCTGGGGGCTCCTGGATTCTGTTCGCCCTGCTCTTCTCGGCCTTGCCTTAGCTTCTCCCCACTGGGCTCAAATATGTGCTGGAGTCTCCCACCCCTGCTCCATTGCGGAGAGCAATTCTTTCTACCCAGCACCCCAGGGGCCTGGGTCTGATCTTGTGTTCATGACATACACAGTTCAATGCTGGCTTGGGCATCTTTCAACCTATTGCTACTTTGGGCTGCCTAGGAACTTCCCAGTTCGGCTACCAAATGGGAACACCTGCTGAAAAAAAACAAGGGAAAACATCACTCATGCAACACATGATTCAGTCTAGCTGTGGTGCAGGGGGCCACGGAGGGAGGGTGTGTGGACAGGAGAGAGGTGGGACTCGATCAAGTGCAGGGGGCCAAGAAAGGAGTTTGAACTTAATCTTCAGAGCACCGTGAGGCCAGTACAGTGTGCTAAGTAGGGTACAGCATGGCATTCTTGCCCGATGTACTGAAGCACGTCTGAATCCAGAATCCACAATCTGCTCATTTTAAGCAGGTCACTTCCCCTTGTGAACAATGTAAACAAAGGCCTTACACAAATATTTCTCATCAGTGTCAGACAAGTACCAATCAGGGTCTTTGTATTCTGGTTCGGTAGGTGCCATTCAGGTGATTGAAACCAGACCGGTGCACCACGCCAGTGCTGGTCCTGACCGATCCTCACTGCTTTAGTGCATCACAAAAAGAATCTATGTATATGCATAGGGTTTACATTATGAATATTCATATATGATGCATACCCATTATATTATGTGTTATATATGTTTTATATACATGTTTACAAAAGTGTACATATATAAATTATTAGAACCTCAATGTCATCTATAAAATGAGGATTAAAATGCTCAACTCAAAGACTGGTTTTGGAGATTAAATTATTTGTATAATTATTGTGCTTAACATAAGGCCTACCATATAGAAGCAGTATAATTACAGTAAGTCTCCTTTCCAGAACACTTGAGCACAAAAGCCAAATCATAGAGAGTGAGATGTATAAAAATTATGAATATGTATTTTTCAGTGATTAGCAGAGAATGAAGTCACTAATCTTATTTATTTTTTAATTGGAAGAGTCCAAATTTATCAGTAAATCAAGGCATCAGAAATTATTGAGTTAATTTCTAGTCTCTCTCTGTTCTTACCATATCACTTATTTTATGCCATCTATAAGTATCCAGACCCATCTATTTCACTTTTATTCTCAAGTTTTAATTTCAGATATTGCTAGGTCTGGACCTATATGCAATCACCTCTCTTTTTAAAAAGAGATTAATATGCTTTATGAAATCTGACTATTTTCAGATTTGCTCTCCTTTTATTTTGGGAACATAAATTCATACAAACAGTTACTATCCAGGTGATAAATGAGTTGTTATTTTTATGTGAATTATTATTACAGAGATGAAAGAAAACCTCAAGATTTTTGACACTAAGAATTGGCAATCTCTGTTCCCTTTCCTTGGATCTGAGTGGTTCTGGGACTGCTTGACAAAATGATGAAAGCAGAAATCATTTGTGCTCATTTTGAGGCTCAGGTCTTAAGAAACTGGCTGGGTCCTCTCCCTTATAGAACACTGTGTCCAGGAACCCTGAGCCATCGCATTGTTCTGACTATACTCAGACCACCATGTCAGAGACACCACCTGCCGGAGCTCCAGGTGACAGTCATAGTTGAGCTCAGCCTTCCAGCCATCCCCCCAACCCTGCACACCACCCCATCCCCACCCCACCCGCCACCGCCCACCAAGACACCAACCATGTGAGCTGAGTGACCTTCAGCCCTCCACCTGGTCCATCCACCAGCTGGGTGTGATCATTGGACCTCTGTCAATGCCACATGGAGCAGAAGAGTTTCCCAGCTGAGCCCTGCTAACATACCTGACCCCAAAAACTGTGGCTAATAACACAGTGATTGTTTTAAGCCAGTGGGTTTGGGGGTAATTTGTCACATTAACAGTACATAGCCAGAACAATGGATTTCCAGACAGGGAAGTAGAATGTGTTTGTCTCCTTAGTGAGTATTGTCAGTATGGTTTCAGAGGTATGTCATGAGCTCTAGTAAACTGATGGGTGAATAGGTTTCAGAATAAAAGTATAATATTTTTAGCAGCTAGGATAATTTTATAAGTATCTGTTGATCATTTTATACAAATCTGGGAATATTTCATGTCCCACTTTGACTTCAAATGTGGTTCTTCTTAAAAGTAATCATTTTCCAGAAAAGAATTATGAATATAGGATTCAGACCTCTGAAATTCACTCAAGAAGCTATAGACACGATAAGTTAACACCCGTTTTATTTAAATTGTGAGATATTCCTGAAATAACTAACTATAACAAATTCAATCTAATACTCTTTTCTGGCAATATTGTCGTTCAGACGTAGGTGATACATTAAGCTTTGTGGAACACCAGGTACTCTTGTGATGCTTCTAAAATCATTCTTATACTTAGAAAATAGATATTAAAGGATGGCAAGACACTACGGGAATTACTGAGGTCCACTGTGTTTAGATAAGTAAAGATAAATGGCAAATGGGCTTCTTGCTTGAAATCCCCTCCTTCACTCATGCTCCCAGCTTCTGAGAGTTACCTGCCCCTCTCTTCACACTACATACTTCCTTGGTGTGGAATGTGGGGCAATGACGTCTCTGCTCAGGGCTTTAGCTGTAAGACATAAATTTGAAACATGAAACACACATTTGAAGAGGTCAAAACTTACATTTCTAGTCTTGACCTTTTTACTAAGTTTCAGACCCACATTTTCAGTTTCATAAAGATATGTCCATCTAGATAACCCTCTAATACCTCCAACCAAACATGCCCCAAAATAAAAAAGACTCATTACGTTCAACTGCATAATCATTCATATCAATCAAGTTAGGAACTTTAGAGTGACCTTTATATTCCTTTTCCCTCATCCTGTATATAACTGAACTTTAAGTCTGATGATTTCTATCCCTCAAACTTTGTTTCTATTCTGCATCATGCCTTTATTTCCACACAATTTATACTTTCATCCTCTATTTCCTGAATTTACACAATAATCTCTGTCTTTTTTCAGGCAAATCACTTTGGTTTTGTTGAAAGCATTGTCTAAGAGAAAACAAAACCCAGCAAGAGAAAAGTTTTCTTTTAACATAATGCTAGCAAACCTATGTCCCATCTGAGTAAAGAACATTGCTTCATTCATTCTTATTAAATTCCTGTGAAAATGTTTAAAGCAAAATTTGTATTATATTATAGCATAAATACCAAAGTGTTCACGTGATAAGTATGAAGTTCAGTACATTCAAAAAGTGAGCACAATTGAATAACCACCACACCTGGCAGAAGAACCTTCTAGAACTCCATGCTCCAACCCCAAAGGTAACTGCTGCCTATGGAACTCCTACCAATTAGTTGGTCTGTTTTGAACTTCACACGAACAGAATTATGGTATTGTTCTTCTGTATTTCTTCTTTGTCTTAACTATAAAGTTGACATTTTATCGTTATTCATTCAATTGTGAAACAGTAGTTTGCTATTTTTATTTAGCATGATATTCCATTGTATGGATGTACCACTACTTATTTATCCACTCTGCTGTTGATTGACATTTGAATTTTTCAGTGTTAGGCTATTTTAAAGAGTGCTAATTATGAACATTTTAAATATATCTTTTGGTACAACTATGGATGGAATAGTGTTGAGTATATTCCTTAGGAGTGTAATTGTTAGGTTGTAGGAACATTTGTCTTTATGAATATTATCACTCTACCTGAATTTTACCAATCTTTATTTCCAGCAGCCATATGTGAGAATGTCCCTTAATTCAAATCTCAGTAGCATTTGGTATTGTTAGTATTTGCAGTCTTAGCCATTTAGTGAGCATGTCATTGTATTCACTGCAGTTTTCATTTTCACTCCTTGATGACTAATGAGATTGATCACATTTTCATACGATTATTGACAATTCAGATATCATTTTGTGTGTCAAGTGCCTGTTCAAACATTTGAACATGGTAAAAAAACCTGGCTGCTTGCTCTGGGGTTGGGTTTTTTGTAGGAGTTCTTTATGTATTTGGTACGTGATTCTTTTGTCAGATGTATGTGTGGCGAGGCGTTTCCACTCTGGGGCTGCCTTATCACTCTCATGATGAGTCTTTTTTAAAAAATGTAGGCTTGTAGTTTTAATGTGGTCCTGCTTATCAAGGTTTTTCATTTTGGTTAATTTTTATAAACAAATCTCTGCATAGAACATATCGTTTTCTAGGATGTTTATTATTTTAACTTTTTGATCTATGGGCCATCTGGAATTAATTTTTCTTCAAGGAGTAAGTTATGGGTAAAAATTTGCTTTCCCATATAGATGTCCAATGGGCCTAGTACCATTACTGAAAGGACCATGTTTTCCTTGCCACAGTACAATGGTATCTCTTTATAAATCAAGCGATTCTGTTTGTTTTGGTCCATTTGTGGAAGCTCTTTTTCATTTTATTGGTCTATTTAGCTATCCTTATGATGATACCAAATGCCTGAACTATTATAGCTTTATGAGTCTTGAGAGTAAGACTTCTAGCTTGTTTTTGCTTCTTCAAAATTATCTTGGCTATTTTTGGACTTTAACATTTGTACACAAATTTTAGAATAGGCTTACCAAGTTTCACAAAACTTCATGGATCTTGATTCTGATTGCTTTGAATTTATAGTTCAGTTTAGGAAGAATGGTTGGTTTTTAAAAAAATACTGAGTCTTCCAATCTATGAATATGTTTCACTTTTTCATTTATTTAAGTATTTTCTCTCAATAATGTGTCATGCCACACATGATCAAGCCCAAAGTTCTTATTTTGATATATAATACTCTTTATAATATGGTCTCAAGGATCTCTTTTGCCCATCTTATTTGGAAATAATAATAATTCCCACCAACCATGCATTTTTCCAAAGTCTTTGAATTTCTTAGCATGTCTAGAATGGAAAAGGCTATTTCTTAATTCCTTCCTTTTCATGTGATTTTTTTTATATTTGTCAAAAACATGGCATGTCTTGCAATTTTCTAGCAACACCTTAAAACAAAGCTCAGCTCCCCGCATCTCTGTTAAATCTCCCCATGCAAAGTAAATTGCATTACCTTAAATGCACTAAAAACACTTTTTCATATCACTATATTTAACTAATATCGCTGTTTCTTCTGCTAAACTGAGCTCCTCAAGGGCCTGGACTGCATTTTATTTGTCTTGGTGCCACTGCTCCCTGAGTCCAAGCTCACCTTCCATTTGCTGACTGCACGGATGTGTCCTGGCTGATCATACTCAGTCCATGTACCAGACACACTAAGACAGAGCTCTCCATGTGCCCTTCTGGTTCAGAGTGTCTCAGTGTTACCTGGTCCCCAAAATAAGCTGAGAGAATTGATAACAAATATACTGTAAACACCCCCTTTCAGGAAAACCCTGAAAAACTCCTATTGCTATGTTGCTAAGCCTCTCATGTTTAGGGTGGCAGTACTCGTGTGTGTTCCACAAACCCATTACGATCTGAATCGTATGCGGTGATATAACAGGCCTGAACCTGGACCTTCTGAACTGGAAAAAAGAGAGCTGAGAGTCAGCATTGCTGACAAGCGTCAGAAATGATATGTATGGTCATTAACTGTTGAGATTCATGGACCTAGAAATGGTCTTTTGGTTATTCTTTCAAATGGCAGCCCTGGATGTTTGAACAGAGTTATCCTTTGGGGATTATGGCCTTAGGAGTTCTCCCTGACTTCCATTCCCTGAGAGGACTCAGAGTGATCTAGAGCTGTGCCTCCAGAATTAGAGGGTCTGCAAGCTTTTAGCAGCAGGCAGTTCCGGCTGAAACCAGGCATGTGTAAGAATCTATCAGAGATCAGGTTACGGAAACGATGTCTCTGCTACATTGTGGAAATCTTCCACATTGGATGCCAACCTAGGTCAAAGGGTGGTTGACTCTTTGGTTCTTGTTCATGCTACTTTAATTATCATGTTCCCACCTCTGGCGGCATGGACATGGTCCAGAAATCAGCCCTGATGATTTTATTTCCATTGCAAGAGACGTTGACGAGAGCTCTCAGCAGGTCAGGACTGCCCATGTGTGTGGCCCATTTAAAGGCAGAGGAAGCCGTGAGTGAACTTCTCCCCCACCCGGGGCACAGTGGCCATCTGGCCCATGTGGTATACTGGAGTATACTTTTGTCCTGTATTTTTTTTTTTTTCAAACCTAGAGTGAGAAAATCCTTTTCTGGCCATTTTTCCACCTCAACAGTATGAGTCACTCTACGCTGCCCCAAGCTTTGTAATTAGAAAGGCCCCTTGCTGTTGGGCACATCTAATGAGCTAATGGCAGAGAAGGTCGGTTTTGTGACACTGAAATGCTGATCTGTTGGGAAATGGCGAGAACTCAGCTGACTTGTACATAAAGTCAGAACAAAGTAAAACCCCTCCATCACCACGAGTAGAATATAAACCAGAAGAATATTTCAGCCTCACTTAATTTTGATGAGGATGCTGTTTTATTGCTTCATTATAAATATCTCTCCACACTCGTTTTAGCTTCCTGAAGCTCGGATGCTCAGAGATAGATGTGTAACAGCAAGGAGGGAGAAAACTGCTGAATTTGGAACCACAGTGTTCAAATTACTGGGAGAGTGTAGTCCCTGGGACATATGCTGAGACAGGACGGGCTGATCCACTTCCAGATGGAGCTCTCGCTCCAAAACCACAGAAGGACTGTGAATCTGATTTCACAACTAACAAAGCCTCATTTCACATCCAGCTGCCTAAGGACTCTGTTCCAAAACAGATTTACAAGAGGGTCAACCAAGACCAATAAAATGTTTCTAGGCAAAAGCTATGTAAGAAAAGGCATAAAAATTCCTACTACTGAAGACTACTCTAATTACCATCAAGTCAAAGTACTCAGTAACACTAGAGTGTCAGCTGAGGAAATATACTGAGAAAAACAATGACAGCTTTACTTTAGGGACAATGCTAAAAAGAAAAGATGTAGATGCTCTGAAAGTCCTCCGATGTTCTGGGAATGGCTGAGCTTTTAGAAAAATGGAGGTACCATGAGTGTCATGGACCTCGTACATCCCTGGGACTGGCAGACACTAGCGTGGTGAGTGTAAGTTTACCTAAAGCCAATTGCATGGTTCAAAAATCCCCAAAAAGTAACACATCATTAAGGGTGACAGACCCCGATACTCATGAAATCATGAACTGCCCAAAGTCAGTTCTAGGACAGAATTTGCTCACATGGAGTGATATTAATATTTGCTCACAGTAGACTCTTGCTTCTCAAAATATTGTGAAGGCAAATATGTCAGAGGCACTAGCAGCAATTCTCTGATCACTGCCACCATATTCATCTCAGGAAAGGCATGTAGAACTTGAAATTAATTTGTTAATTCTATATGCGAAACAGAGATGAGGAGGCCAATATAAGTCCCAGCTGTAGTGAGCTGGAATATAAAGCAGCATAATGGACCGTTTGACGCCCAGTGTACATCATGAACATTACTCACTGGTGTTGTGTAGGCAGTGGTTCTCGACCCGGGTGGCCCACGCTGGGGAGCTTCAAAAACACCGAGCCCTCCCCCATCCCACATTTTCACTTACTAGGCTGGACTTTGGCATTTTTTAAAGTTCTCCCCGCTGATTATCTAATGTGCTACTGAAGTTGCAAACCACTAGACCATTGGTGTTGGTCATTATTTCTTAATTTTAGCTCCTCATTAAAATTACCTGCGATAACTTAAAAAGCATCGCAATGTACCCTGGGCCCCGTATCAGACCAATTAAATCAGAAGGGGAACACTTCTGCATTTAGGTATTTTTTAAAAGTTGCCTAGGTCATTCTGTTTTGCAAACAAGATTGAGAATTACTGGTAGAGGGTTAGCTTTTTTACAAAGCAGGTCAAATGCTCTTCAGTAGTTTTCTAATTACAAAACCATATAGTAAATTCTGACCTGAAAAAACAGACTTTCTTGCTTTTCATGAATCTAGTATTTAATATATATCATATATATGTGTATATATGTGTTTGTGTGTGCATAAATATCTTTACTACGGATTGGAACATGCAGGATATTTTCTAAAAAAAGGCACAGTCTTGCCTTCAAGAAGTGATGAAGAGATTGCATTGAGTTTGAGGTGTTTCCCGCAGGATTCCAACATTGGGAAAACACTGGCAGAAAAGACACAGGAGATTTTTTTTTCTCCTTTGTAAAATTAGAGGTGATTATCATCTCAGGTTCTGCGAGTAGAGAAATCTCTCCTCCCGGAGACACTGCCATTCAGCTGTTCAAATCCTGCTGTGCTTGAAAAATGCCAGTGTGCCCAATATTTTTTCCTTTCTAAAGGAGTTGGTTATGAAACATCTAAAAATGAAGCATGAAACAAAAGAGAGAGTGCACTTCTAATTGCTCTGTTGAAGCATTTCATGCAAATATTGGCAGACTGGCGACTCCATTTGCAAACCTCAGAATTTGAAAGTCGATAATTCTTAGGTGTGTGGAATCATTATTTAAACGATCATGTCACCATCAATGGCCAAGTAGGTTTTGAACAAATGAAACAATGAATAAAAGACCTTTTGTTTATAGTGTATGTACCAAACCCATCACTAGGTATTTTATAATCTTTTTACCATATGATATTGTACTGATAACATTTCTGTGATTCAGAAATGTAGGATACATGTTTTTAAAATGAGAAAACAGACGCTCATAGGTGTTCAGGAACTTCCTCAAAATCACCCAATGACCAGGGGTCACAGACTGGTTTGATCTCAGGTCATTTGTTCGCAGAAGGGCCAGTTTTCATTAGTATCTCTAAAAACTGTTCTTTCAGTCAGAAGTAAAGTCCTTACTGCCTCTCTACGTACGAAATAATGGGGATGGTCTTTAGCTTTGTTCAGTTAGCTGTTAATGCCCAGTATGGTGTTCATTAGCCAGAACTCAAGGGACTGTGGCTTTCTGCCAGTGTCAATCCCTGTATCATTTCAGTTTCTGTTGGATCTTCCTAAAACCTTTGCCTTAGTACATACAGGATGGCAAATCAGACAGAATTCTACTGTAGTGACTCAGTGCCTTCCACGATGAATCATGTCTGGGAAAATCAGGTATTGCTGTGAAACACTATAGAATGGAAAGAGGTCACCCTTTTTTGGTCATTTACTAGGTCCTACGAAAAGCAGTGCTCAGAAATAAATGGTTAATCAAAACATCAAATAAGTAGATGGTATTGCATTCAGGACAGAAGCCAAGTGTTTAATTGTCTATATCCTCAGTACATAGCAATACGTCCTCCCTTTAGCAGGAAATTGGCAGATGTTTGCAGCGAAGAGAGTGATGGAGATTTGAAGGTTTATATTGCCTGTCTATACCACCTGTATTTCTCTTATTCTGTTGGGTATTTTTAAATTTTAAACTCAGGTATATGCATATGCACAGAGATGCAACATTATGAAGGGGAAGAAAAGTTCTTTTTGGAGACTGTTACCTTGGAGAGAAAACTTCATTGTTCTGAGGAGGCTTATAGTCATTGACTTTAAAAAGACTCTTTCTAGTCTGAGTAAAAGATAAGGGTTATCACCTGAGCATAGCCGTGCATTTCTGCAAAATGCCTCTTCTACGGATCCCTATCCCACTCCCTTATTAGTTTAGCAAATACACAGACAGCAGTGTCAACAGTACAAATGATTCTTCTACAGTCTGTGTATCAGAAGTCCAGCATGGGTCTTACTGGGCTAAAACCAAAGTATTAGCAGGGCTGTGTTCTTTCCTGGAGGCTCCAGGGCAAAGTTGGTTTCCTTACATTTTCCAGCTTCTAGAGAAGGTCTGTGTTCTTCGGCTGGCGGCCCCTCCTCCATCCTCACTGACGGCAACACCGTTCCTCCTCCATGACCCCTTTCCATTGTCACATCGCTCTCTGACAAATGGGCGTGCAGGTTAGGTGGGGCCCACCTAGACAATTCGGGATAATGTCTCCATCTCAGGGTCTTTAATCATAGCTGCAAAGGCCTCTTTGTCATTTTACCATTTAGGGTAACATATCCACAGTTACCACGAATTAGGATGTGGTCGTGTGTGTGTGGTGGGGGGAGGGAGCAATATTATTCTCCCTCCTACTCCCACTCCCTACTCCACGCCCTCCCTTCTTTTCTCTCTTTTAAATTTTCAGTCATGGTATGAGGTAGACCAGACATTTACTGCACACAAATGTGACATTCCTCATAAAAAGAATTCTGAGAGTCCTAAGCATCTTTTTGTGATCTACAATTTGGGAACTGTGGGAAGTTTGAAAGTCCTAAAGATAGACTAGTTGTATCTACCAAGCAAAGAGGAAAAAAGGTTGTAAGGGAAAGAAGGACACAGCCGAAATGTCTTGAGCAATGGATCTGGGTCCACAAGGAGAAGCGAGAGTCAAACCTCCCCTAATCCATCTTCCAAAGGATTCTGCCCCTAATTCTGTGGCTATCCGGGGAGAGCAGCCATTCCCCTTTGCAGTCAGTGATGGTGGGATGTTATCCCAGGGTGGCCCTCAACCCTTCAGATACTTGGCAAGACTTCTTTCCAAAAAACTAGAGTGAAGTGGAAAGAGATTTGAAGTAAATAGAAACCAAATCCCTCTTTTCTCCCTCAAATTAATCTTCTTTCCAAACCACATCTGTAAAATCATAAGCACATACTTGTGCTTTGCAGTATTTGCCAGTGGAACAGACCTGCATTCTGAGAAGGGAGGAGGGATAGAATTAAACACACAGTTAAGTCCAAACGGTGTGTAAGACCCTCTCTATATTTTCTTTCCTTTCTGTCTCTTTGTTATGAGTTAAATACTGGTAAACGTCTGTTTTGCAGAGAATGAAACTCCGGTTGAGTAACATTTGAGAAGCAGCAGTGAGAGATTTGAATTTTTCTTTGTCTCCAAAGCCCTGTTTTCTTCTCTGCTTGACTAAGCAGCAAAGCAGTTAATTGCAGAAAATTTGTAATATAGATTGAATTTAAGAGGTAGGCAACAATAAACAGTTGCTAGCTTTTCTTAATTTTTGTTTCTGTTAAATTTTTAGAACAGCATTGGAGATAAAACATGCTAGATAAATGGTAGCTATTATTTTTTATTGATTAAAATTAGAAGTCCATTCTTCCTACTCATTAGAAAGGCAGCTGCACTTTATATACATTAATCTATTTTTCACTCAGCTTATTCAATGGTGCAACTATTATGTAAGAGTTATGAATTAGTCTTGAAGGTAACAAAGCAAAAAGGACATGATTTTGGACCCCAAGGATCCAAAACAATTTTAAAAACCAGCTAAAATGAAAGGTAAAATATGATAGATATACCGGTAGTAGCACAAAGTACTTTGAAAATATTCTTCCAAGGCACTCAGGATAGGTTTGCATTTAATAGTGTTTGCTTGATCATAGGTTATTACATATTTGCAAAATTTGGCAAAAACAACAATAAAGGAGATGGAAATAGTCATAGGCAGAGGCTGGAGTGGATGGATACAGATGGCTCATTAGTGAGATTTCTTAGTGTTCTTATTGCACATATGCTAAAGTGAGCCATTGTGATCAGTAAAGCTCAGGGGAGAAAACTTCAGATCACTGTAATCTTTCTTGCACCTAGTTAGTTTCCTAAAATAAGATCCTTTGCATAGGTAAAGTTTATATAGTAGATGGATTGTAAAAATGGCTCCAAATCTCCACTGTTCTTTGTATCTGCACCCTTTGCAATATGACCTACATATCCTCCCATCAAGAGGGAGAGTCTGTTTCTCCAGCTCTTGACCAGGGCTGACCCTATGACTTGTGTTGGCCAAAGGAATGCAGCAGAAGTCTGTGCCAATCCAAGAAGCCTTAAACAATTCCACTTGCTTTCTTGAAAAGTTGCTATCTCCATGAGACTGAGCCCAGACCATGTGGAACAAAGTTGAGCAGTCCAGTTGTTCCCATGGAGGCCCAAGATATATAAGAGAATCCAACTAAGAACAGCCAGAAGACTGTCAGAGCTTCAGCTGAGCACAGGCCTGTGAGTGAGCCACAGCGAGTCCGCTCAGGTCAGCAGTGCCAAGACACTGACCCGGGGACTCATGGGGAAAACATGGTCATTATTTAAAGTCACTGAAATTTTGGGGTGACTTGTTACGAGGTAACAACTAGCTGATGCAACACAGATAATGTTCAACCTTTCTCCCCCCCGAACAAGTGGTATAGATGATGAAGATAATCTGTGCTTCTCTCACAAAAATAATGGTGTGAGCCTGAAAAACCATATCCATTGAATGTCTTGCATCTGATACAAGATGGAAAAATAATTGGGGGG
>JAQQAC010015287.1:16632643-16656331 GCA_029783875.1 Phataginus tricuspis
GGGGGGTAATTAATGTTTTCTGCTATGTAAAGGTAACCATTTCTCTTTTATAAGAAAACACATATTGCAGAGAGCGCTCTCCACCATGCCTCTTTGAAAAGAGATGTCAGACAGCTTCGTTCAGCCATGATGGATCAGCAGATTTATCGTTACAGCATAAAAATCTGGAAAAGGAAAACTAGAAAAATGGACACAATATATGATGCAACTATTCCAGACATCAGACAAAAGATAAAGCAGGGTGGTGAGCCTGAGAGACGGAAACCAGCAAGGCTAGCATCGCTGTCACCCCAGGTTTCTGCCTGAAGTGACTTCCCAGGCCATAATAACGTGAGAGCGTCCTGACCTAGACCGAGAGTCTACGTGACTCTAAACCTTTCATGGCAGCATTGAAAAGCAGATTCTCCAAAGATCAAGTTGAATTACAAGTTACTTAACTTCCTGCCATAAAAAATCCAGAACTCTTTAAGGGCAAACACTAAAATCTAATATCACCAGGTCTATTATCTGATAAAAACTCTTACACATGTGAGGAAGCAGGAAAATGAGCCTTGTAACAAAGAGAAAAACCAATAAATAGAAATAGATACACATATCACAGAGATTATGGAACTAGTAGGCATTTGTCTATTTGTTTAAATTAGAATTTAAAACAGCCTTTATGAATATGCCCAAGTATTTAAAGAAAAAAATAAGCAAAATAGGAAGTGATAGAAAACCAAACTCTACAGATGAACAATACATATATATATATATATATATATATCTGTAAAATATCACTGAATTGTGTTAAAAGTAAATTAGACACAGCAGAAGAAACCACCAGTGCACTTTAAAATCTAGCATTAGAAACTATCCAAACTGACATGAAGAAAAAAAAAAGACTAAAATAGCAATAGAAGAGAGCCTCAAGTGATCTAAAATTGGGCAAAACTGGAAACTAGGAGGAGAGAGGAGGGAAATATAAGTAAATGGTTTTAAGACTCTTACATTATTCCTGAAGTGCTACATCACTTGAAGTTATGCTGTCATAAATTAAAATTGCAATTGACTAAAAAAATAAAATATTGAAAAAATAAAATACTACTGATAAAGTGGAAGAGTAAAAGTATGTAATTAATCCAAAAGAAAACAGGAAACAAAGTAAAAAAGGAACAAAGAACAAATGAAACAAATAGAAAAAAATAGCAAGATTGCTTTGACATAATCCCAACATTATAGGTAATGGTACTGAATATAAACAGTCTGCACACATTCTAATAAAAAGCATGGACTATCAGATTGGACTCAAAAGCAAGACACAGCTATATGCTGTCTTCAGGAGAAACACTTGAAATATAAAGATATAGAGAGGTTAAAAGTAAAAAGATGGAAAACAATATAATGTACAAATACTGATCAAGAGAAACTGGGATGCTATACTAACACATGAATGAAGTACACATCAGATAAAGGAATATTAGCAGGAATAAAAGGGAACATTTCATCAAGGAGTCAATTCATCAAGATAATATAGCAACTTTAAATGTTTATGTGCCTAATAACAGAACTTCCAAAATGTCTGAAGAAAATCTAACCAAACAAGTTAGCAACAGACAAGCTCTCTATCATAGCCCGATATTTTGACACTCCATTCCCAGTGGATCATAAAACAAGCAGTCATAAAGTCCATAGAATATGGATTACTTATAAAACACAGTCACCAACTGACTGCAGTAGCATTGTTGATGGGAAGGTAAAGTGTCTCTACCACTTTGGAAGTTTTTAAAATCAAGTTGAGCATACATTTAATATATAACCATACAATTCCAATGGTAGGCATTTACCCAGAGAAACATACAGACACATATCCACCCAAATATGAGTACACAAATGTTCTTAGCTTTCTTCCCAACAGCCCCCCACTGGAAACAAGTCCATTGCTAGGTGAGTAGATGAAGTTTGTGATGATTCATACAATAAAGAAGTAGTCAGAAATAAGAAGATTCATACAGCAAGTTGGTTTAATTTCAAAAACTTAATACTGCACAAAAAAACACAGACTAAGAGGAGTGCATATGGTGGACTTCCGTTCACATGAAACTCCAAACAGTGCAGATGACAGAAGGCAGGTAACTAGTTTCACTGGGATTAAGGAGAATGAAGGACCCTAATGCACAGGGGCATAAGGAAACTTTTTGGTTTTATGGACACGTTCTATACATTGACAGGGGAGGGAGATAGTTTCACAGATGTAAACAACTGTCAAATCTCACTGAAGTATATACTTAAAAACAGGTGTGGTTTACCTCATGGGGATAATACTTCAAGTAAAATTGGGTTTTAGAAGTGGTGTCAGTTTCTCACCCCATTCCTAAAACCCACTTAGGTGAATATAACATATACCCAGTGTATTAGTTAATAATCTTTAAGGAGGAGCATTACATGGAATTAATGTTTCGCTAGGTGAAACAATGTCTTTGAATTTTTAATTAAAATTGGCACTGCCTTCCTCTCTCTGAGACTGGAGTGTGACCACAAAAGAGTTTCAGCTAGAAGGGAAACCCAGAGCCACTGCAAGCCCCTTGTCTTGATTAGGAAGATAATACAAGGGACACCAATGAAACACCTAAATATAAATCGGCTGCCAATACTTCTGTTATTGCCGAGTGTCTGGTAAATGAAGCATTATGGTCAGCTAGATATCTTAGCGAAATGGAAAAGTAAGCAGTAGCCCAGTGCTTTACAACTCTTTCAGTCCATACTCAGCATGAAGAATAAAGAGAAAACTAAGGGGAATTAATCTAAGTGATGCTTCTAACTGAGCTGGGAAATGGCAAAGAAGGAGAATGTTTCAGCAAAGGGGAGATAATAAATCTAGTTTAAGACATACTGAGTTTGAGGTACCCATAAAATCTCTAGTTGGAGATACCCAGTAGGCAGATGGCAATACAAGGTCGGTGCTTTAATGAAAGTCGTAGGTGCCGCTAAGGATATAGATGTGGAAAGAGAGACTGGAAGAAAGGCAGAGGAGAGATGGGGAGGAAGGGCAGAGGAGAGATGAGGAGAGGAGGGGAAAGAAACGGATGAGAACTGTTGTGCACTTCTGTTTCAAGAAGTTGTATCACTGCAGGTGAGAGAATGACAGACTTGAGGAGACCTAGGGATAAAATAAATCTGAATATATTTCTCTGATTCACTACATCAGCTGGGTGACCAACAATTCAATCCTATTCTGACACTGCCTGGAGTTAGCATTAGATTCCATAGGTTTAAAGGCTCAGTCCCACAAGACTGCCCCTGGTTACCTGCACTTCTGCCCAACTTGGCTACAAATTCAAGGGTTCCCATGACCACCCCT
This sequence comes from Phataginus tricuspis, assembly GCA_029783875.1. NCBI lineage: Eukaryota > Metazoa > Chordata > Mammalia > Pholidota > Manidae > Phataginus > Phataginus tricuspis. The sequence goes on from JAQQAC010015287.1 coordinate 16,635,984, forward strand.
ACCCTTCAGGCTTGATCATTCACTAGAATGCCTTATACAGAAGTCAAGAAAACATTTTACATATGTTTACTGAATTATTACACAGGCTTCACACCAGAAACGACCAAATGGAAGAGATGTGTAAGGCAAGGTATGGAGCGGGTAGGGAAGGGCTTCAGTGTCCTTTCTGGCTTTGCCACCCTCCCAGCACTTCATGTTCACCCATCCAGAAACTCTTCGAATCTCATTGTTCAAGAGATTTTATAACCTGGTCTCTAGCTCTGCCTCCTCTCCTCCCAGGAGGTTGCGCTGGGGTGAGGCTGATAGTTCAGACCCTCTAATCACCTTTGGTCTTTCTAGGGACCAGCCCCATCCTGAGGCTCTTCGGGATCCCCACCCCGAGCCACTGCCTTAGGGAGGACTCAGGTGCGTTCCAGAGAGGCTTGTTATGAAGAACGGAAGGCACTCCTATCACTCAGGAAATTCCATGGGTTTGGGAACACGGGTCAAAGACAAATATGCATTTTTATTATATCTACAGCTATCTATCAGCTGAGGCATAGAAACCAGCAGAGAATGAATGATATTATAGGACAGGAAAAATTAGATTTGTATGGTCTCCATGGAGATAGAAATGTGATAAAGAGCAGAACCCAAGTGGCAATATTGATTTTGAAAAGAAAGAAGAGATATTAGATTTGGGGAACAACGAAGAGAAGGAGATCTGGCTGGATTCAGGTTATACATCCATTCATCTATCTTTAATTATCTCTCTAGCTAGCTAGCCAATCTATCGTCTATCTACCTAACATATCTATCTACACACACACACTCACTTGAAGTGTGGAAGTGTGATGACGAGGAAACTAGAAGAGGTGTTTGAGAGGACGTGAAACTGACTGAAGTCACGTCAGAGGCTCCAGGTGCAGCTTTAGGTGTCCGATGAAGCTGAAGGCCATTAATTTGCAGGGTCCCCACGCCGTAATATGACACAAATTCTAACATCAGTGACCTGGAAACAAGAGCAGAGAAGTCAAATGTTTGACTGCTGGTTTGTTGGGAGTTTTATTTCAGACTCACTGTAGTGCCAATGTAAGAGGAGATTTTCATATGACATTTTGTTTTTGAAACTTGTCAAGTATTTATTGATTGGGCTTCTGAAAACTGCAAAGCAGGGCTGTAAATTCAGAAGATTTGCAGGAACTTCTAGATCAAGATGAAGGAGTATTAACAGATGGGGACCTGGTAGGCGCTAGGAGGGACATAAGGCTACTGAACATGGAAGATCAGTTTTCAAGACAGATGTCCCGTTCAGAGAGAGGGAAATTTAGCCAGAGAATGTCTTTAATTGTGTTTAAGGATCATAGGGCTTTAAGGAGCAAGCTCAGAACTCAGTTTATGTGAAAGGAGGGACTTGTGGTTGATAATGGACTTTAGAAGCTTGTAAACATTTCCTTCATCTCTTTTGTTTGCTCTCCCGATGCCACATCTCAGGGCCACCCCCTTTTTCCCTCCTCACTCAGTGCACTGGGACAGTCCAAGAGGCCGAGATGGGGGAGGGAGAGGGACAGTGATTGTCATAGTTTCTTTTTGATCTTGGAGCTGAAAATAAACAACTGGGGCAGGGCGGGAGGGAGAAGAGGGGAGAGAAAGCGTGGGAGAGTGAGAAGCTGGCGATGCAGTCTTCACCCTGAAAGTGGTGAGATCCTAATGGGGATGGAAGCAGTTTGCAGGTCAGGAATTCTCAAGTCAGAAATTGCCTCCTGCTGGATATGTGCATGCACCCCAGACTGACTGCTTGTGCTTTCTCTTTACTCCCATCACAAATATTTTATGTAGAACATTACAATTTTAGTGGCACTGTTTTCAAGACTCGGATTGATTAAGTGGTGCCGGTCACCACTGAGCTAAAACATTTTTCATCGATGCTCTTTATGATTGCTTCCAATTTTCTATATTTTTGACCTGTCAGTTAATATTCACTTGAAGAGGAAAAATAAATACTCTGTGTGTGTGTGTGTGTATACATGTGGATAATAGCTGAATGAAGCCAATTTTGCAAGGCTGTGATCTGAATGCAGTTCAGTTGTCATTTAAATAGTGTTTTGTATGAGATGTACGTCCAAATAGGACAGGGTCCTGAGGGTCACGTTTTCTTAGAGCATACCATCGTGTGCTTTTGTGTCTGAAAAGAACATATGAGTTATGTGTATGGGAACGAAGAATAGCTACAGTGACATGTGTCTTATTCCTGAAGGACTTTTCACAGTTATAAACAACTTAATTTTGTAAAGTCATATTGACTGTTTTTTTTACCTCTATGCAATAGTAATTGAGTTTTATGCCTTTCTATAACCATCATAATAATGGCCTGAAATAAAAGAAAAATTCCAATAAAATGTTCAGAGATTCAAACCACTTCAGGAATTGAGATCCTTATTTTATACCTTTTAAAAAGTAAATGTGATTGTGTTAATAAACTGGAGGCAGGCCCTCTGGCGTGAGTAGCCTCACCTATCCTTTTCCCCTGTGACCAGGTTATAATCCCCAGCAGCCGATTAATGTGGAGGTAGACATATGAACCTGGAGACAATGGGCTCATGACATGTCACACTACTGCCTCTCCACCTAGTAATTGGTGAAGTAATTTAGTGCGATGTATCACAGTAAGTAGGTTTATCTTCGAACCTAATGCTCTTTTCCATCTTAACTGAGCATAAAATTATATCCTTAAAGATCTGTGAATAAGACAGGCTTGATGTGTCTTGAACGGTTCGGTGTGACATATGGTTTTCAGTGCAACAATTTTATCTGCCGCACACAACATCTGCGAGTTGGAGCTCATGTTCCTGTGAGAACAAGAGGGGATTTATGCCCAAAAAAACTGAAGAAGAAGAGAAGAAAAAACCTTTTTAGCTACCATATGTAGAACACTGAAAACTGTACATAAATAGAAAACAATATTGACATTCATGCATCTATAATTTCTTAGCAACATGTTTCTATGTCTAGCTACTCTATTCAAGCATCAAACAGCACCCGGGATCTTCGATGCACATTCTTGCTGGGGCCAGGTAGGTCACATGTGCAAGTAAAGCAGGCCCAGGGGGGTTAGGCGAACCTGAGCAAGCTGCCCTGTCTGACGTAGGCAAGCGCCTCACAAAGTCTAGTGGGCTGTTGCCATGGACGATTGCTGGCCGAGGGTGGCCAGATCTGCCACATTTTGAAGATGCCCCATAACTGGATTATGTGTGAAATTCTCACAGTCATGTTAACAAGGTTTTGTAAAAAAATGAGAGTTTTAAAGTAGTTCTGTAGGTCAGATTGGTATGTGGGGTGCTAATTTGTTACCGCCGATGTCTGGTGCATGTGGTTAAATTAATGACAGGGCAGGTGGGGAGAAGGCAGAAAGTAAAGAGGAGGAGAGGGAGGAAGGAGAGAGGAGCAGAGGGGAAAAAGGAGGGAGGAAAATAAATTTCCAAAAGATGAGTATAGATTTCACTTAGTCTCAGGAAGGATTATCTCAAGTACTAATCTCAATACAAATGAAAATTAAGTTTATCCAAAAACACGTACAACTGACCAGACGGTAGAACCTCACGTCTTTCCCATGAACTGCATAGCTGGCAAAGGCTGAAAGCCTCCGGTAGACTGTGGAATTGATTTGTGTGTTGTGTGAGACGGGATCAAAGTTTATTTTTCTCAGTATGGCTGTAATATTGACCTAGTGCCATGGGTTGAAAGGGCCATCCTTTCCACAACCGTGTCACCTTTCCTGTAAATCAAGTAGATATAGATACAGTAGACATAGAAATAGATATAGATCAATCATTTACCTGTTTCTGGGTTCCATATTATATTCCATCGCTCACTGACTATGGTCACAGCACCAGGCTGTCATAATCACTGTAGCTTTATAATAATCAAACTTGGTTTTCTAAGTCTCTCTATTTTGGTGGAGATCTTTTTCCTAGAATGTCTTGGCTATACTTGGCCCTGGGTATTAACACACACATTTGAAATCATCTTGTTAATTCCCAGCCTCTTTGGAGAACATTTTGGCACCCAGCCAGACATGTACACCCAGGCACTCCGCTTTAGGTACGTTCCCTAAAGAAATGTCATTGAATTGACACGGCAGGTGGGGAGAAGGCAGAAGGTAAAGGAGGAGGAGAGGGAGGAAGGAGAGAGGAACCGAGGGGAAAAAGGAGGGGGGAGAATAAATTTCCAAAAGATGAGTATAGATTTCACATAGTCTCAGGAAAGATTATCTAAAGTACAAACACAGGGCACTGAGAGGCAGATAGGAGAATGTTCACAGCAGCACTCTTTGTAACAGGCAAAATCTCGAAACAGTCCAAATGTTCCACCACAGTAGAATGAGTAAATTAATTGTATTTTATTTATTTAAGTGAATGCTACATACAGCAGTGAAAATGGACCACTTCTCTAAGCAATGACATGGGTGCATCTGACAGTTTTGAATGAAGGAGCCCAGACACATTTAAGTGCAAATTGTGATTCAATTTATATAAACTTAAGAAACCAGGGCAGTGAAGTAATGGTATTTGCAGTCAGTATATTGGTTGTCTCTCGGGTGGATGGAGGGACTGGGGCAGCATAAAGGGGACCACTGGCATTCTTGCAGTCTTCTATTTCTTGCCGCCTATGCTGGGTATATGGGAGAACTTATGCTGTGCAAATTTCTCAAGCTGTTTATTTATGATTTCTGGACTTTTTTGTATGTACATTACACTTCAATAAAAAATTATCTGAAATATGGATGCAGTGCCTGCAGCTATTTCAAATAGCTTTGTTTTGGTTCTGTTTTGTTTGTTAGTTTTTTCCCTAGAAGCCAAATTTGGGAGCAAACGGAGAAGTCTGTGGGCTCAGAAACACAGTGTTACAGTTTATTGTATAACAAACAAAGCTGTTATTTTCTGTTTTACTTTCATATGTCAGAAGAATCCATGGAAGTCTTAGGAGATGCCTAATGAAGTGAGGAAAGTGCACAGACTAGCAGGGACCCAGAAAAAGAAACTATGGAGGGAAAGACAGAGTAAGAGTGAATTAAATGGGTACTGGCCTCATGGGGAGGTCACCTAATCATATTTTTTTTTTTACTGAGAAATTCTTTTTCTTTCCTTTTACCTGTGATCATGAACTAAAGATCCACATAGATGCAGCATCAGATAACAAAGCCCAATTTTGCAATACAATCCCAAGATTTCTAACTATCAGCTTGAGGGTTTTTGTGAAGTGTGTCTTACTACTCGTTAGTATGTGGGTCCACCCAGAGCCTAATGATGACTGTAAGGATGGAGGGAGAGTCTGACCACAGGGCTCACTGCTACCAATTTCGTATTATATTAACAGCTATTAACAGCCCTGTAGTATTCTCTCAGTGACTCTGTGATGTAGACAAGAAAACCAAGGTTTAGGACTATTATATACCTCATTTCAGGTTGTACTGGTAGGGAAATTCAGGTCTTTGGCTCCAAGATTTGAGTGTTTTCTACTAGACTGGTTATTTTCAAAAGTTTTAGCTCCAGAACTTTATTTCTAAGGGAAATAAAACCAGGGAGTGCAATATGCAAAAGGATCAAAGCAATGCCAATCTGAATGAAGTGGCATTGGGAAAATCCACCCAGGGCCCTGCTGCACGCCCCCACTTCATCCCTGCCTTCCTGGCATCCCAGCCCCATCCCTCAGGCTGTCCTTCTAGAACCTTCCTCAGCTTGGGTTTTCCCAGAAAGTCTGCAACCAGGACTCACATAAAAGTAGTTTACTTTTGGATAAGAGCTCAGAGATAGGCTGGGGCAGTGGGCAGAAGGAAGGAGAAGAAAAGGAAAGCTAATGCATCGGCGTGTTGTAGATGTGCTCATCCCTGCGCGCGGCTGGGGATCGTTCCTTCTGGGACCCTCTGAGGAATCGGACAGAATAAGCCTCAGGAAACTGTCCGGCTGAGGAATGGGAAAATAGGAGCCTTCACCCACTGCCCCTGCCTCCATGGCCGAGGAATCCCGTTGGAGTATCAACCAGCATTACATGTCCAGTTTTGTTCCTCTGCTAGTAGAAAGTGGGTTCCCGCAGGTGCCCCATGCTTCAGAGGAGACCAGGATAGAAGGTCAGGGGTGTGTGGGGTCACTGAGGAGTGGGCATCTCAGGGTTTCCTGGAGCAAAGCTGGTCTCTGCAGCAAGGACGGAGTAAAAGGTGGTTTGAGAGGATGGGAGGCCAAGCCCAGCAAGCATGAGATACAAGCCCTCGGTCGTCTTCCCGAAGCCTGTTTCACTGGCCCAGTGCAGGCGTTAGATGCACCTGGAGAGTCTAAAGTGCAGCCCCCTGGGCCTTGACGCAGAACTGGAGTCAGAATCGCCTCGGCTGGCGTCTTGGAGTCTTGCTTTAACATAAACTCCACTGGATGATCTTCAGCGAAGTTTAAGAACCATGACTGCGCATTTCAATTTGACTCGTCTGTGACCTGTTGGTTTAAATGTACTGACTTTTAAAAAGGGCTGATAGCATTTCTTATCAGGCTAAGCTCTTACCAGTGTCAAGTACTGGACAGTGGTCGAACAATTATTTTGTAAATAAAGATAGAGATCCCCCACACTTGTATCCCTATCACCCACCGCCCATCCCAGAATCTTCTCTGTTGCCTTTTTTCTTTCTCAGACATGCTTCAACTTCAAGCCTTGGGGTTTTGGTTGCAACCTCTTGACATTCATGCTGGGGCCTTTAAAAAGTTTCCTCTCTTCATACTATTAAGCATTTTATTGGTTAATTTTGGCCCTTGTACTTTCTCTAAATCTATTTTTTTCTTTAACTGTCTCCCTCTTCAGGGTATTTCAGGTCTAAATGTTGACCAGTTTATCAAATATTTCCTCTTCGGTCAGAAAAGTAAGAAGTTTTATTGCAGCTCAGTTCCAAAAGTGGTAGACAGAGCCTGGATGTTTGAACAGGGCCTGAAGCAAGGTTTTGCCAACCTTTCAGAGGCTGCATAACAAATATTCTTTATTTGCTTCCTCAGGTGCTGGACTTAGCTAGAGCTTCTTGAAGGTCATCTCCTAGCCTGCACTCCCTGTCACCCACACCAACCTTTATGAGTCCCCTATGAAAATAAAACCAGCCTAGGAGGGACCAGGCTATGCTATCATCAGTTAAAACCTTACTTTTCAATTAACATCCTAGCAAGGATTATCTGTAAGTCCACTAAGAATAGGAAGGAGGGGCCTGTTCAGCACTCTGAAAACCTGGTTAGAAAAACCTGAACTACCAGTGAAAGGAAGGAAATCCTTACAATTTTGCTTAAAACTGGGAGGCGGTCGTGGCCCTGCAGATCGCTTGGGCTACGTTCATTTGCCAACCTTGGGTCGAATGTCTCCCTATTTTGAAAAATTGATTTTTTAAAAGGAGTCAAGGTTTTCCCTGGAGGACAAGAATAACCACAGATCATCCGTTTCTCACTGTGGTTACACAAGGAATCACGCCCCTCCCAGTGTAGGACTACAGCATGCAGAAAGGACAGAATGGTTCCATGTTATCTTTCGTTTTTCCTGTGTTTCTTGCCAACAGAACTCAAAAACAAGGGGTGCTTAGACCAACAATATTTGTGTGTGGTTTGCTATTCTAGTGGACTGTCCAGAGGAACACACTGGCCAAACATTTTGAGCCTGACTCTAACACAAAAATAGCAGCCTCTCTCCAAAAGGATAGAACTGAATTTGTTGCCCTTTCTAGAAGTCACTTGTGTGGTCATAGTGTACAACCCACCTCACACCTTCTGCTTTGAATGATTTTTTTTTTAATTTATGTATATTTTAATATAGTATTTGGTACAGAAGAGTATGTGTGACATGTATCTCTATATATGTAAGTCATAAAGCATGATAATGCCAGAAGCAACTGAATCCGCTATCCAGCCCAAGGGCTCCGACGTGGCCACCAGACTCGCCTCTCTGTATCTGCCCTGCCCCACAGCCTTCGTGTCGCCTTGCATGAGACGTGACCAGTGCTTGGAATTCTGTGTCAGCATCGCCTCACCTGTTTTCATAGTGTGATCACGTTTGTAGGTATGCCTAAGGAACAGGTTCTTCAGCTTTTCTTGTATTTGTTTTGAGTATTATGTTAATTGTACCCTTTGGATGTGTTCTTCAGAGACTTAGCGCTACTCTTTTTCACCTTGCATCAGTCACTAAAATTCACTGATGTTGCTGTCTGTAGTTACACTTCAAGCATGTGCATTTCACTGAGTATCTATGTCGCAATTGATTTGTGTCAATACTCTTGTCAAAGGTGAAGTATCACTTCCAGTCTGTTGCTGTTATGAATATACTCTTCTCTACCTCCTGGTGCAAATGATGAGCAAGACTCTCTTGCACATACACCTCAGACAGGGTTACCTGACTGCAGCACTAGCCACCTGGGGGCCAGATAAGTCTGTGTGGGTCTGTCTTGTGCATGTAGGGTGTTTAGCAGCATCTCTGGCCTCCACCCACTAGAGGCCAGTAGCATCCTCAGCTGTGACAACCACAGATGTCTCCCGAAATTGCCAAGAATTCCCTAGGAGTCAAAAATATTGATCTAGAAATACAACCGTTGGGTGGTGATCAGGTGTCTGAATATTCACCTTCACCAGAGAATGCCAAATTTATTTCCGAACTACTCATAACAATTCAGGGTCCCTTCACTTTCTTGTTGATTCACTTCCCATCCAACACTTGGTATGGTTTGATCTTTTAATATGAGACATCTAAACAGGTGTAAGATCGTGTCTTACTGTGGCTGTAATTTGCATATCCATAATTATTAATTAGATTGAGAATGTTTTGACATGTAAATGGGCCATGCTTGTTTCTTCTTCTATTAAGTGCCTGTTTTTGTCTCTGCCTAGTTTTATGTTGGGCTGCCCATCTCACTGATTTGTAGAAGTTATTTATGTATACTGGATAGTAATCCTTTGTTTAGTAAGTGTGTTGTAAACCTCTCTTCCAGGTTGCCATTTTTTTTCCATTCTCCTCATGATGTCCTTCAATGAACAATTTCTTTTTTGTTTGTATAAATGTTTTGTTGTTGAGATACATTTGACGTAACATTAGTTTCAGATGTACAATGTAATGATTTGATTTGTATATACTGCAGCATGATCAACATAAGTCCAAGTAACATGTATCACAATGCAGTTACACAATTTTTTATCTTACTGAGAATTTTCAAGATTCACATTACCAGCTACTTTCCAAAAAGCAATACAGTATTATTAACTATAGCCACCATGCTGAACACTGTATCCCCATGATTTATTCATTTTATAATTGAAAATTTTTACCTTTTGACCCCTTTACCTATCTCATCCACCCACCATCTCCCACCTTAGACAAACATGAATCTGTTCTCTATATGCATGCTCTCAGTTTTTTGTTTTGTTTCTTGTTTTAGATTCCACATATAGATAAGGTCATTCAGTTTTTATTTTTTCCTGTCTGAATTATTTCACTGAGATAATGCCCTCAAAGTCCATTTGTGTTGTCACAAATGGCGAGATTTCATTTTTTTTCATGGCTAAATAATATTCATGTATTTATATATGTGAATATTATAATATTCATATATATGAATATTCATACACACACACACACACACACACACACACACACACACACATCCCATGTCTTTTTATCCATTCATCCATTTATGGACATTTAAGTCATTTCCATGTTTTGTCTATTTATTGTAAATAATGATGCAATGAACATGGGGATGCATATCTCTTCAAATTAGTGTTACCATTTTCTTTGGCTAAATACCCAGAAGTAGAATTGCTGGATCACATGGTAGTTCTCTCTTTAATATTTTGAAGAACCGCCACGCTGTTTTCCATAATGGCTGCACCAATTTATATTCCCACTAACAGTCCATGAGGGTTCCCTTTTCTCCACATCCTCATCAACACATTATCTCTTGTCTTTTGATAACTGTCATTCTGACAGGTATGAGGTGATACTTCATTGTGCTTTTGATTTACATTTCCCTTATAACTAGTGATGTTGAGCATCTTTTCATGCCACCTATATACCTTCTTTAAAAATATGTCAATTCAGAGCCTTCGTCCATTTTTTAATAGGATTTTTTGTTGTTCTTGAGTTTTATGATTTCTTCATATATTTTTAATATTACTCGTTATCAGATATATGATTTGCAAAATTTTTTTTCCAATTCAGTGGGTTGCCTTTCATTTTGTTTAAGTTTTGCTTTGGTACTTTCCTTCACTGTGCAGAAGGTTTTTTGATTTGATGTCATTCCATTTGCTTATTTTTGCTTTTGCTTCCTTTGCCTTTGTAGTCAGATCCAAAAAAGAAAATTCTAAGGCCAATGTCCAGGAGTTTGCCATCTATAATTTCTTCTAGGTGTTTATGTTATCAAGTCTTACATTCAAGTCTTTAACTCATTTTTGAGTTGATTATTGTATATGGTCTAAGATAGTAGTCCAGTTTCATTGTCTTGCATGTAGTTGTCCAGTTTTCCTAACACTATTTATTGAAGAGATTGTCCTTTCCCCATTGTATATTCTTGCCTCCTTTATCATAAATTAATTGACAACATATGTTTGGGTTTATTTCTGGGCTCTCTATTTTGTTCCATTGATCTATGGGTCTATTTTTATGGCAATGTTGTACTGTTTTGATTATTGTAACTTTGTAGTAGAGTTTGAAATCAGGGAACATGCCTCCAGCTTGTTCTTTTTTCTCAAGATTGCTGTGGATATTCAGGGTTTTTTGTAGTTCCATATAAATTTAAGAATTATTTGTTCTCATTCTGTGAAATGTGCCATTGGTATTCTGATACAGATTGCATTGAATCTGTATATTGCCTTGGGTACTATGGATGTTTTTAATAATATTAATTCTTCCAATCCATGAGCATGGAATATTTTCCCATTTATTTGTTTCCCCTTCAATTCTTTTTCAATGTCTTGTAGTTCTCAGAGTACAGGTCCTTTACTATCTTGGTTAAATTTATTCCTAGGCATTTTATTCTTTGATGTGATTATAAATGTTATTGTTTTATTGATTTCTCTTTGTGATAGTTTGTTATTAGTGTATAGAAACACAATAGATGTCTGTATGTTACTTTTGTATACTTCAACTTACTGAATTTGTTTATCAATTCTATCAGTTTTTGGGTGGGGTCTTAGAGTCTTCCATATATAATATCAAGTCATATGTAAATACTGACAGTTTTACTACTTCCTTTCCAATATAGATAACTTTTATTTCTTTTTCTTGCTTATTTCTTGTGGCTAGAACTTCTAGTAATATGTTGAATGAAAGTGTGGATTGTGGGCATCCTTGTCTTGTTCCTAATTGAGAGGAAAAGCTTTCAGCTTTTCAGTATTGAGTATGATGTTAGCCATGGGTTTGTCATGAATGGCCTTTCATAAATACTCTTTCTTGAGAGTTTTTCTAATAAACGGATATTGAATTTTGTCACATGCTTGTTCTATGTCTATTGAGATGATCATATGATTTGTACATTTCAGTTTGTTTATGTGGTGTATCACATTAATTGATTTGTGGATGTTGAACCATTCTTGCATCCCTGGAATAAATCCCACTTGATCATGATGTATGTATGATCCTCTTAATATATTACTGAATTCAGTTTGTTAATATTTTGTTGAGGATTTTTGCGTCTATGTTAATCAAGGATATTGGTTTGCGGTTTTCTTTTCTTGTGGTGTCCTTGTCTGGTTTTGCTATCAGGTTGTGCTAAGGCTGACGTCTTAGTGTCCCTCTTCTTCAAGTTTTTTGGAAGTTTGACAAGGATTAGAATTAATTATTTGTTGAATGTTTGGTACAATTTACCAGGGAAGCCATCAGATCATGGAAATTTGTTTGTTAGGAAGTTTTTATTAATGATTCAATATTCTTACTAGTAATCGGTCTGTTCAGAATTTCTATATTTTTATAACTTTAATATAATTGAATTTATCATATTCTTTATTTCATATTTAGTCTTCTTTTGCCCCAAGATTACAAAGGAACTTGCCCATATTTTCTTCTGAGGTTAGTACCTAAACAGACTAGCCTTTATGTGACTTGCCCTCTCCTGGGTTGTCCACTCTGTGGGAAAGCAGCTGCCATGTCATGAGGACAGTTAGCTAGCCTGTGCAGAGATCACCGTGGAAAGGGCCTGAGGCCCCCGACCCACAACCAGCACCAACGTGCCCGCCAAGTGGGTGAGCGCCTTTGGAGGTGGACCTTGCAGCCACAGTCAGGCCTTCAGATGACTGCCACTTTATGACAGACGCTGAACCAGGACCCAAATTCCAGATTTTGTTGCTGACTCTCAGGAACTAGACAAGATAACGAATGTTTATTGACATTTTAAGCTGCTAAGTTTGGAGCTAATTTGATACACAGCAACGGATAACTAATACAGCCTGCCTTTTTGTTTGCCGACGATGTTTGTGAAAACATTACTTGATCTATTTGGTGAGAATCCTGCAGGTCAAAAACTGAAAAGGGCTCCTTTCAGGGTGAGTGTGCTTTCTGCCTGCGCTTTGGGTGCCGTAGATAGAAACTTCTGTTTACCCTAAGAGCCTTGAGTCAATTCAAGAATCCTAGACTCAGCTTCCCTACACTGATATTTGTCCAAGACTCAGTACCCAACAGCAGTGCTGTTATCTTGTTATATCCTAAGTTCACCTCTGCTCCTCCTGACCCCTGATAACTGTCCCCACCTCTTTACTTTACATGGCAGGGGTTGGGGAGGGGATTTAAAAATCTCCACCAACTCAAATGCAAACTGCAATGTTTTGAAGACTTTGTTCTGTGTAAGCTATAGTAGCAGGAGGACCTCAGGGCACCTAGTCAGCCACAGTGCTGCAAGCAAATAGCCAGGAGGATTTTACCAGGGCCTTCTCGCCTCTGGGGTTAGAGCAGATAGCTCCCTTCTTCTACATGGGTGTTCAGTATCATTCTACCCAGTGCTTTGTGGCTCCATGGGATTAAGTTGAGAGACTTCTTTTAAGCAACCATTGATCTTCTGATAGAATTAAATTGGTTGAGTTTAGATATACTATCAAACATGGGGTATATAAGCTAAACATATTCCTTCACGTTTCCCAAAGGACATATAGTAAGTTAACTTGCTAAGGGCCAGAAATTCACAGCCTCTGTGAAGTGTTAGTGATCCAGGGGCAGTGTTTCTGGAACTACTCTCCTGGGAGTCTGGCAGTAAGTCTCCTGCCTCTCTGGGCCTCGGTTTCCAAATCTATAAAATGTGGAGGTGGTTTGAGATGACTGTTAAGATCTTTTCCAGCTCCTATATATTTTTAAAAAATGATCTATGGATAATATCTTTGGTAGCAGACCCCTCTAGCCACCAAGCTGCTAAGAAGGCCAAGAAATAACAAGGTCATTCTCATATTTCCAGTAGCCAAGTCCACAATTCACATGGAATCACTGTCTTCCTCTGAAGACCCTCTCACTGCTACTCAAAAGGCCTTAGACAAGGCAGCAAGTTTTCAAATACTTAGTTATTAGCTACACATTAACAAGAAGGAGTTTCAAACTATCAGGGACAACGGAAATGAGGCCCTTTGGGATGAGACAGGGAGGAGAAAGGTGGCTTTAATAGAGGTGAAACAATAGCAAATCAAGCTTTGTTAAATCACAGTCTTGCTTAGGAGCCAACACTGGCTTGAGAAGGGGCTTTTTTCCAATTAACACCTTGACTTTGTATGTATGTGTATATATGTGCACGTGTCTATGTCTGTAAATATTTACAACAGCAAGAATTAATCAGCAGTCTTGTAGTTGTTTTGCCAGAGACCTTCTTTAATAAAATCATGATTTCTCCCACCCTTTCTAAGGGTGTTTTCTGCAAAATGAAGATAATGAAGTAACTGGAATTTGGGTCTGCCCAGAGAGGCTTTGCCTTTACTCGCTTTGGTGAGTCATTTCTTGGCAGGCAGCCCCTGACCGTCCTCCCAGCTGTTACCCGCCCTGGGAGACTCGCTCTGAGCCCATTCCTCCGGGCACCTCACAGGCTGCTGTCAGAGTCAGTGGCGCACTGACAGGTAACCACACACCCTCATGCCCATGGTTCTCATTGGCGTGTCAGTCAAATACTGAATGCATTCATGATGACTTATTCAATTACATGTGCTTTCATTTATCTGGTGGCGTTTTCTAATACAACCCACAAACTCTCTTAATTTTGCCACTTCCCACATCAAAAGCAGAATGCTTCTCCAGAAAAGAAGGAAGATTTTAAGGAAGGTTTCACATTAAGGATTCTGGTGACAGCAACCTGGTGATTTTTCAGTCAATCAGGATTTTTTTTTCCCTTGGAAGGAAAGTAGGTGGATAATTATTTAGTTGAGCTTAAAATGTTTCTTCTGCATGAGTTCCAGGGAAAGTGAAGATGCTTTTTGTTATTAGCAAGATAATGAAAGGAGGGCCTGAGGTTCCAGGCAGGTAGAGGAATTTGAGAGGGGCCAGTATGGAGGGGGAGTTTTTCAACTGCTATGTTAAGGGAAGGGGAAAATGAAGGAAAGAGAAAGGGAATAAGTGGCTTTTGAAAACAACACTCACAGTTCTACATGGCAAGGAGGCTAAAACTTAGTGAAGACAGCCAAGTTTAAAGTTGCCTAGAAAAACAGTGAATTAAAAATTGACTTTAATTATGGCAAATTTGATCTGTTTTTCATGTAAAAAATTGCATATCCTAATGCCATAAACAGTTTTTGATTAAATGAAAGTTTTTCAAGTAGCAGAGGAAAAAAAAAATCCAATATATTGTGGATACATATCCATCCATCTCACTAGGTATTTCCTTGGCTGCCAAGAACTGGACTCAGGTCTCTCAAAGCAGAACCTGGATTCCCTGGGGATAGATGCTAGGATTTAGATATTTGAGTATCATAAATATAAGGTAACATTGGTTGGGATAAATTATCCATCTCTAACATAAGAAAGGAACATTTGTCATTTCATGATGACATATATTTCCCCTGGATCTCTTTTTTAATATTAACATTAGTGTATAAATTTATGAAAAGTTAACACTGGAACGAACGAGCCCACCTGGTCTCTCAGGTCAATTGACTTGTCCAGTTTCTGTGTACCTGTGTCTACTTCAGCAATCTGGATTCTCAGTTCATCTGTACATTGATGAAGAGTAGACTGGATGAAGTCTCAGGTCCTTCCTCAGTATATAATTCTGAGTCTTATCTAACATTTCATTGAGTTTAAGACATACATCTTTTCACAATTTAATATCTCTAATATTGAAGTGTGTCTTAAATGTTCTTTAATCATTGTGTCATAACCTAATCAGCATGTTTTACCTTTCTTTTTTGGCGGTACATAAAATAATGATGCATATTACAATTAATGTCATCTTAGAATTGATGAAATATGTGTATAATTGAGGTAGGAAACTCAGACTTACCAAACTCAGCTAATGTCATCATCCATCAGTTAATCATTCTAAAACCAACCTTGTTCATATTGCTGGGCGTCTTTGAGAGGCGCATGGGATTTTGATTCCAGAAAAGAATTTAGTTAATGGGTGTTTCACATAGAAACTTTTCCTTTCTTTTTCTTTGGACATCTATTTTGGAATAATCCATTCCTCTTTATATGAAACTATCTTGCTCCTTAGTTTTGTCTAAGAGTCAACCCCTTAATTCCTTGACATGCTGGTGATGAGACAGATAATTCTTTCCTATAGCTAAATATATTTATTTAAAAGTTAATTCAAAAGGACCTGTTGAAATTACAATGTATTGTGTTACTTACCAGTGATAAAACAGCAAACAGGAAACAATATTCACCCTCCTGGAACAGGCTGTTAAACAATATGGTGCAGCAAAAACTGCACTGAAGGAAATAGAAGGAAATTCCATAGAGATCCTGAGTCATTAGAGAGCTTTCTGTAGATGGTGACATCCGAGCTGAGACCTGAAGGACAGAGAAGCTTAACCTAGAGAAGGACAGAGGAAGAAAAGGGCATTCCGAGGAAGGAAAGCAGAATTTTGAAGACCCATGATTCAAAAGAAACAAAACAAAACAAAACAGTGTAATCAGGGAACTAGGTTTTGTTTGGAATGGCTGGATGCTCATGACAGGGCCAAGTTGTCTAAATCAATGCTTCAGTCTAAAATAGATGCCTTTATTTACAGGGGTTATGTTCTGAGACCCCCAGTGGATGCCTGAAACCACACACAACACCAAATCCCGTATATACTATATTTTATCTTATATATTCATACCTATGATAAAGTAAAATACCTGACTGTACTCTAGTCACCCTTCTTGTGATGATGTGACATGATAAGATGTCTACGTGCTGAGGTGAAGTGAGGTGAATGACGTAGGCATGATGACGTAGCGCTAGGCTACTGCTGACCTTCTGATGATATGTCAGAACGGGGAGCATATGCTTCTGGGCTGTGCTTGACCTTGGGTAACTGAAAAGGAAGGCAGTGAAGCCATGGAGAAGGGGGGCATACTGTCTAAGCATTTTATCTAACTTGAGCTGAACTCTATGCTGGACATGACAGAATTGTAAATCGATAGATTTCAAAATGGAGTCATGTTCCCAGTTAGATTATAATTCAACGGTGTCCACCACAGACTTCTTGGATCTCTTCTCATAGATCTTTAAAGTCATAATATCCCAATGAAATCATGCTTTTTAAATCCCACATCTGCTGTTCCTTCCCTTTGACCATCCTTGACGAATAACCTCACGCTGTCCGCCAAACTCCAAACCGGTTTGTTTGATAGCATTTCGCAAAATTAAGGCATCAGCGAGGCCTGTCGTTTTGACTTCCAGACATTCTTGTGGGGCAGTAACACCAGACACGATGGACTCTAAGATTAAAACTGTTACTAGAGATGTAGAAGGATACTGTATAATGAGACAAAGCAGGAGTTTTTAATAATAAAAGGGTTATATAAGCACCTACCAAGGGAGCCCTGAAATACATGTAAAAAACTGACGCAACTAAAGGGAAGGATGGTGGTCCTTTGGATGAGGCTGTCCATGAGGTGTCATAATGGACATGTGTCAACATTGTTTTAATAAAGTCCCTTTTTTATAGTTAACTCATTTCACATGTGAGATTAACACACCCTCCCCAACCACAGGGATGGACATGTGATACACGTATCACCAATCATGGCGCCATGAGCTCTGGAGATACCATTTACCTCAAGATGGGCCAGTTAGGGGAACTGGGGGAAATTTAGTGCTGTGGTGGCCCTATTTGTGTGTGTGTGTGTGTGTGTGTGTGTGTGTGTGTGAGTTTGGCAAGATTTATTAAGCTAGAATAGTGAGCCATGATGCCTACAATGGGAAAGGACATGCGTTTTGCAGAATTAAGTCAAGCAGAGAGAAATAGATTTCAAATAAAGAGAAAACTGGCACCTTAATAACATTATTTTGAGGTTCTGGATTATTCCTGAACCCCAAATACCTCTAGACCTTTTCATTATGTAACCCAATTTTATTCTTCTGTTTCTTAAGCCCATTTGAGTCAAGATTCTGTCACTCTCAACTGTAAAAGCCTTGAACAAAACAGCAGTTAATAATTACAGTCTGGTCACCGACTCCAATGGGGTGGTTCCCCACACCAAGCAAGTCTTGGGACACCAGCTGAGTCGATTTAATCAGTTCTGCCACTACCTGGAGATAGCATTAGATCCCACAGGTTAAGGGCTCAGTGTTCTAAGCCTGACCATGGCACTGAAGTCCAGGTTGTCACCTGTGTTTTGGA
This sequence comes from Phataginus tricuspis, assembly GCA_029783875.1. NCBI lineage: Eukaryota > Metazoa > Chordata > Mammalia > Pholidota > Manidae > Phataginus > Phataginus tricuspis. Next base: position 16,653,755 of record JAQQAC010015287.1, read on the forward strand.
TGGACTAGCTATAGATGAGAGGCCCCAACAACCCCCTTTTTGGGTTGGATTAATTTGCTGGAGCAGCTCAAAGAACTCAGAGAAACATTTTACTTACCAGATTACTAGTTTATTTTAAAAGAACATAACTCAGGAATAGCCAGATGGAAGGGATACAGAGGACCAGGTTTGCGGGAAGGGGATAGGAACTCCACGTCCTCGAGAGTGCTGTTCTCTCCAGATCTCCACGGGTCACCAACCCAGAAGCTCTCTGAACCCTGTCCTTTTGGGTTTTCACAGAAGCTTCATTACACAGGCGAGACTGATGAAATCATTGGTCATTAGCAGTTGATTCCACCCCCAGCCCCTCCAGGTCATTGGGTGGGATTGAACAGTCCAGCCCGCTAGTCACCTTCTTGGCTCTCCTGGCAACCACCGCCACCCTCAGTCAGGGTCTAAAGGTCATCCATTCACATGACAGAAGACAGCTTCATGGCTCTCTTCACTTAGGAAATTCCAAAGGTTTTGGGAGCTATATGTGCCAGGAATAGTGGAGAAAGACCAAATCTGTATTTCTTATTATAAACATGATATCACAATAATGAAGGTGTGCCAGTAACCTAAATGGTTGAGAACATGAATAATTAGACCGAGTAGCAGAAAGAATCTTTACTTTTCTCTAATCATCTCTGTTTTCTAACATGGCTGGTCATGTCTCCATTTGCTTCCTATGATTTTTTTAGACGATTCCACAGTTCCCTAGTAATTTTAGATTATAAGTCTATTTAGAGACATACTACTCACTCTCAGGAAGTAAGACCTCCCAGGCAAGTTTAAATTAAAGTCCTGTTCTCACATCTAGTGTGATTTGCATGTCTTTCTTCCCAGCTTAGGCCGGAGCCCCGGCTCTGACATGGGGAACAGGCCATGCCCTCGCCTTCCAGGCAGCTGCCTCGCTCTTGCAAGCCTTTATTTAGGGGCTGTGCTTTGCCGTTCTCTCCTGGCGGGTAGTTTTCGGCGGCCAGTGCATTTTCTCTCACTGCCAGCTTCCAAAGGCTGCTCTCTCATCTGTAACTTTTTTTTTTTTTTTCAGTTCTTCAGCCAGTATCTCCAAACACTGTTCACTGAGATTGTTTGGATCATTGCCTTATGACATGGGTGATGACAGAAAATACTTTCCAGCTGACCTAGAGTGACATCCTTTCAGCCTGTGTCCTCAGGGCCCACCCCCTTAGGAACCCCTCAAGCTGGCAGGACAGCTCAAGCTCGCTTAGTTAAAGGAAACTCACACCTGGTTTTCATGCCAGACTGGGGGTATCTGTCCCCCCAAGTCTCTTCCTTGTCTTGCCATGGAAGCAGTCGCAGCCAGCCATTTATCTTCTGACTTTGTCCAGTTTGGCGGCAGGCTCCCGTATCTATTTTTAAGTATACTGTCAAACTTCAGGAGACAACAAATTCCTCCCAAATGTCAAGAGCTCCCAAGGCCTCTGTCATTAAACTTCGATGTGCTGAATAAGGCTAAAAATGTCTGCATCTTGAAAGTGTCCAGCTGGAGAGGATGACCCGGCTTTGCTTCTGTCGCCGACATTCACAGTCTGTACAAAGGGCTTTCTTGGAGGCCCTGCCCCCTGGTCAGGTGGGGAGAGGCTGCCTTCTCTTCATGTGCATTCCTCCTGCCCATGACACCTGCTGCTGGGTAGGTGATTCTCCCTACAACTTCTCTCTCTCTCCAGGAGTGCCCGTCTTTTGTTTAAAGAGGATGGGTGGGGAAGGGGAGTGGGAGAGAGAAGTTCCAGTCTGATCCCGTCTTAGCAAACACCTGAGGGTATTTCCTTGGCTGCTCTCAGAACGTAGTGGCACTGTTGGCACAGGTGACATTGGTCTGGTTAATAGCCATCATGCAGACCGCTGGAATGGATTCAGCCCATAATCCTGAAACACTATTCTGGAAAGGCCTTGGTGGTCCAGGATTTCATTCTTTATTTGCTGGATCATTAGAAAATCAAGGGGGCCCCAGAGGGAGAGGACAGGTTGGGGGCGTGGTAGGGCTCAGGGAAGTGCCTATTTATCAACTGTCTGGAATTGCTTCTGCATCTTAGCCACTGGGGGATTGTCGACCCTTCCTATGGCCTCTCGTCCTCAGGATGGAAGCCTGGATAGTCCCCAGACAACAAGAGGAGTCCTAGTCCACATCTCGCCATGTTTGGTTACGGACCAGTAAAGACACAGAAGGCGGAAAAGGAGAAGGAAATCAAGATAAGGGGATAATAAAAAACCAGAAAATAAGAGTTTTATCTTAAAAGTAGTTCATTTATAGTAGAGGAGACTCGGGTGAAGGGACCAGCCTGGTGCTTATTGATGACCTTGATAAGAAAACTCTTCGGAGGGCAAAGAAGCTGGAAGCCAGAGACGGATGGGAGCCAGGCGCGGCGGCGAGGGCGCGAAGCTGCAGGGGAAGGCGATTCGCGCGGGGCGTGAGCAGGCCGGGGTGGGGGGGGGTCGTGCGGTAGGTAGGAGGGGCAGACAGGACAAGAGAGCTTGCTCGGAAGTTTGTGGATGTTTTTATTAACTAAAACATGGCTGAAGGCAGAAGAGTAG